>CM051237.1:55782915-56352915 GCA_027917425.1 Gastrophryne carolinensis
GGGGGGGGGGGGGGGGTTCACACAGCTATTGGTAGCATGTTGGCTTTTAGGATTATCAGTCCACTCTAAACTCCTCCAAAATACACTTGTAACCCCCCAAACCCTTGGGGGTGGAAGCTTTCCATTAGAAGTAGAAGGGGGAGCAGGGATAGAGAGAGAATACAGAGAGCAAGACAGAGGAACACAGAAAGAGCAGGGAAAGAGTGAGGGTAAAAAAAGAGGCAAAACAGAGACTGCAGGATAAACGAGAGAGACATTGGCCAATAGTGTCGAAAGAAAGGCGAAGTGATTTATTGAAAGATTGCAGGAAGAGCCATAACAAGGGAGACAGCATAGAGAGCAGTCTGCAGGAAAGCTGAGTGTCAGGTCATTACACACATGTAATGCAGTTCAGTATGGTGAGCAGGATTCTTGGACAGTGGTGCTCAAGTGTGACTCCCCAGCCTGAAGAGGTCAGGGGATCAGACAGTGATGCCAGAGCACTCAGGAGACAGACGCACACTGGTAAGAGGGGGGGGGGGGGGGCAGGCAGATATGAGGCAATACAGAACCATCACATTACAGCTCTGTAAACAAATACAAACTTCTTGTTCTCATACGTGCTGGGTGCTATAGCGTCTTTCGTTGCCCGAGGGGCAGGGGAATGCTGTGCCTTTAGAGGGACATTAACCAGGATTCAGCATTCACCTGTCCTGAAGACTGACCTGATGTAGCCAGTTGGCGCTCAGCTATCTCCTCTGACTGACAGCATGAGGGCTCTACCCTCTCTCCACTGACAGCAAGGAGAGATAGTCCCGGGATAGTCCCGCCCACAATTACCCAGTGTCCATGGCCTGGCCAGCGCCAATGCACAGCCAGCCTGAATCAATCATTGATTAATTGGCTGTGCTGGCTGCCAGTAGGCCCCAGGATGACTTGCCAGGTGCTAGCCCTGGGCCTGCTGGTGGGGGGTAGTTGAGGACAGACAAAATATGCCTTAATAGATTTGTAATAGAAGTTGTTTCACCTTCTGTATTTTCTCCCCTTATACCCTAGTAGGATTATTATCTTTCCTTTTTTGTATCCTGCCCTATACTATGATTTATATATGTTTCTCTTCTGCATTCTGCATTCTACCTTAATGCATGTATACTGTTCATTATTCAGTGTCCTTCTCTATATCCTTTATAGCTGTTCATCCTTCTGTGTGCTCTACTAGTACTAGTAGCTTGCAGACTAGATTTTACACATTATTCCTTATACATTGCAAATTCTTTAACCATAAATATTCAGGGCATCAAAATTTATAAAATAAAATGTATGAAAATGTTGCTCTGGGGCCCAATACTATTCCATTTATGCTCAGAATATATTTCTTTGTAGTTGTACGTGCCAAACTATTCTGAAATACAACATATAAATTAATACATTCACATGGATTTGGTGATAAATGTGAAGATGGTTATTGAACTTGCCTTTTATAACAAAAATTAAAACATTTTAAAATAGATGCAATTTGCTAAAAAGTAGATACCAGGCCAAATAATAACAGCAACACAAATGAATAACAGAAAATTGCATGATACTTGGTAAACATCTAGCATGGACATGTCTGCTCTGCTTATTATGAGCTGGAATTTCAATAAAATCTCGTATTTATAGACAAAAAACATCCACTAGAGATTATTAGAGATTACCAGAGATTACTAATTAATTTCATGGGGTTTAATGCACCAATTAGTGCATGATACTTAAGTGGGATATATAAAATGTAAAACACACAGCAGTAAATACCTAGACATATATTTTTTTTTTTTTTTTTGGGGGGGGGGTTATAAAGGAGAGAGGAGTACTGTAACTCTTTTTGCTGTCAGTGACACCATAAAGCTTGCTTATACCAGAATTTTATAGTAGTACAGTATAATGCTAGTAGTACAATTTTTTCCTCCTTGAAAAGATTGGTGCAGCATTTTTTAGGCACTGGTCAGCGTATCATCATTACAGTTACAAGAAATCACTTCTGGGTACAAAGGGGGCAAAATTTTGAGAGTGTTTAGGCTGTGTTTTAGTTTTTGTTCTCCAAGTTACACATTTGTAACAACAGGAAGCCATAAACAATGAAAAATAAAATGTAATTTGGCGACATCTAGGTCCTGCATTATTGACAATTCACAATGCATGTTCTGTGTAAATAATAATTATTATGCAATATTAATTATAAACATAAAACCAGTACCAGTTCTGCCCATTGTTCTCTATTGGACCCTGACCTACAGGTTTCATCTGGTGCTGCTTCAACCAGAGTGCTGGTGCATCTTATGGGCGCTAGTGTTAAATTAGACGCTAGCTGGAAGCCATATAGGCCCTGCCTTTTGTTTCTTAATTAGAAGGCTGAATGCCACTGTGGCCAAAAAACGGTGATGTGTTGCGCTGGCGCTTTATAAATAAGGTTCTAAGGGGGTAATTCATCAAGCCATAGTGCCAGGTAGCAACAGGTAGCGCCGGGCGCTGTATGCAATATCACATTTATCAAAGCAATTCCGGTGAGCGACTCTAACAGCGCCCTGTAGCGTCCGATTCATCATCACAGATGGCTCAGCGTATACTGCCAGCGCAGCGCAGAGGCTTCCAGAGCGCCTGGTATTACCTGTCGCTCTCCTATACATTTCAATGGACGATACTTTTCTTCTTTTTAAACAGGGTTTTCTTTTAATTTTTTTTTTTTTTTATCAAATCATTGTGTGACCTCTCCTGGCCTATTAAAAGTCATTTTTGAAAACTTTTTTTACATTTTTTAACATTTTTATATTTTTATGTAGAATTGTCGTTACACATCTGGTATTAAAGTGATAATGTCAAAATGTAATAACAATGTCATTCCATATGTCTTTGCTTTCTTACTAGTGGATATGTGTTCAAAAACAGACTTTAATCACACAGCTTCCGGCGCTCTGGGCTACAGCGACCCAATTTTGAGCGCCGGCACAGTGTGAGGCTGTTATTTTGATGAATATGGTTTAAGTCGCTCACACTGACCAGTTGCTGCCATTCGCTCCCATATAGCGCTGTACTGGTGTTATAGCGGCTCACACATCAAATTCATCAATTCTGGACAGCGACTGAGGCACTTGGTAACAGCTATACCTATACCTATAAAGCTATACCTATACCAACAACTATAGCTGATCACAGCGACTACTAGCGGTCGCTCTTAGCGTCTCGCTACAGACACTCATCTGCCGGTACCTGGTGCTAGTAATGAATCAGCCTCCACGTCTTAAGCTCCAGTCAACATAGCTGAGCAACTGGAGACCACCTCTTCAGCAAAACAATTGGTTCTGTCCTATTAATCAGGTCTGCCCAGGCAACACAATTAAACATACATACCCATCTTTTTTCCCCACAATTTTTTTGTCCTACTCTTGTACAAAACTTACCAAATTCCAACCATGATTGATAAGCAGATTAAATAAATTTATATATACAGAATATAATATGATTCAATGAACAAAATTATAAAGCTCCTCTATAGGGCCACACACCGCCAAACATTTTTAGCAATTATAAATCATGGTTAGCAAACCCCACTCACAGAATACTATCAATTATCTAAAAATTTAGAAAAAAATTTTAGGGTGAGAATTTTTGGCAAACATTTTTTTTGGTAGATATATTGATTTTCTTGTGTTTGTATGGGATGGGAATGAACAGTCGATTAATAGTTTTGTGGAATATTTAAATGACTTGAATTTAAAATTTACCTTGGAAAGTAATCCAGTGGGCATTTCATTCCTTGACTTATTTTTTGAGAGGTCCCTAGATAAAAAACAAATCTGCACTCTAAATTTTCAGTAAGCAAACGGCGTGGAACACTACCCTAAGAGAAGAGAGTTGCCACCCCAAGCATACCATTAGAGCAATACCAGTGGGTAAAATGGTTCAGGCCTGCCAAAACTGCTCAGAAGAGAGGCAGTTTGAAGATGAGATGACACATATCTCAAGAGCAAAAAATATAGCCAGGTCTAGGTCTAGAAGGGAGATGTTCTAGGATAATGCTGGAAAGAAGACCAAAAGAAATGGGGGCCATAAGAATAATCTAACCTTAGTCACTACATACAGTATGAAATTCTATAAAGTTATATATACATCTGCCACTGCTAAAATGTGATCCTGAACTTAAATTAGGTTCTTAGTGGTGGGGTACAAATATTAATTCACAGATCCCCCACGTTAGGACAGAAATTATCACCAAACCTGCACCATCTAGGACTTGGCTTACATCTAGAGTGTTTTATAGATGTGGTGGTCCACCATGTGGGATGTGTAAATTTTGTCACCCCGGGAGATGAATTTCAATCAACTGCCACAGGGGACGGGTTTAAGATTAATGATTTCATCAATTGTAACAGTTCCCATGTAATATATCTAATGACTTGTGGGATATGCCAGCTAGAGATGAGCGAACTTTTGAAAAATTCGATTCGACTGATTCACAGAATTTTCAGACAAAAATCGTTTTGACCCTAATTTATTCGCGACGAATCGCTATTAAAAACGGCTATTTCTGAGCCTCCTAGAGCCTCAATAGGGTTGGAGACCATTCTGCCTTGCTGTAACACGCATAGGATGCGTGCTGGGTTAGTGAAATAATACTGTAAATAATTATCACATGCAGATCAGAGGCATCGCTAATAGAATCGCAAAGTGGCACAATTGCAGAGAGTTGAAGTGGCATCACTATGAGGGGCCCCTATAATGCCTGAAAAATACACCCTAGAGCTGGCATCAGCAGGAGCCCAAAAATTAGCTGATTCACACCCTGGAGTTGCAAGCAGCATCAGCAGCAGCTGCAGGAGCCTAAACATTGCTTTGAAGAGTCACTGGAGTTGGCTGCAGGAGCCCAAAAATTGGATGAATCACACCCTGGAGTTGCAAGCAGCAGCAGCAGCAGCCCAAACATTGCTTGAAAGACACACTGGAGTTGGCAGCAGGAGCAGCAGGAGCCCAAACATTGCTTGAAAGACACACTGGAGTTGGCAGCAGGAGCCCAAACATTGCTTGAAAGAGACACTGGAGTTGGCAGCAGGAGCAGCAGGAGCCCAAACATTGCTTGAAAGACACACTGGAGTTGGAAGCAGGAGCAGCAGGAGCCCAAACATTGCTTGAAAGACACACTGGAGTTGGAAGCAGGAGGCCAAACATTGTTTGAAAGACAGCAGCAGGAGCCCAAACATAGTGCGGTGAGGAGGTCAAGAAGAAATGCATTTCTTGCAGGCATATTACTCCTGCTCTCAGAGAGTTAAATAGTTTAAATGCCCTCGACCACTTATTAGGGGAGTTAAGGCCTTGCACGTTCAGTGGGATCACCTTCACAGCCATAACATGAGATTAAACCAATTATGAGCGTTTTGCTTACCAAGTAGCCCAAGCACCATCACCGCCCCATGGGTGAGAGGTAAATGGAAAGAATAGATAGGGTAGGTAGAAGTAATTAGGGTAGAGAGAAGAAGGAAGAGGGAGAACATCCCAAAAGACAAAGCACAAGACGCATGAAACATATAACATTCAAATAGCAATAAGTGGATCTCATCCACTAGTATCATTTTACCAGGGGCTTCACCACTGGGAGACTGACAGGAGGTGGGCATGGCCCCCAGGCACCAGGGCCATCCCACCCTAAATGCTGAACACAACAACCTTATAGCCATTATCATGATCACAACTGTGGCTGTAAACGCTGTTATAACAGACCAGCCCCACATCACCAAGCTGTGCCTATCCACCCACGGGCACCACCAGGCACCACTCCTGTTGCCGTCTATTATACAAAGTTAGACCAGCCCGGGAAGCCCCCAGCGCCCCCAGTCCCCCCATGCCTCTCCGGCACGGGAAGACCGGGACCCGCCAAGGGCCCCCCAGGCCCCGCACCCAAGCCAGGCGAGCGCAGTAGGGCTTATAAAAGTGCAGCTCCACCTTTCCACACTAGAGCAGGTAGCTACTAACATGAAAAAACTTAACAGAAACTTAACTTAGCATAACCAACCATTTACCGTCCAAAGACAGTGTTAACCAAACTAAACTCTCCACACACGATCAGAGGTGTGACATCGAAACCTAAATTATTGTGCCCTTTTGTCATCCCTCTGATGTGCTCTGAAAGGCCTGGGATGACAGATTCTTCGAGGCCTGGGATCTGTCTCTTCCCTGCCTCTTTCGCTGGGAGCCCCCAGGTGACATTGGGGTATCTTTCCTTTGCTGCGGGGCCTCTCTCAGGGATAGTGTTGAGGCAAGTGCTTAGGACTCCTTTGGCTGTTGGAGCCCGAGTTGCTGGAAGGTAGCTTTTAATTCCAAGGTTGTTGAGGCTTGCACTGTCTTTCCGTTGTATGTTAAATGGAAAGCCCCACCTATAGAGTAGGTTTTGTGATCTGCAAATATGGAGCCCGCCTTTTGGCAATGGTGGACTGGGCCAAGTCTGTAAAGACCTGAAAGGGATGCCCCTGAAACTGTAGGGGCTCTTTATACCTCACCGCCTGCATCACTGCTTCCTTGGTTTAAAATAAACAAACTTAACAATGATGTCCCTTGGGGGGGAGTCAGGGGAGCGCTTGGTGAGTGCACGGTGCGCGCTCCAGCTCTAATCTATCGACCGGTATGTTGGGCGTCAGCTCCTGCAGCGGGGCCATAATCGTGCCCTGGGCATCCTCCATGGATTCAGGAAGGCCTCTAAATCTGAGGTTAGAGTGGCGGTTCCTATTTTCCAAGTCCCCATGCATATCTTTCAGCACAGCAATCTTCTAATGCAATGCCTGCACTTCATCCTCATGCCCCTCCAGGACTGTTGTGACATCATTCCTTTGCCTCTCCAGGGTCTGGATCCTATGTCCCTGCTCCTTTAACTCCCCAAGGAGCTGGGTTGTGCTTCTAGTGACCACAGAGATCTCCTCCCTAATCACTGCTCTAATGTGCTGCAGTGATCCATGATCCAGGGCGATCTGGGGGCATTGATTCTGGAGTTCAGTGGGAAACCGGGATTGGCTGTCCACAGAGTCCAGTGATTCCTCTGCATGGAGCATAGTAAGTGTCAGGGCTACTTCCCCTCTCTCACCTCTTGCTGCACGTGCTGCTGCTGGGGCTGCGGTCGCCATCTTGGATTCCGGCTGCTGTTAAGGTCTGGCTGCTCTCGGCGGCCTCTGCTTGGCTCTGCGGCTCTGTCATATGCTCCGCTGGAGGGACGACCTCTCCCTCTATCTTCCCCTCCGGTCTGGCGGCGAGGCTGTGCCCTCAGGCTGCTGCTAGGTGGCCTGTTAGTGCCCGGGGTGACAGAGCTCTAGCTGAGCACGTCCATCCGCCGGCTCTGCGTGCATGCGCCCCCCCATGTTTATTCAATTTCAATTTATATTATAATTTTGATAGGGATACTTAATACTCTGTATTCTCAACTACTGTATAAAAGCACAAGATGTAAGTTACCTGTTTGCATTGCTTAATACATAATACTTTAAAAAAAGTGTTCGTTTGGGGGTGGTGAGGTCTGCAATATTTTTTTTTTTTTTTGTAATCTGGGGATGCGCTGTAGGGCTCCAGGAAGGTAAAGGTAAGGTTTGTGGGTGTTTCTGGGGGGGGGGGGGGTTCACACAGCTATTGTTAGCATGTTGGCTTTTTGGATTATCAGTCCACTCTAAACTCCTCCAAAATACACTTGTAACCCCCCAAACCCTTGGGGGTGGAAGCTTTCCATTTGAAGAAGAAGGGGGAGCAGGGATAGAGAGAGAATACAGAGAGCAAGACAGAGGAACACGGAAAGAGTGAGGGTAAAAAAGAGGCAGAACAGAGACTGCAGGATAAGCGAGAGAGACATTGGCCAATAGTGTCGAAAGAAAGGCGAAGTGATTTATTGAAAGATTGCAAGAAGAGCCATAACAAGGGAGACAGCATAGAGAGCAGTCTGCAGGAAAGCTGAGTGTCAGGTCATTACACAAATCTAATGCAGTTCAGTATGGTGAGCAGGATTCTTGGACAGTGGTGCTCAAGTGTGACTCCCCAGCCTGAAGAGGTCAGGGGATCAGACAGTGATGCCAGAGCACTCAGGAGACAGACGCACACTGGTAAGAGGGGGGGGGGGGGCAGATATCAGGCAATACAGAACCATCACATTACAGCTCTGTAAACAAATACAAACTTCTTGTTCTCATACGTGCTGGGTGCTATAGCGTCTTTCGTTGCCCGAGGGGCAGGGGAATGCTGTGCCTTTAGAGGGACATTAACCAGGATTCAGCATTCACCTGTCCTGAAGACTGACCTGATGTAGCCAGTCGGCGCTCAGCTATCTCCTCTCAGTGGCAGCATGAGGGCTCTACCCTCTCTCCACTGACAGCAAGGAGAGATAGTCCCGCCCACAATTACCCAGTGTCCATGGCGTGGCCAGCGCCAATGCACAGCCAGCCTGAATCAATCATTGATGAATTGGCTGTGCTGGCTGCCAGTAGGCCCCAGGATGACTGACCTTGCCAGGTGCTAGCCCTGGGCCTGCTGGTGGGGGTAGTTGAGGACAGACAAAATATGCCTTAATAGATCTTAAGTTGTTTCACCTTCTGTATTTTCTCCCCTTATACCCTAGTAGGATTATTATTTTTCCTTTTTTGTATCCTGCCCTATACTATGATTTATATATGTTTCTCTTCTGCATTCTGCATTCTACCTTAATGCATGTATACTGTTCATTATTCAGTGTCCTTCTCTATATCCTTTATAGCTGTTCATCCTTCTGTGTGCTCTACTAGTACTCTAATAGCTTGCAGACTAGATTTTACACATTATTCCTTATACATTGCAAATTCTTTAACCATAAATATTCAGGGCATCAAAATTTATAAAATAAAATGTATGAAAATGTTGCTCTGGGGCCCAATACTATTCCATTTATGCTCAGAATATATTTCTTTGTAGTTGTACGTGCCAAACTATTCTGAAATACAACATATAAATTAATACATTCACATGGATTTGGTGATAAATGTGAAGATGGTTATTGAACTTGCCTTTTATAACAAAAATTAAAACATTTTAAAATAGATGCAATTTGCTAAAAAGTAGATACCAGGCCAAATAATAACAGCAACACAAATGAATAACAGAAAATTACATGATACTTGGTAAACATCTAGCATGGACATGTCTGCTCTGCTTATTATGAGCTGGAATTTCAATAAAATCTCGTATTTATAGACAAAAAACATCCACTAGAGATTATTAGAGATTACCAGAGATTACTAATTAATGTCATGGGGTTTAATGCACCAATTAGTGCATGATACTTAAGTGGGATATATAAAATGTAAAACACACAGCAGTAAAGCACTAGACATATATTTTTTTTTGGGGGGGCGGGGGGTTATAAAGGAGAGAGGAGTACTGTAACTCTTTTTGCTGTCAGTGACACCATAAAGCTTGCTTATATCAGAATTTTATAGTAGTACAGTATAATGCTAATAGTACAATTTTTTCCTCCTTGAAAAGATTGGTGCTGTATTTTTTACGAAAAGGGGAAAATAGCTTAACCCACCACTAACACCTGAAATTGAAACTGTTAGTTGTGTACGTAAAAAAAGCCCACCCCCCTGGGAATTATGGGCGGATAGCGGCTGGTTAAGGAAGTGGCCCCAAAACTCTGTAAAAGGGTTAGTGCTGGGGTATAGTAGACCATCTCCCCAAACACCTATGTTGAAGAAAAACGGGGCTCGCTATATTTGACCTCGCCTTCATAGAATGGTTATATACATGAGATACATCAAAGGAAATTAATAATTTTAATAAATCACACAATTAAAAATACAAGTACACATATTACAGTACAGAATAATCTCAGACTGGTACATTTATGACCTTGTCCTGCAGATCAGACTAGTTTCGCTATACTTAGCTTCCTCAATGTCTGCAGGGTACATAAACAATTTCTGCTTTGTATTCCATCTGTAACAATTCAGTATAATATACAAATAGCACTTTTAGGGCATTTGTCATTACATTATAAGCATTATCATTAATAGAAACATCAAAAGGGGGTATATTTAGGTACCTGCATGTGAAGGGCAGCTGCTCCAGATCGCTGAATGGTATTGCACATATTGTTCTAGGTCACCACCTTTTCAAGGATTTTTGTATATTAAAGGTGGAGATAACAAGGGATAATGCCCTTGAAGGAAATGATCCTCCGTGTGTACTATAAAAATAGTAAAACAGTATATGCATCTTTAGGATGGCCACGTAAGTATACCATATAGTGACCACCACCAGGTCCACCCTGTGTTGCTCTCAAATGGGTTCCGCTTTCCGGGACCAAGTGCACAGAATACCGGAGTATAAATACATGTTAAAATGGTAGACTCCTCATGTGGCTGGGGGAACCATAATGACAGTGTCACACCAAGATTATAGACCATAGCAATAGTAATAATTACTGGACGCGAGTGTATCCCCTCGCGATGATTAATAGATAGAGGCAGCCCTACCCAACCAGTGTATGGAGTACCTGAAATGTAATACCTGAAATGTAGGTCTCTCTAAAATCGCTCAGCCCGGTCCTGCACTCCCGGGCGCCAACGGAGCACAGATGTGCCGCCTAAGCCCGTGGTGGATCTACGGGGTCCAGCCGCGCCTGTCGGTGGGCGCGTGCACTAAACTGTGCCCAAGTCCGGCGTCTCGCGTCACTCCCCGTCGCCGCTCTTGTGCGGCTCGGTGTGCACATGATGTGAGACGCCAACGTCACTTCCGGATGGTGGAGCGCACATCATCTGGGGCTCAATGCCGGAGACTTCCGTGCGCTCCAACCAGGCGGAAGTGACGTGACGCCCGGTCTCTGCGTTAGCCTGACATCCTAGCCCCATTCTCCATATTGGCGAGGCCCAGATGTCTAGGTACATGAGCGCTATCAATACAATTTTGAAAGTATCACCAAGTTTAAAAAAGCAAAGTTATATTAGAAGCCATATTGGATATAGACTGAGACTGGAGAACCTCACCCGGTGAATGATAGTAAAGGGGCATGGAGGCACTGTGTCATAATATGCAGAGTAGTCCCAGATACAGTCAGCACCCAGAGAGAGCAAGCTGGGGAACCTATCTCAATATCAGTATTGATCTAAGCTATATGTAACAGATGGAGGAAACACCCTTGTTATTACATATGTTCATGAAGTGGGTTGGAGCATTTAATAATGCCTAAATGTTAATTTCTTAATATGAGGCAGATGCCCTTCACCCTGCAAAGGTACATACACGGAGAAAAAAGAAAACAGGGAACAGGGAATGCATAATAGGAACATACAGTAACATTATACGGATACAAAAAGTTTAAAGAGGGAGAACCCTATTGGTCCACATGGGCAAATATACCGAACAATGTAGACTATTGCTAAGTAGTGGGGATGTTGGCCTCCTTTGAATACATCTATCTCTATAAAAAAGGTACAAAGCTAAGGGATTCATTGAGACCAGGGGGGCTGTGGGCCTTAAAGTGATAGATCCACCGTCAGTGTTTTGGTAGTGTATATGTATTGGCACATAGAGCAGCTCTGACACTGATAAGTGCCAACTGTAGCACAACATGTTTTTTTAGGGGTTGCCATGAAATGGCTATGGACCAAGTGATCCCTCAGATTTTTTGCTCGTCTGTATATAAATCTAGGATGTTTAGGAACCAGGGATGTGAGGGATTGGTCATTGGTAAGGATATGCCAATGACGAGAGAAAATTGCCTTAATCTCTGCATGATGTTCTGTGTATGTGCAAATCATGGATAGTGGGTTCTCTGCACTAGCAGGTTTATGTTTGTAAAGGAGTTCCACCCGGGGCCTAGCCCGAGCTTTCTTATAAGCTTTTCTGAGGATGCGTGATTTGTAACCTCGGTCTCGTAAGCGGATCTTTATATTAGCCACTTCTTTTTCAAAATCTGAATCTAGGGTGCAATTCCGTCGAGCACATAAAAATTCCCCGTATGGAATACTAGCAAGTCCCGAATTATCGATGGTAATTCGAATGGTAATTCGGAGATCCAAGAATGTAACCATCTTGGAGCTATAATCGCATGTAAATCTTAAATTGAGGGTATTAATGTTTAATTTGGAAATAAATTCCAACAACATAGGTTCAGATCCAGTCCAAATAATAAATACGTCGTCAATATATCTGTGCCACGTAGCCACGTGGCACAGATAATCTGAGAGCTCATCCTCAGCCCACAACCCCCTCTCCCACCCCCCAGGTACAGGTTCGCATAAGAGGGGGCACACGTGGTCCCCATTGCGGTTCCCTGCATCTGGTGGTAAAGTTGATGGTCGAACAAGAAGAGGTTGTGGGTGAGGATGAAGTGTAATTGTCGCAATAGGAAAACATTATGATCATGTTGTTCTATTGTTAGTTCATCCAGAAACAGCGGGTCATCTGTAACCCCTTGTCGTGGGGGAATGCTGGAATAGAGGGCTTCCACGTCCAGGGTCACCAGGAGGGAACCCGGAGCCAACACCATACCATCCAGGACACGCAGCAGGTGTCCTGTGTCTTTGAGGTAAGATGGAAGTTGGTGGACCAAAGGTTGGAGGTGGTGATATAGCGACATAGCGACTGGCCCCATCCGTGAGAGATCCCACACCCGACACGATTGGTCTGCCTGGCGGCGCCGTGACCGACTTGTGCACTTTAGGCAGGGCATAAAAAGTTGGTATGGTCGGATGTGGGACCTCCAGGTAGGAGCCAGTCGCCCCATCGACCACCCCTCTTTCCACCGGCTCCCTGACCAGGTGATAGTAGGCCCCAGCGTCCTCCTGCACCCTGGACATGGGGGCCCTCGCATACCACTCCCCATTAGTCAAGATGTTCGTACACATATTAGCGTATACTTTACTATCCATGACTACTATATTTCCCCCCTTGTCTGTCGGTTTGACAATAACATCGTGTTTCTGTTCCAATTCTTCCAATGCTGCTTGCAATTCAAGGGACATATTTGTGATCTTTTTATGTCTGAGTTTTTCAATTTCTGTGGAAACTAAATTAACAAATGTAGCTACATGGGGATTAGCCGTTAAAGGAGGGAAATATGTAGACTTCTTTTTAAATACTCTGTTCTTGGGATTAGTCATAGAAGTTGTCCCTGTCGCTTCAGCTGCCAGGTCTAACAAGATCTGTTCAATTTCCTCATCGTCGGGTGGTTTGGTCAGTTCTACAGTGGTTTGTGTTTCTGGTTGTTCCTGAAATTGCTGTCGACAAATGATTTTACGGGCAAATAGATGTAAATCAGTGATAGTGCCAAAGGTATCTGTGCGACTAATTGGGCAAAAATTTAAGCCCAATTTCAATAATTTTTTTGTTTGTCCGTAAGGGTATAATTTGATAGATTCAATATATCAACTTCCCCATTAGGTGGCAATGATATTGGGCTCCTAGTGGGCATCTCAGTGGGATTCTTCGTCACGTGGGGTGTGTTTTTGGGGCAATTACGGCGTCTCCTAAGGTTCCTTTTACAGTTCCGGTTAAGCCTAAAAAATCCCTTTCGGTTCGTGGATTCTCACTGGTCCCTCCCCTCTTTGGGGCCTCACCTTTCCTTTGTCGTGCTTTAGATCTGGTAACTCTATCTTCACTATCCGACATAGTTCCTTGTAAAGGAGGGCCCTTTGATTTGGAAATTCTATTCGTGCGTGAGTACGGTTATACTGGGAAAAATCCCTCACTTTATTAGTAATTCGCTCCCTAGAAGACGAGGAATCCGAGGATGAGTATACCCTCGGTCCTTGATCCCTTCTAGTGGGCCTGACATTCTGATTTGGCCAAATATATGCATATTTGTTCTTATATGCTATTTTGTCTCTCTGAAGTTTGTGTTCCTTTTTATCAATGAGATCTTTGTTTATTTTCTCAATTGATTCCTTGATGTTCTTATCCCTGTTAAGGAAATTATCATCTTTGTTTAGGTCCTCTATTGCACTTTGTATAGAGTGCTCTAGGGCCTGGATCTGTGATTTGTGATGATCCAGAAGTATTTGCATTAAAGTTAGGGAGCAAGATTGTAATGCATCCTCCCATCTTGTTTTAAACTCACCCGTAAGTTGTCCCACCTGGGGGAATAATCTGAGGCGTAAGCCTTTGGGTACTAAGTTGTTAGCTAAGTATTCCTCGAGAGTAGATATCCCACCACAATTTCGATTTCTTGAACAACAAGTTGTGTAAGAAATTAAAGGTGGACTGGGTACATTCTTCTTGTTCAATCATTACTTTGCTTTCAAGCCTACACTGTGTGAGATCTTGAACCATGGTTTGCCAATTGGTGCTAGTTAAGTCCGTCATCTTAGATATCAATGAAAAGTATTGACACAAGATTATTTGTTGTAACTCAGAGAAATTCTTGTTATCTGACTATGTATGTTCCCAATGCGTTCCCTGACCTATGGAGATCATAGAAGTGTGGGGGTAGTAGCTGGACCTGTATGGCCCGGGTCCTATTTTAATTTAAAATAAGTTTAATGTGTGATTTATTAAAATTATTAATTTCCTTTGATGTATCTCATGTATATAACCATTCTATGAAGGCGAGGTCAAATATAGCGAGCCCCATTTTTCTTCAACATAGGTGTCTGGGGAAATGGTCTACTATACCCCAGCACTCCCTTTTACACTGCTGTATTTTTTAGGCACTGGTCAGCGTATCATCATTACAGTTACAAGAAATCACTACTGGGTACAAAGGGGAGTGTTTAGGCTGTGTTTTAGTTTTTGTTCTCCAAGTTACACATTTGTAACAACAGGAAGCCATAAACAATTAAAAATAAAATGTAATTTGGCGACATCTAGGTCCTGCATTATTAACAATTAACAATGCACGTTCTGTGTAAATAATAATTATTATGCAATATTAATTATAAACATAAAACCAGTACCAGTTCTGCCCATTGTTCTCTATTGGACCTTGACCTACAGGTTTCATCTGGTGCTGCTTCAACCAGAGTGCTGGTGCACCTTATGGGTGCTAGTGTTAAATAAGACGCTAGCTGGAAGCCACATAGGCCCTGCTTTTTGTCTCTTAATTAGAACGCTGAATGCCACTGTGGCCAAAAAACGGTGCTGTGTTGCGCTGGCGCTTTATAAATAAGGTTCTAAGGGGGTTATTCATCAAGCCATAGCGCCAGGTAGCAACAGGTAGCGCCGGGCGCTGTATGCAATATCACATTTATCAAAGCAATTCCGGTGAGCGACTCTAACAGTGCCCTGTAGCGTCCGATTCATCATCACAGATGGCTCAGCGTATACTGCCAGCGCTCTGGCTTCCAGAGCGCCTGGTATTACCTGTCGCTCTCCTATACATTTCAATGGACGATACTTTTCTTCTTTTTAAACAGGGTTTTCTTTTAATTTTGTTTTTATCAAATCATTGTGTGACCTCTCCTGGCCTATTAAAAGTCATTTTTGAAAACTTTTTTGACTTTTTATATTTTTATGTAGAATTGTCGTTACACATCTGGTATTAAAGTGATAATGTCAAAATGTAATAACAATGTCATTCCATATGTCTTTGCTTTCTTACTAGTGGATATGTGTTCAAAAACGGACTTTGATCACACAGCTTCTGGCGCTCTGGGCTACAGCGACCCAATTTTGAGCGCCGGCGCTGTGTGAGGCTGTTATTTTGATGGATATGGTTTAAGTCGCTCGCACTGACCAGTTGCTGCCGTTCGCTCCCATATAGCGCTGTACTGGTGTTATAGCGGCTCACACATCAAATTCATCAATTCTGGACAGCGACTGAGGCACTCGGTAACAGCTATACCTATACCTATATAGCTATACCTATACCAACAACTATAGCCGATCACAGCAACTACTAGCGGTCGCTCTTAGCGTCTCGCTACAGAGACTCATCTGCCGGTACCTGGCGCTAGTAATGAATCAGCCTCCACGTCTTAAGCTTCAGTCAACATAGCTGAGCAACTGGAGACCACCTCTTCAGCAAAACAATTGGTTCTGTCCTATTAATCAGGTCTGTCCAGGCAACACATTTAAATATACATACCCATCTTTTTTTCCCCACAAATTTTTTGTCCTACTTACCAAATTCCAAACATGATTGATAAGCAGATGAAATAAATTTATATATACAGAATATAATATGATTCAATGAACAAAATTATAAAGCTCCTCTATAGGGCCACACACCGCCAAACATTTTTAGCAATTATAAATCATGGTTAGCAAACCCCACTCACAGAATACTATCAATCATCTAAAAATTTAGAAAATAATTTTAGGGTGAGAATTTTTGGCCAACATTAGATTTTTTTGGTAGATATATTGATTTTCTTGTGTTTGTATGGGATGGGAATGAACAATCTATTAATAGTTTTGCGGAATATTTAAATGACTTGAATTTAAAATTTACCTCAGAATGTAATCCAGTGGGCATTTCATTCCTTGACTTATTTTTTGAGAGGTCCCTAGATAAAAAACAAATCTCAAATTTTTCAGGAAGCAAACGGCGTGCAACACTACCCTAAGAGAAGAGAGTTGCCACCCCAAGCATACCATTAGAGCAATACCAGTGGGTAAAATGGTTCAGGCCCGCCAAAACTGCTCAGAAGAGAGGCAGTTTGAAGATGAGATGACACATATCTCACAAGCAAAAAATATAGCCATATCTAGGTCTAGAAGGGAGATGTTCTAGGATAATGCTGGAAAGAAGACCAAAAGAAATGGGGGCCATAAGAATAATCTAACCTTAGTCACTACATACAGTATGAAATTCTATAAAGTTATATATACATCTGCCACTGCTAAAATGTGATCCTGAACTTAAATTAGGTTCTTAGTGGTGGGGTGCAAATAGTAAGTCACAGATCCCCCACGTTAGGACAGATATTATCACCAAACCTGCACCATCTAGGACTTGGCTTACATCTTGAGTGTTTTATAGATGTGGTGGTCCACAATGTTCGATGTGTAAATTTTGTGACCCCCAGGAGATGAATTTCAATCAACTGCCACAGGGGACAGGTTTAAGATGAATGATTTCATCAATTGTAACAGTTCCCATGTAATATATCTAATCACTTGTGGGATATGCCAGCTACAATGCGTGTCAGGCACTTCCTTCCTGCTCAGATCAGGGAACGGCATTTGCGGTGGGGCTGCCGACGCACTTCCGGCCGGAGTGCGTGTTGTGCGGCCCCTCAGCCAGGGGCAGTGTGTGGGAGCAAATGGAGGTGAGAATAAGAGGACATTCATCCCCCTTTGAACCTCACACACCCTGAAGAAGTGACGCAGTGACGTCACGCAACGCGTCGGCATTGAGGTGGCCGGTGAGGGGTGTTTTTGGAGGGACTTGCTGCTGGCGAGCTGTGGATCTGGGAGTTTCTTGTTACATGTTGTGTGTCTGTTTGTTCTCTACCCGGCTGGTCCTATTGATTAAGTTGTGTAGTTTATTTGTGGATTCTGTGTGTTATGTAGATAGATTAATTATGTGTATTTGGGTTGGCATATTGCACTTTATTTATTAGGTGTTTATAGTATTAATGGTGGTATTTCACAGGATAGGAATTTAAATACTGTTTATCCTGATCACACATATGAAATAGAAATTTTCTTCCCCAGTAGGAATAAGTGTCAATCAATAATAAGTTTGTTGCACAGTACTTTCATATTGAACTGTAGATTATATTAGATTTTTAGATTTTTAGAGCCTGGCCACAGACGCCAATTGATATATATACTTTTTTATTTTGACCAGCATTCTGACCAAGCAGCACTGTATATTCCATCTATTTGTTTCCCCCATTCCCCCTCCCCCATCCCCCCTCTGGTTTTCATTGTGTTTGTGTTTTTTAAACTGGATTTTAAAGTGTCTTTTTTGCATTGTACATATATATGAATTAATAAAAGTTGTATATATTTGTATTTAAAAAATATAGTGGTGCCACTGAATTCATTGAGGTTTCGGCTTTCTGGGGAGTGTGGGATCCCCATTTTTCTTTGTACTTTGGGCCTTGTGGCTATACCAACCCTAAGTGTTGCACGCTGCTGTACAGCTAAGTTAGTGCAGTCTTTTTTCATAGAGTATAATCAATTACCCACATTTGTGGACCTGGTGTTTTCCAGTATCACATTTACAGACCAGCATAACACCATGTCTTCTAAATGGGAGAATAAAGAATTAGACTGGAATAGTAGGCTTCAACAATGGAGAACACAGAGAGAAGTCAGTGTATATAACTCTAGATCTCCAGGGTTGAGGGACATCTTCCACCAAATTAAGAGAGAACAAATCAAATATACTAAGCTATGGTGGAATGTCCAAACACTGGAGATCTATAGAGAATAGTGGCTTAAGAGTCCAGATATTTCCCGCTTGGGATGTGTCTGATGATACCCGACAGAGATGGGAGTCACACTTGAATAAATGTGCTTTGGGACTCATAGATGAGTTGATAAATTTAAATAAGTCAGCATTAGTCAAGACGAAAGAAATTTTGAAGGGACTCTATGATAGCATCCCTAAGGATATGGCACAGGGTGAATTAGATAGGCTACAATAATCCCTGGATAATGATCTGAAGGTGGAGGACAGTGTAATTAATAACAAAATGTCCAAGCTAGATAGAGACAAGAATGATTTCTCTATAGGACGGGTCTACAGATGGACCCATAGAGGAAATGGGAGAAGAGGGCATGACAGGGATAGTTGCCCCCCAAGTCGTAGATCCTCTGTAACCAGTAGAGTGGTCACACACCACATCGTTTTTTAGGCAAAAGATCGGAAGGACCCGCCGGGGGGGGGGGGGGAGAACAAACACAGAACTGTCAGGTCTAACCGTGTGGTGGGATCACCGCAGGTTACGACCATCAACATCGAAACGGTCCAGATTGGGTCCCAGTCCATAAACAGTTCTTTACCAGCTATTCCCAGTGGTGCACATGGACATATGGAAAGTGTCCCTAATCGGGAGCTGACAGTTATTAATCTTTCCGGTGTACCACTTACCCCCCAGGAAGAAATGGTTCTACGGAAGGGACTTACTTTTGCACCCTGCAATAAATTAGACAAATTTATGGCAATTAAAGATCTGTACCTCTTCTGCAGAAGACTGTTACTAAAAAAACAGTTTGATTGTCCAGCTGTGCCTATGACTGACATCTCATGGCAGGAAGGAATAGCCCTAGACAATCTCACATCTCTATTGGAGGAACAAACACCTGAAGTGAGTATTTGTGAACGGTTTTGTAGACCATCTAAGTATATGCCACCATGGACATTGAGCCCCACGGTATATACATTTTTTCGGGTCATTATTGATCAGATCCAGAGACTTCCTACTCCACGGGGACCCCATAATCTCACGGAGGGTGGGAGGGCGGCTGTCTCAGGCCTCCGTGCACGAGCGGACATCATAATAAAATAAGCCGATAAAGGCGGGAATATTGTTGTGATGTCACGCGAATACTATCGCACGGAGGCCCTGAGACAGTTGCAAAATACCTCTAACTATGATAGGCTGTTGGCAAATCCATTGAGACCTTACAAACGAGAGTATGATGCCTTGATTGGGGAGGCTTGGTCTGGTGGTGTAATCAGCCGCGGGACACGTGATTTTTTAACAGTTGATTTTCCCGTGGTTGCCACCTTTTATATCATTCCAAAAATACATAAAAACTCCCGATGCCCACCGGGAAGACCAATTGTGGCGGGCATTGGGAGTTTGACGGAAAAAGCTTGTATTTTCCTTGATCGGATTTTACAACCCTTTGTCACCTCCCTTAATTCGTATGTGCGGGACTCTATGGACTTGCTCAATTGCCTAAACTCTCTGTGGGTCCCTGAGGATGTACTCCTTGTTACCATGGATGTGGAAGCCCTCTACACCAGCATATCACATGTGCATGCCGTCCACACGTGGCGGTACATCCTTAACATGAGTGGACAGAACTCTCCCACCACCCCACAGGAATTTATTTTGACCTTACTTGACTTTGTGCTTACGCACAACTTGAGTGTGTGGTGTCGCCATGGGGGCACGTTGTGCCACCTCGGTGGCCAATCTTTTCTTGGGGTGGTGGGAGAGGGAAGTTGTTTTCCATGAGGATAATGTGGGATTTGGCCGGCACGTGCTAGGGTGGCATCGCTACATTGATGATGTGCTGGTGATATGGCAGGGCACAGTAGCCGAGTTTGATGGATTTTTAAATCATCTAAACACTAATGATCTTAATATTTTTCTTACGGCTCAGACCCCGGCAAAACAAGTTACCTTTTTGGATCTTACTATTTCCATCAACGAGGATGGCTCCCTAAGCACTGGGCTGTATCGCAAGGAGACGTCTGTTAATTCTTTGCTACACTATAGTAGCTTTCATCCAACTAGTCTCAAAAGAGGGATACCTATTGGGCAGTTCTTGAGATTGCGTAGAAATTGCTCGAAGGAGGAAGAGTTTCTACAACAGGCTGGAGACCTTGCTTCTCGGTCCATCAGGCGGGGCTACCCCAAGGAGATAGTTTTCGGGGCACTGGAACGGGCCCAAAGAACTCCAAGAGTGGGACTTTTGACCCCCAAAAATAGGAAACAGAGGACCTCGGAGGTAAGATTTATTACTCCCTACAATAGAGATTGGCATAGGTTGAAGCATATCCTCCAAAAACACTGGAATATTTTAAGACGGATCCCCATCTAGTGAGGTGGGTGCAAGGAGGACCCCGTATGCTGGGATAAAATATGCTCCAGCCATTTCGGTAACCCACCAAACTGGCTACGGAATCAGACCACAATTGTGGGCAATTATCCCTGTGGGGGGGGTGCTCAATCTGCCCACATATGGACAAAACTAAAGTAATTTAAAATCTACAGACTGGGAGATCTTTCCAGATCCGGCAATTGATCAATTGTAAGACCACGGGGGTTATTTATGTGTTACAATGTAGTTGCCCGAGGATGTATGTTGGCGAGACTAAAAATAGTCTCAAAGCCAGGATACAGGCACATTTTTCCTCTATACCTTTGGCAGCTAGAAATGTCCAGCAAGGAAAAATGGTTCTCCCAGTGGCCTTACATTTTATCAATACACATAACAGTAATTTGGGTGATCTCAGGGTGACGGGCATCGAGAAGGTGAGTATGGGCCCGCGGGGAGGTGACCTAAAAAGGCGATTGCAACAGCGGAAATTGCGCTGGATTTATAATCTACAGTCCCAGGCCCCGTATGGTTTGAATGAAGATCTGGCATTTACACCATTTTTGGGAATATAATTTTATGTTTGGGTTTGCTTTTTCACGGGGGCAGTTTATTCATCATCACTTTTGTTTTGGGGGGTGATTTTGGGCTTCTTTTGAGCATTGGCACAAGGTTGATGGCATGGATAACAGGGCATGTTTAGTTATCCACCTAGATTGGTGGTCATCCTTGCACTGTATTAGTTGGTTCACATTCATTCACTAATTTTTGTTTTTTAGTTTGAGTTTTAGCTTGCACGAAGACATTCACTTTTTTAAACAGGCAGATCTTTGAACCAGAAGAGGGTTGTTTGGGCCGAAGCCTTTCAAAAAGTATTCACAAGGTGAAGAGATATACCCGTGGTTACAATCTGAAGAATGCAAACAAAAAAAGATAACCGGGTATGAACCGACCCGGTAGTTAATGGAGAACTTCAAGGGTGACCCCGCCCCAAAAACACAATCAGTGCTCATATACATATAAAAATACAAATTGCTTTATTGATTTTCACAATTTAAAATTGACATATTATAATTTGCATAATGATATACTCATGGCCTCACATAGGCCCTTCATCCCTATATTCCAAGAGAAATACCTCCCCTTATTGTAATTAGCAATCTGTACATAAAATCCTTGGTTGATACAGAGGCTAGCAGCATTAATATATAAATTGTTGGATATACATATTACAGCTGGTATTATCCCAGTACAATACTATACAGTAATAATTCAAGTATATTCACACTATTTGGTTCAAGTAGATGTTCATATCTGGTAACTGTGTGGTAACGGTGTGATAACTGTGTGGTAACGGTGAACTAGTTTCTCCCCACCATAAGGGGCTTCATCTGCACCAATCCACTTCGCATATTTCTATGATCCATAATGCTGATTCCTCCTATCTGGGATGCCATACACAGTACTCAAATCAAAAGCTGAATAATAAGAGGGAACCAAATATCCCATAAACTTCGCCAAAGATTTCAAGCGCCTCCGCCAGAGAAAGCCTCCAGTCCCCAGCTTTAGACTAATTCCTTGACTCTTATATATGGTGGCTGCAATTTGGAGGACGGGCTGCTCATCTACCTTCAGCCCATCAAGGACCACTGCCGCACTGCTGCCCGCTATTTGTCGCCACTCCGTCTCTGTCCTCAAGAGACACAGTGGCGTTGGAAGCGGGACCGATGTTGCCCTCCTCCGCCGCCAGTCCACTCCTCACCCGCCTCTGATGGCGTCCCTGCGCCGCTCGTGTATGGACACGTGCTGGGTACTGGCAGAAACCCATTCGGGATCGGTCGTGTCTCGTGATGACGCCTCCATATAACTGGTATTGAATAAACACGGAGTGCCTATACAAAAAAAAGCTTGATGGAAGGGCTATGGCTTGCGATGAGGATTTGGAGTTTGTGGATTGTCTCTTAACCTAACTCTTCCCCCTTAGATATAACATACGAATTGTTGTGTTTTTTTCATACTGTGAGCCCTAGTGAGCCTAATGTATAACATAACAATTGTTCCCATGGGTTGGAATACAAGTAGCAGGTAGACTATTGATTATATATCTAATATTTATTGAGACTGTGCATTCTCTGCCTTTGTTGTGACCCCTTTGGGAGTGCTTGCAAACAAAATGGGACGGTATATGGACTGGGATCATCAGACATGGTGGCTGTAGAATGTTCATTAAATATTTTTTGACTATAAACATTGAAGATAGATTGGTGAATATTTGGCAATGTGGTATATATTTGTTTGTCCTGTATGTAAACTGTATCCACTAACTGGTCCTGGGGTGATGGCTGTCCGTACTCACCTTCCTTCGCTCCTTCTGTTGCTACATCCAGCACGCATGCGCCTGGGTAGCTGCCCAGGGCATTGTAAGGGGTCAAGTAAGTTGTTAGTGGATAAGTATTGTGCCAATTCTGAGTGGACATGTTTTTCAAGAAGTTTGGAGGAGAAAGGGAGGAGTGAGATAGGGCGGTAGCTGGAGAGGGCAGAGGGGTCGAGAGAGGGTTTCTTCATTATCGGAGTAATAACTGCATGCAAGGAAGGAAAGGTACCAGTGGAGAGGGAAAGGTTGAATATAGAGGTTAAGGCTGGAGTGAGGGATGGAGACAGTTGAAGAATATGGTGGGATGGAATAGGATCGAGGGAGCAGGTAGTCAGGTGGGCCCTAGAAATGAGAGAGGTTAGTCCAAGCTCACTTATTGGAGTGAAGAGGGTAAGAGAGTAAGGCAGGGGGATTGTTTGAAGTGGTGAGGGATTCTGAGGGGCAAAGCCAAGTCGAATGTTGTCAATTTTTTCTTTGAAGAATGTAGAAAATTCTTCTTCTGTTATTTGGGAGGTTGGAGGAGGGGGTGGTGAGCAGAGTAGGGAACTGAAAGTGTTGAATAGTTGTTTGGGATTCCGGGCTTGTGCAGAAATCAGTGAAGAGAAATATGCTTGCTTAGCAGATGAAAGGGCAGTCCTGAGTTCCTGAAGGGCTTGTTTATAGAATTGAAAGTCACAACTGGATTCGGTTTTCCTCCATTGCCGTTCAGCAGCTCGAGACAGCTGTTTCAATCTGGTTGTGCTTGCATTTAGCCAGGGTTGGCACTTCCGGCCGGAGTGCGTGTTGTGCGGCCCCTCAGCCAGTGGCGGTGTGTGGGAGCAAATGGAGGTGAGCATAAGAGGACATTCATCCCCATTTGAACCTCACACGCCCTGAAGAAGTGATGGGGTGACGTCACGCAACGCGTCAGCGTTGAGGTGGGCAGTGAGGGGTGTTTTTGGAGGGACTTGCTGCTGGCGAGCTGTGGATCTGTGAGTTTCTTGTTACATGTTGTGTGTCTGCTTGTTCTCTACCCGGCTGGTCCTATTGATTAAGTTGTGTAGTTTATTTGTGGATTCTCTGTGTGTTATGTAGATAGATTAGTTATGTGTATTTGGGTTGGCACATTGCACTTTATTTAGTTTATTTATAGTATTAATGGTGGTATTTCACAGGATAGGAATTTAAATACAGTTTATCCTGATCACACATATGAAATAGAAATTTTCTTCCCCAGTAGGAATAAGTATCAATCAATAATAAGTTTGTTGCACAGTACTTTCATATTGAACTGTAGATTATATTAGATTTTTAGATTGCCAGCCTGGCCTCAGACGCCAAGTGATATATATATTTTTTTATTGTGACCAGAATTCTGACCAAGCAGCACTGTATATTCCATCTATATGTCTCCCCCATCCCCCCTCTGGTTTTCATTGTGTTTGTGTTTTTTAAACTGGATTTTTAAAATGCATTTTTGCATTGTACATATATATGAATTAATAAAAGTTGTATATATTTGTATTTAAAAAATATAGTGGTGCCACTGAATTCATTGGGGTTTCGGCTTTCTGGGGAGTGTGGGATCCCCATTTTTCTTTGTACTTTGGGCCTTGTGGCTATACCAACCCTAAGTGTTGCACGCTGCTGTACAGCTAAATTAGTGCGGTCTTTTTTCATAGAGTATAATCCACAGGGATTTTTATCATCAGATACATGGCACAGCCATGGGGGCCGCCTTTGCCCCGTCATATGCCTGCCTACACCTCGGTTGGTGGGAAAAGGTAGAGGTGTTTGAGCGGGCTGACTATGGTGGCCCTCTGGCTGCATTACATCGATGATATACTGGTGGTGTGGAGGGGCTCCCCTGATGACTTCGAATCATTTGTATCCCAGTTGAACCAAAATGAGCGGAATATCCATTTAATATGTAAAATTGGGCCATGTCAACTGGAATTCCTAGATCTTCTGATTAGACGGGAGGATAATAAACTCCTGATGACGACGTTTCGGCCGGCAATACTGCCGGCAATACCCTCTTACATTTCTCGAGCCATCATCTGTTGCCTTTGCGTCGAGGGATCCCGCTGGGCTAGTTCCTGCGAATACACAGGAACTGTGGCTCTGAGCAGGATTATGTGCGCGAGGAGCGAGAATTGACCGTGGTGAGATTTCGGGAGCGAGGGTACCCCCACAAGCTACTACGCACATGTTTCAAAAAAGCCTTAGAATGTAATCGGGAAGACCTCCTGACAGGAAGTAGAAATTAGAAAGAAAGGGGTGGGATAGGGCCCCAAAAATACCAGTCAGCCAGACTAATCACTCAGTTTGGCACTCATTGGGAGGAATTCCGCATGATCCTGGAGTCCCATTGGCACATTTTGTTACTGGACCCTACAGTTGCTAGATGCATAGGCCCTAGACCCCTGTTAACAGGACACTGCACAATAAATATGCGGGACCTGTTGGTCCATAGTGATCTGGCGGTAAGCACTAGTATAAGGGGGGTGAGCAGGCTCAACGGCTCCTTTAAATGTGGCCATTGCAGTGTTTATGGAAAGGACGACGGAATTCTGGGGATCTAGAGGAGAAGGGACCCCCCCATCAAATCAGAGGGTTCATTAATTGTTCTACCACATGTCGTGTACATGCTTACCTGCCTGTGCGGCAAAAAATATGTTGGTAAGACAAAGCGTGAGCTGCAGGTGCGGGTAGGTGAGCATGTGCGCGACATTAGGAAACGGAGTGAAAAAGCCCGGTTTCTGAGCATTTCAGGAAATTTCACCAGAAAAAACCAAAGGGCCTAAAAGCTTGTGGAATTTTTGTTCTCAAAAAGGAAGGAAGGATGGGGCTTTTGGGAGAAAAGACTGTTACAACAAGAGTCCCGTCTAATTTTTGAACTTGATACTATGGCCCCCAAAGGGTTGAATACGAATCTAGGACTTAATGGCTTTTTGTAATATGTGGTGGAAGAAATGCGGTGGGTGGTGGAGTGTAGACACAGAGAGATGGTCAGCTCAGAGTAATCGTATCCATTGAATAATGAAATTTCCACTTTGAGTGTGCCTCACAATGTGAAGGTATGAGGATATTTGAAAAGATAATCCGTGGGATGCAATGCCGTTGTGGGATACCCTAGCTGGCATAAGACAAAGTGTGGGGTATGACGGCCAATTGAGGTGTCTATATTCTGGTGGTTACAAGAGATATATATGTGGAGAGGGATATATATGGTTAGATTCCAGTTGCAACTGGAACTATAATTGCCTCGTTAGAGGTAGAGGTGTCTTCTCTCCCCCATGTATAGACAGATATATCTTAGGTCCCCAGAGGTGTCTGGCGATGTGAGAGGTGGGCATCATACCCCCAAACTATGATGGACTGATAATACATAATACTTAAACCGGACCTTCAGCGTGATTTAATGAAAAGCCCAAACTCTTAAAAAACGGTTCCCCAGCATCTAAAATTAATATATTTTACGTTTTTAGTCACTAAGTTATTATTCTTTCCCCCACTGGGCTGCAACTCTGTTCAGGAATTTAGGATACGGGCGCTGCCATCTTGACTCTTGAAGCATCACACTTACTGAGGAGAGGAGAGTGGGATAAGGTACAGGGGGGCGGGTTATAGCTGTGCTTTGCTCAGACAGAGCAGAGCTGGGGTCAGGTAAAGGTCAGCAACCCCAGACTGCAGAGCAGCACAGTCAGGAGGCGCTTCCTGTTTGCAGGCTGCCTGATAAGATGGCGGCTTCCATAAGCCGCCATCTTGGATGTTTAAAGGCTCATAACATGCAGTAGATGCAGGTAGGATGATTTTTAATGTGGACAATCTGTATGTACAGGGTGTGGGAAACATATAAGATAGACTCTTATTCAGAGTGAAGGTCCGCTTTAATACAATATAATTCATCCTATTGTTGGCCGTTAGGTCGCTGTGCAGTATATGTATATATCTTTGAAATGATATGAAAACATGAATAGTGTTAAATGTTCAGGTTTATTGTTACTTTGCACCTGTGGGCTTGTGGTATTTTTGAAGCATATCTCTCCTTTAGTTTCGGGCCCCTGCCTTATACTTATTTTCTTATTTATCTATGTACATATTTATTTATATCATGTATATATATATGTATACTCACCCTCAGTTGATTTTGAGGTGCTGTGAACTGGTATGAATGGTATGGTGGAAATCTGAAAAATCAGAAGACTGACAATATTGAACATATGGCCGTATGATATTAGAAGTGAATTTGCCAACCCAGCCATGGCTTGAATGATTGCAGACAAAGAGAGTTATAAGTATGCGGAGGGCTCAATTCATGTATCCTGAAAAGTCCTTTTGAGGTGGTGCGGCATTATCCGCTATGAGAAGTTGTGCTGGGACCCATAGTCCGCCTGTTTATAATGGCAGCGATGGCGGTGTGCAGGCTGCACTGTTGATTGGATGACGGACTTAAATTGAAGGTTCTCAGCTGTATAAAGGAAGGAGTGATGTGCCTGCCCCCCACCCTGACGAAGCTCCGGTGTGCGCAGCGAAACACGTGTCGGCGGATGGCCGGCCCCTCTGCATCCGCTTCTCCTCTTCTCTCAGTTTGGCCGCCCACGCACTCTAAATGTAGCAGCCGCACGCAGCTTCACCTGATGGTGTTGACTCCGCAAGATTCAGCTAAGTACTGACTGGATGACGTATGGTCAGCTGCTTATATGACAGGCAGCGTACGTTACAGTGCTGAAAATGGTGTGTGTATCAGTCTGCAAAAGTCAGCAGGCGCAAATCAATACAGCCTGCCATTAGCTGCCAAGTGTGGCTTCACTAAATTGAAGGAGGCAGTATTTAGATACCACACAGGACTGGGCACATACTAAGTGTCACTGCGGAGCATTAATTAGTGTCAGCGCGCGAGAGAATTTTACAGTATTATCCCCAGCTGGGGCATCTAACACTTTGGATCTAACCTACTAACAAATGGCCAATTAATCTCTGAGCTCTGGGGAGTGGTGTGGATGCGTGTGTGGCCTGATGGTTGCATGGGGGGGGGGGGGGGCCGTATACATTTTATTGTCACAGTTGAGTGTTTTTTATATTGTATATGAAAAGTCTTTGATATCTGTATGTGCCAAAACTTTTGTACTTGATTAAATCATTGTCCCTTTGGCAAATTTAGTACAGTGCTTTTGTGCCAGTCCCACATGTAACCTGTGTGTTAGTTTGGTTTATTGATTGGTTAGTGGGACGCCATTAACCTTGGCAGTGCACAAGCCGTAATGGAGGAGTTTTCCCAGTCCTTTTAACAATTTGTGACCCAACTAAAAGGACAGGGACAACTTTGGAACAGAAAGCAAAATTAAAGACTGTAAAAGTGCAAGAATTAGGTCCTTGATGTACCTTTAATGGGTCTATTCAGATCTTATCTTGTAAAAAGGAGAAAGAAGAAAAAATACCGTGAGCAAGTGATTCAGCCTCTGACATTTGGAGGCCGATTCATCAATAGCGGCAGGTAGCGACAGTTGTGCGACTGTAGCAGTATTTTCACAGCGCCCGCTAGTAGTCGCTGTGCTTGGCCATTGTTCGGTTGTTGATAGCGACTGAGTCGGTGTGCAGTAATGTTGAATACGGGGTGACGAGGTTCCGCGATGTATGGGTGCACATGATAGCGACTGGTCAGAGCGACCGGCTCCCACCACATTCATCAAAAAATCACGCTCAAAAAATCCTCGCGCTGTGAAATGCATGTTTAAACCCCAGAGCGCTGGCGGCGATTTGTGTTAAAAGTAGTTTTTTAACCCCCAAACCACCATATTTTTGGAAACCAAAAAAAAAAAATTTTGAAAGAATTTAGTAATATGAATACAATAATATCAGACCGCTGTGGGCTGAGGCCGCAATAATGATGAATGAGTGGCTATTTGGCGCTATCTCAGTCGCTAAGCAGGCTTGGCTTGATAAATGTGTGATTGCGGTGGGGAGCCGGCGTTCTCGTGGCGGCGCCCGTCATTACCGGTCGCTCACCAGTCGCTACCTGTCGCTATTCCTTCATAAATAAGGGCCGTAGAGTCTTGCTAAGTTAATTCTAAATTATTATTGTCAATTACATTGTTTTGAGATATGTATGCACCGGATACCTGCAACTATGGAGCTGTCTTTCCTTGACAAGGCAATTAAAACCACTTTTTCTCCAACTACACACACACATGCATTATAAAATGGCAAAATAGTTTTGGTTTTCACATTGACCCTGGTAATTGGGCAACTATTTTCAAAAAACATATTCTTCTAGACTGTAATGACTGATTTAGCACCGTGACCCTTTTTTAAAACTTTTTTTGTAAAAAAAAAAATTATAATTATCATATCATATCATATCATATCATGGAGGCCGATCCATTAGTAACGCCAGGCATTACCAGATGAGCGACTGTATAGTGGCACTTAGAGTGACCACTAGTAGACGCTGTAAGCGGGTATTGAGCGATGTAACACAGCGCCTCAGTCGCTCTAGTAACCTGCCCACCATTGATGAATGTGATGTTATGTTGGGCGCTCTAACACCAGTACAACGCTGCAGCGAGTGAAAGGTAGCGCCAGCTCAGTGCGACCGACTCTCGGTGCTCAACACCATACTTACCAAAAAAGGACACAAACACAGCATCGGCGCTCTAAATCTGGTCGCTATAGCATAGAGCGCCAGGCGCTGTGTGATCAAAGTATATTTTTAAACACATATCCACCAGTAACAAAGCGAAAACACATGAATGACATTGTTTTAACACTGTGACATTAACACTTTAGTGTCAGACCTGTAATGACAAGTCTGCATAAAAAGTCAAAAATGTTTTTAAAAGTGTTTGTTTGCAGCCAGGAGAGGTCACACAATGATTTAAGCAAAAAAAAAAATAAAAAAATTCAAACACGCTGTTTAAACACCAGCAAATGAGCAGCCATTGAAATGTATGGGAGAGCAACATTGAGCAAAAGTTAATACCTGGCCCTCTGGTAGCTAGAGCGCCGGCGCTGATTCATTACTAGCGCCAGGTACCAACAGATGAGCATCACCATTGATGAATATATTGTGTGAGTCGCTCTAACACCAGTACAGCACTGTATGGGAGCGAATGGTAGCGCCAGCTTAGTGCGACCGACTCACACCATATTCATCAAATTAAAAGTCCCACACAGTTCCAGCGCTCAAAATTGGGTCGTTGTAGCCCACAGCCCTAGAAGCTGTGTGATTAAAGTCTGTTTTTGAACATGTATCGACTAGTAACAAAGCAAAAACATATGGAATTACATTGTAACATGAACACTTTAATACCAGACATGTAAGGACAATTCTGCATAAAAATATTATTAATCCAAAAAAGTTTTCAAAAATGTCATTTTCTAGGCCAGGATACATGTCCGAAGGATTTAAGTTTTTATTAAAAAAAAAAAATGGGATCAGGAAAGGGATTATAAGGAACGTCCATTGAAATGTATGCGAGAGCATCAGGTAGCGACAGGTAAGACGAGGCGCTCTGCAAGCCTGAACGCCGGCATTATACGCTGAGCCTTGGGTAATGATGAATCGTACACTACATGGTATTGTTCCAGTCGCTCACCATAATCGGCTTCATAAATGTGTAATTGCGTGCCGTGTCTGGCGTTCACCTGCCGCTTACAAGGCACTACCTGTCGCTCTCCCTTCATGAATAAAGCCCTGAGACGCCTGTAATAATACATGTGACGCTACATGACACTGTTAGAGTCACTCACCAGATTCGCTTTCATAAATGTGGTTTTGCCTACAGCACCCGGCATTAACCAGACGCTATCTGGCGCTATCCCTTCTTAAATAACTTCCTTAATTTAAAGATTTCCACAAAATGTTATACCCTAATGTACAGCAAGGTTGCGTTCGCTTAGGAATAGCCGACGTTTCAGGGCCTACAGTCCTTTTCTCAAGATGAAAACGTCGGCTATTCCTAAGCGATCGCAAACCTTGCAGTACATTAGGGTATAACATTTTGTCATTTCTTTAGTGCTCATGCTTATGCTTTTTCTATGCACAATCATGTTTGATCAGGGGCGGACTGACAGGAAGGTCCAATCGGACGTCGTCCTAAGGCCCGAGCCTGGAAAAGGGCCCGCAGTCCTCCGCCAGCAGGGGCGGACTGGCCATAGGGCGTACCGGGACAAATCAAAGTAGGCCGCCTCCCCCCTGCCCCATAGTTTGTAATGTTGGGTCGCTGTGGCCACAGCTGGCTGGCAACAAGGAGCTGCCATGGTCGCCCCGCACACTGTTCTGCAGCACATGACATCCGGGTGACAACACTGAGCTGTATGATAGGGCAGTCGGAGGGTCTACTGACAACTGTCACAGCCAATGAATGATTGGCTGTGCAGCGCAGCGGACGGGCTCCCTCCAGAGTGGGCGGGGCTTCTCTCTGGTCCCCAGCGAGGCTGGAAATGCGAGGAGTCCCAGATCAAGGCCGACATCAGAGGTGAGAGGGGGGAAAATCTTTAAGATTTATGTCATGGGCCCTGTCCATCGCATATATCATGCAGCTGCCCAGCATTGAGGCACCTGGGCCCGCTGCACTGTGAAAGGAGGGAGGGCCAGGCAAGGTGCGAGCAGCTCAAAGCTCCTGATACCGGCATTATGGTGGTGATGCCCCGCTCGCCGGATCTCCGGCCTGCCTGACACCTGACCTCTGGCTCTGTGTCAGTGAGGTGAGACAGACGCCGGCTGCAGCTGTTACCAGTGATAGAAGTAATGCTGCTGCAGTCAGCTTAAATTATTGTATAAGTTCACCTCCTTATGCTGTAATATGTTATGTCTCCCCTCTGTACCTCATTCATAAGCTGCCCCTGCTGTCACCCACTCATCCCTCCATCCACACTCACCCTCAGCCTGCCCCTGTCACACACTCATCTCTCCATCCACACTCATCCCCAGCCTGCCCCTGTCACCCACTCATCCCTCCATCCACACTCATCCCCAGCCTTCCCCTGTCACCCACTCATCCCTCCATCCACACTCATCCCCAGCCTGCCCCTGTCACCCACTCATCCCTCCATCCACACTCATTCCCAGCCTGCCCCTGTCACCCACTCATCCCTCCATCCACACTCATCCCCAGCCTGCCCCTGTCACCCACTCATCCCTCCATCCACACTCACCCTCAGCCTGCCCCTGTCACCCACTCATCCCTCCATCCACACTCATCCCCAGCCTGCCCCTGTCACCCACTCATCCCTCCATCCACACTCATCCCTCCATCCACACTCATTCCCAGCCTGCCCCTGTCACCCACTCATCCCTCCATCCACACTCATCCCCAGCCTGCCCCTGTCACCCACTCATCCCTCCATCCACACTCATCCCCAGCCTGCCCCTGTCACCCACTCATCCCTCCATCCACACTCATCCACAGCCTGCCCCTGTCACCCACTCATCCCTCCATCCACACTCATCCCCAGCCTGCCCCTGTCACCCACTCATCCCTCCATCCACACTCATCCCTCCATCCACACTCATTCCCAGCCTGCCCCTGTCACCCACTCATCCCTCCATCCACACTCATCCCTCCATCCACACTCATCCCCTGCCGGCCCCTGTCACCCACTCATCCCTCCATCCACACTCATCCCCAGCCTGCCCCTGTCACCCACTCATCCCTCCATCCACACTCATCCCCAGCCTGCCCCTGTTACCCACTCATCCCTCTACCCACAATTATTTCCAGTCTATTCCTGTCACTAAACCCCTCTTCACTGGACCCCCTCTTCCTTTCTATGGCAACTATTCTTAAACATACTGACTGTGTTATTCCATAACAGCCTTCCTGCCTAGCAGCCAGCCAAGGTAGCCAACCAGCCACAGTATCCTGCCAGTCAAAGCAGCCAGTTTGCCTTAGCAGCCAGCTTCAGTAATTGAGGTGAGTGGTGGCTGAAGCCAAGTTGGACTGGGTATCACAGACAGAGATCCAAGTTGGCATAAAAAGGAGGAGGATAGTTCAGTGTGTTGAAGCGTTTGGTGTAGTTAACGTGTTTGGCATTGCCATCTGTTGAAGTACACCATAGCTAACTCACTGGACCCCCTCTTCCTTTCTATGCCAACTATTCTTATACATACTGAACTTTTATATGCATACTGTATTATTCCAAAGCAGCCTGCCTTTAACTTGGATAAAGGTGATGCTACAGCCAGATCATATTATGTCCTAGATGGTATGGGGACCCCCTAGTGTTGTTTTTTTTTAAGCCATGATTTCTATCAAAAAGAGATAACATTTAAACATCACTCATGTTTAGAAAGGTTAAAGGACATCTGTACTGTACACTTTTTCTATATTCCTGTCCCCGGGCTGCAAAAAGGAACAAAATAAACTTTAACTCAACTTCCTACGTTTCCTCATTTCTTCGGTGTGGGCTCCGATTTCAGTGCTGTGATCCTCGTTCCTGGGGACGGTGACGTCACACAGCCGTGCCATCAGCCTATCACTGGCCGCAGCGATGTTCCGCCTCGGCCGGTGATAGGATGAGAGAACTGTCATGTTTAAGGCTCTGGACGGCTCCTTACATTACCGTTTCCTCATCCTATGAACGGCGGAGGCGGAACATCTCTGCGGCCGGTGATAGGCTGGCGGCTCTGTGATGTCACCGTCCCCAGGAAGAGGGAAGAGAGGATCGCAGCGCTGGAACTGGAGCCGACACTGGAGCAGTGGGGGAACGTATGAAGGTCAGTTATAGTTTATTATGTTTATTTTTACAGCCCAGGCACTGGAATATAGAAAAAGTGTACAGTACAGATATCCTGACCTTTAATGTTTTGCCAAGATGTACAACATATAATTTTTTTTTAATTCTGACAGCGCTCATTTAATTAATTTGGAACAGGGACCAAAGAGTTCGAGATATGTAATCTTCAGGGCACATTATAGTACATTGTCGTTTCTAATAGCACCTGGACAAGGCTCTTTCTAATAGAGACAAGACTCTCTAATGTATACTGAAGTGGGGGTGTATATGTGTGCAAGGGACTGGTATACTTACGTGTACATAATTCTATATTGTCTATGTGTTTTATCCTCTATTATGGTACTGTGTACCTTAATATTGAGAGGCCATTGCAAAGGTGGCTATGCAGGGCAAAATTCTGATGCTTCCTTCCTCACCATTGCATCAACAGATTGAAGACTGTTGCCAAATTCAACACTACAATGTCTTCATCAGAGTACAAAAACAAAAGTGGTACAGTGAAGAGAAAGGAAAGACTGGAGAAACAGAAGAAAACAGAAGCTATTACCAGCAAAACTGACAATTTTTTTTCAAAAGAGAACTGATCCAGAGCAGGATGAAGTATGCGAGATGTCAGAGGAGGCTGGAACTTCTTTTACAGTTGTACTTTCTGAACCATCCCCTATAGATCTTTACATTGAAGAGGAGACAGAAGAACCACCTATGAAAGTACCAAGAGAGGAGACTTCATGATCTCCTCTGAAGGAAAAATCCCCTTCCACAGAGTATTTCTTTCTCCATTCTCATGAATTGAGAAATGCTGGCATTTCTATGGAAATGTTCTGGGAATTTCACCCTAAACAGCCTAGTCAGGGCATCCCATTTAATGGGAATGTTGTTTACGAAAAGGTATACAAGGGGCAAGTGTTAACAGAAAATGGGTTCATTTCAATACGAGAAAACACTGTTCAATTTGCCTAATGTATTCTGCAGAAAAATTTAATAATTCTAATTGGATAAAGGGTTGCAATGAATGGAGACATATTGCAACAAGAGTCACAGAGCATGAGCAATCTTTGTGTCATAAGCATGCTAGTGAAGCCTATATGGTCAACATTAAAGGCAAATCCATCAAGCACAAACTTTCCGTAGACCAGCTTTCTAAAAGGCACAGCCAGGTACTTCAGCATCGTGCTGTTATAAGCACCATCCTTGATTGTGTTTTTTTTTATTGGTGTTCAAGCTTTGCCATACAGAAGCAGCCATTCAGAGTCTGCAGCTAATGTCTTTGATGATGACCATCTTGAAAATCGAGGAAATCTCTTGGAAGTTGTAAAACTCCTTGTTCAGGAAGTTACCAATGCTGGGATATTTTCTATACAGATGAACTCTACACAAGATGTTTCTGCACATGATCAATGTGCTGTTGTTGTGCAATATGTTGTAGAGGACACAGTTTAGGAGAGGTTGGTGTGCCTTTTAAATGTTGAGGACTCAAGCAGCGAGGCATTACATAACTTGTTACAAAATTCCTTGTCTGAAATTGGACTAAACCTGGAACAGTGTATTGGTGATTCATTTGATGGGACTGCTAACATGAGTGGAGCATACACAGGATTGGAAGCTTTGATGAAACAAGTGCGTCCTAGTCATATCCATACATGGTGCTATGCTCAAGTGCTCAATCTTATATTATATGTGATGCAAGCAGTGTGTGCTTTCCAGCAGTGAGCCTATTTGGACTTCTTGGTAACTTTTTCTCTGAGTCCTACAAAAGGATTAAAGTTTGGGAAGACCAGCTTAAAGCCAAAACTGGAAGTTCTAAACTTAAAAGGCTTGATCAAATTGATACAACTAGGTGGTCAAGTAAAGCCAGGGCTCTTCGGAAACTTTGTGGAACATATACGGACCACTCAGACGAATTATATTCTGACCCTATCCTTGTTCTTAAGCAAGTTAGTCATTCCTCTGATTTCAGAAATTCAGTTCGCCATGAGGCACTTAAATTAAATGAAAATCTATTGAAATTTGAGACCATCATTGTTGCTTTTACATTTATAAGAATTTTTGACATTACAACTCCAATCTCAGATTACTTGCAGTCACCAGCTCTCGACATAATGCAAGCGTGGCGAATGGTTGAGGATGCTACCAACCGTTTAGTTAAAATGTCAAGAGATTTTTCTCATGTTATTAAGGCCCTTATTTATGAAGGAATAGCGACAGGTAGCGACTGGTGAGCTGCCGGTAATGACGGGCCCCGCCACGAGAACGCCGGCTCCCCACCACAATCACACATTTATCAAGGCAATCCTGCTTAGCGACTGAGATAGCTCCATATAGCCACTCATTCATCATTATTCCAGCCTCAGCCCACAGCGCCAGCGTCCGACCTTGAACAGTGACAGGTATGACCTCTCGCTACCTGGCGCTCTCCAATGCATTTCAATGGAACAATCTTTAAATATTCATAATTAATTGTTATTAATTGTTTTTTTTTTTTTTTTTTTTTTTTTTTAATGTGAAAAATTCTGTGACCACTTCTGCCATTTTAGATAATTTTTTTAAGGTAAAAAAAATATAAAAAAATGTACAGAATTGATATTACAGGTCTGATATTAATGTATTCATATTACAAAATTATTTAAAAAACTTGTTTTTTTTTTGGTTTCCAAAAATATGGTTGTTTGGGGGTTAAAAAACTACTTTTAACCCATCACCGCCAGCGCTCTGGGGTTTAAACATGCATTTTACAGCGCAAGAATTTTTTGAGCGTGATTTGTTAATGAATATGGTGGGAGCCGGTCGCTAGGGCCAGTCGCTATCATGCGCTCCCATACAGCGGGGAACCCGTCAAATAGCGACTCCTCACCCAATATTCAACATTACGGCAAACCTACTGAGTCGCTATCAACTACCGAACAACGGCTAAGCACAGCGACTACTAGCGGGCGCTCTGAAAATTCGGCTACAGTTGCTCAACTGTCGCTACCTGCCACTATTAATGAATTGGCCTCTAAGTCTGCAACTAATTTCATTGATGACATTAATGGAAAACTAACTGCTGAGAACATTGCCATCAGTAAGTCTTTCACAGAACTTAGATCAGCAAGATGTGTTGATCCAAAAAATCCAAAAAATGTCATGCTACAATGTCATCTGTGATGCTGTTTTAGAAAGTATGAAAAAGAGGTTTGATGCTCATGGCAAACATTACAGGCAGATTGCATGCTTTGACCCAAACCATTTTGACGAAATACTGTCTTCTACTGAAAAAATTAAACTGGATTTAATTTCTGAAGCTGTACCAGAAATTGATAATCTTGCTCTTCGTGAAGAACTAATTTCATTTGCAACTAGCTTCAAAAATCTCTCAAAAGGGCTGTTTGACAGTGATGATGAAACTTGGAGATCTGCTGGAGAGGAAGAAGATGACCTTTCTGACTTGGAACCATCATCTAGCAAGCTTTCTTTGAAAAAAATCTCCTGCAAAAATTGCATATCTTGTGCATTTAAGTTACTGTTTCAGTATTGCTTATGCTCATCCGCTTACGAAAATCTTTTTATGGCATACAAGTACTTGATTACCTTAAGCAGTACACAATGCTCCTGTGAACGATGCTTTTCAAAATTGAAAATTTTAAAATCAAGACTTAGATCAATTCTCACTCAGCAAAATCTGGAGACCTTGATGCTTATTGCAATAGAGAAAGATGTTGCTTTGAAGATAAAGCGAGGAAAAGAAAAAATCATAGACCGTTTTGGCAACACATCTGCTGAACTTCGCTCTCTTCTTCTCTTTTAAACTGCAGATTGGCTGATACTTCTCTGGCTATTTCAAGATCCTTTATAAATATATTAAACAGAAGAAGTCCCAGAAAAGAGTGAGTACACCACTTATGGGGTGTGCAATTAGTACCACCTGACCACCTGACATATATAGTAGTTTGATGCGGGTAATTTGCTTTTTGTCTTTCACTCAGACCTGCTGCAGGCTAGTGGAGCTACATTTCTTTTTTGGCATCCATAGTTGCACTATAGTGCATTTGTTTTTGTGTGTTTATAATTTCTATTGCCCTTTTTTGTGTATTTATGATGTCTATTGCACTTATTTTGTGTATTTATCATTTTTATTGCACTTGTTTTGTGTATTTATGATGTATATTGCACTTGTTTTGTGTATTTATTATGTCTATTGCACTTATTTTGTGTATTTATATTTTCTATTGCAATTGTTTTGTGTATTTATGATGTCTATTGCACTTGTATTGTGTATTTATAATTTCTATTGCACATGTATTGTGTATTTATAATGTATAGTACACTTGTTTTTGAGTATTTATAATGTATATTGCACTGGTTCTTTTTCATTCTTTTGTGTGTAAAAATTCTGTTATTAAACAGTTTTCAGAAAATGGAATTTGTACTCTGATATGTAGGGGTGGGGCATATGGAGTGGTTTGGGCGGGAACAGGGGCAGGACAGAGGTGGGACCAGGGGTGGGGTCTCGCTGGGGGCCCTTGCTTTTTTTGGTCTGGGGGCCCTGAGTGGTGTCAGTCCGCTACAGTGTTTGATATTAGCTCACTGGTATATGGATTTATGTACTGAAGGTCATTTTATCATGATTTATGCTATGATTCAGGACTCATAAGGCACATGTGTATTCCTTAACTTGAATCTATGTAACCAGCTGTGTATATGTGTGCTAGCCTGAATATTGTATGCAAAATACCAGTCATCCACAGGAGTGCAGTGGCGATTGTCCCTATAGTACTTGTGGTAAATCTTTTTACCTATATATCTAGTTGTGACTGATACCGTTAGTTGATATTGATCATATGTTCCTGATTTCTATAGTCTTAAGGGGCACCATCCTCCTGCGGATCCATACAGAACAAAGATTGAAATACCTACTGTATCCTTTCCTTTGCATTATCTGTTGTGAACATTTTTTTATATGATTATCTTTAATACACTTTGAATTTGCAATTCAAAATGATCGGTGTGCATCCATCATTAAGCTTCCTTTTCCAGCATCCCAGCCATGCTGCTGCCTGGGTTTAACTGACATAATCCACATAATCCAGTGGCAGGAAACCATCCTTTTTGCAGGCAGTTCCTGCAGTTCCATAGGATGCCACTAAGAGTGGAACATTGACCACGGAAGAATTTAAAAAAAGGTGAATTCATTTTTATGTTCATCAATCTGAACTGACTTGGGAAGGACAAGTTGGTGTGGTTTAACAATCACCTCATTATGCAAATTACCGTAAATCCTGCACAATGCATACTTATCACTGTTTTGACTGTACAAAAACAAAATGTATTGCACTGACATGGAGAAAACCACTAGCTCCAGGTACTGCCCTATGGGCGAAACAAAACCTTAAGGCAGAACGAAATGCATCAAGCCCTAACCACTGGAAATATATGCTCAAAAAATCGATTGAAGTGTTATCTACATTTCTCTAGGCTACATTTATATCCAAGGTTAGACTCTATTTCTAAACCTTACTTTCATTCTGTTTTACAACATTGTGTAATAAACGTATTTGAAGTTTCTTTAGTTATCTCGCATTTTAATTTTTGGATTGATAATAAATGCACTCCCCAGTGATGATGCTCCAGTCTCCCACTGTTTTTATTGTACATAACTCTATGATCAGAGGGAGTTGAATCCAAGGGGAAAAAAGAAAAGCTAGTAAAAATTAAAAAATTACAAATTTGCAAAAAAATTTAAAATAAAAATCATTTTTACCATTGAGGTAAGGATGTTTTTTTTTTCTTTTAAACAGTTACAGCTTATCAGGTAATCAGAATATGTCTGTAATATCAGGAGAGGCTGATCTTTCTTAGGAAAGAAAGGCACAGACAGCCTTGGTTGACCCATTCTCGCACTCCACAGGGGGGGGGTGGGACTGCCGCTTATGCATCCTGACCCTCTGCTCAAAGCCCCTCGCAAAACCTAGAAGCCAGGATACAAAAAGTTACCTATTCATGGAATGCTTCCATTGGCAACCAGTTCTGACCCCCTATGACTGCCGGTGGCTTACTTTTATGGCCAGTCCCATGGTTACAGGACCTAGAAGAGGTGCATGGAAAAGGTGAGCTCTGGGATAGGGGGCTATGGGAGGGGGCATCACTCTATCAGGATGCCCCTTGATATGAGCATCCAGGTTATTCTAAGTATGTCACACACCCCGCTTCAAGAAATTCATAACGTGGGGGTAATACTGTAATTAGAAAGGGGGGCCCCCCTTAAAAACTCTCTTCCCTGAGGGGTTCCCGCCTAGCCCACCCCAGTCGTCAACAAGGATGTTGGTTGACTGTGTGTGGGCACAGCAGATCTCCCCGGGGGAGAGGGGTGAGAAAGGGGGGCATGACCTCTAAGTCACTCACTGGAGGTACAATTTATCAGTAATATACATTTCATAAGCATATACTGAGTATAAACATTTCTTATTTAATAATATTCAAGAAAATAATCAAACAAGTAATCTTAACATCCTACTTAATCATACACTTGGTATGCCCATCCCTGCAATTCTTGATGAAAAGTCCTTTATTACAGGGTTTGTACTTGTTAGTGGGTCCACTGTTATAGGGACCTTCTTGTTAGTAGTAGTATGGGTCCTTAATGCCCTTAATTTGTAGCAAGTTGTGAGTGACTTAGAGGTCATCCCCCCTTTCTCACCCCTCTCCCCCGGGGAGATCTGCTGTGCCCACACACAGTCAACCAACATCCTTGTTGATGACTGGGGTGGGCTAGGCGGGAACCCCTCAGGGAAGAGAGTTTTTAAGGGGGCCCCCCCTTTCTAATTACTATATAGACCTGTAGAGGGCGATATGCAGAGATGCCAGGAAAAAAGAGAGCCCCTCCCAGTCCATAAATACCTGGGACCTCCCACTCATTACCCAGTCTTCATCTCTGCAGACGGCGAGCAAGTCAGAAGATGTGGTCTCCTCCTTGCACAGGGGGATTTCAGGTAGCCGGGATGACTCTAGTTATCTATTTCCGCCGGGATCTTTTTTTTCTGTTACCCATGCCTCCCAGCCTAGGCTGACGGTCTGGGTGAGGGTAGAAAAGCACCCTTGGTGCTTAGGAGCAAATGCTCTCCCATGAAACCCTATACAAGAGGGTAGGCGGTGATCCGGGACGGTGACCCCGGTTTGGGATGCCCCGTCCCTTGGACTTACACTTTGGGTGGTCCCCCCCTTTGGATAATGCCCCTCTCCCTAGGTGGGTAGGGGAGGGTAGGAGCAGGGCCCCTTATTCGGTGTTAGGTCCAAATTTGGTAATCATTAATTCTTAATTTATTAATTTTTTGATGTATTAATTTATTGAATTATTCTCCCAATAGTTATTAGCTTAATTATTACTTAATTCAGCGTGTATTTCACTGTCAAAAGGCGCTGTGGCCGCCATTCTTATGCAGGAGTTCTCTGAGGTAAAAGGGGCGGGACCAGGCTTTAGGCGCGAGCCGCGGCCCCCACCCATCTGTTTGGCGCTGTTGCGGCCTGGGATCCTAAACGGGGCCGGGCGTCAGGGTCAAAGCCACGGCCCGCTCCCCTCCTTATGGTCTCTTTTGAGACCGGCGCCGCGGCCGCACATTGCTGCAGTGCCGGCCTTTTGCACTGTCATGGCGGAGGGGAGGTTCTCCCCTCATGCCTTCATACTTGGGGGCGGGGCCGGGCTTTCCAGCACTGCAGCCCGCCCCTGTGTCACAGGAACCGCTGAGGAGCTTTGCTCTGTGCCTGTTTCCTCAGAAAGGGGCGGGGCTTGGCACTTCGCGCTCGCCACGCCCCCCTTATCTCCTCAGAGCTGCTCTTTACCTCACGGCAAGAGGACGCTGTCTTCAAGGACTACAGTGAGTGGTCCTGTGGGCCCCCCTTCTTTCCCATTACCTATTTCTATATTGTTATGTCATATATATATATTTTTTCTTATTAGCCCTTTTTATCATGTCTTTCAGATATAACCTACAGTGGTGTTAGGGGGTTTCTCCCGGTCCTAGGGTCCCTGGGTTCTTGATTGGCTTATTACAAATCCTCCCACTGGGGACATTGAAGGGGCATCCCGGGTTGCTTATATGCATAATTCCCTCGTAATTGCAACCAACTATAAGTTCACCTTATGGAGGCATCCCCGGATACTGGGCTCGGGCTCCCCTCGGGGCAATCCCGGAAGTGTGTGGGGTGTGGGGCATCCCTTACTGGCGATGATGTATATCTGTGTATACCATACGCGCAGCAGACTATTACGCGGCAGTCCGGACCCCAGGCGTCTGGTTCAGCGCCGCCGGTCTTTCCTCCCCCCCCTCCCAGTTTGATCCGTGCCCAGTCTGACGTGGTCATGGGCGGGAAGTTGCAATCGGAAATCTGTGCTCGATTGGCCAATCTTGAAAAATTATTCTCCAGCACGGTCACCAGAAAGGCTCCGGCTAAGAGAAAGCACTTGTCACCGTCTTCACCAGCGGTCGACTTGGATGATGTTGATAATCTGGACTGGTCTGATTACTCCCAACTTGAGGAAGGGGAGGTATATGAAGAATCAGATAATTCAGACGATCAGCAGTTTGTGGGTGCTGATACCGAGCGGGGCTTGGGGAGGTCTTCGGATACTCCTAATGTTCTGGCTCAGATGTTTGAGGTTTTGGCTATTTCTCCTTTTGAGGTGGTTCCACAGCAAAAGGGGGAATTTTTCGAAGAATCCAGGCCGCGCTTGGAATTTCCTAATCAAAAGCATTTTGATGGGATTATTGCTAAGGAATGGGAGAGGCCTGCCCGGTCCCAGGTGTCCCTCAGGTTTGGGACAAGAAATATCCCTTTCCCTTGGATACCATTAAGCGTTGGGCGTCCCCTCCTGAGGTGGATGCACCGATTCTGGGTTTATCCAACACTGTTGTTTTAAATTCTCCTGATTGCTCCATGCTTAAAGATGGTGAGGATAAACGCATTGACCAAATGGCTTGTCATGGTTTTGCCAGTGTTGGGTCAGCCATGAGGCCGGTTTGTGCTTCAGCGCTGCTGGTGGTGGCTACCAGGTCGGTGGTCAGGGACCTGTTGACTTCTTCCGGGTTAGATCCTGATAGTGACGAGTTCCTTGGCCTTAAACGGTGTGAATTGTTTTTCTCATTTATACTAGCCGCCTTGAATGACACACTGATGATGTGTGGCAGAACGTCGGCTCTATTGGTGACTATTCGGCGTTCGGTTTGGTTGCGCCAGTGGGCGGCTGATTTTGTGTCTAAAAAGTCACTGACCGCTCTTCCCTTTGTGGGATTACGGCTCTTTGGTGAGAAATTGGATTCAGTTGCCAAAGGCGGTAAGTTACCTCAACGCAAAAAACAGCGTCGTCCCTTTCGGGGGGCGGGTTCCTTTGCTCCTTCCTTTTGTGGGGCTAGAGCTGGCAGAGGATTTGTTTTCCCCGCAGCCAGAGGAGATTCCTGGAACAGGGGCAGAGGACGTGCCCGCCCAGGATACAGCTGGGGCTCTAAGCCCAAACCCGCTGCCAAGCAAGCTCAGCAATGAGGGGGCGCCCTCACCCATGTGGGTGGGGGGACAGCTGCAACACTTCTCCCAGGTCTGGGACCGGGAGGTCTCAGACAGATGGATCCGGGAAGTGGTGACTTCCGGCTACAAGCTGGAGTTTGAGCTCCGGCCCCCTCCCAGATTCCTCGGGTGCCTTCGGACCTTCTGGCCGCGCAGGAGCTCCAGGCGGCAGTAAAGAGTCTGTTGGACATGGCAGTTATTCGCCCAGTGCCCCCCTCAGAAAGGGGTCGGGGCTTTTACTCCAATTTGTTCACGGTGCCCAAGAAGGACGGCTCAGTTCGACCCATTCTGGATCTAAAGATCCTCAACAGGTCCGTCCGTCCGCGGAAATTTCGCATGGAAATCCTGCGTTCAGCTATCCATTCTCTTCATCAGGGGGACTTTCTGACGTCCGTAGACATCAAGGACGCCTATCTGCATGTTCCGATTTTTCCAGCGCACCAGAGATTTCTCAGGTTCGTGGTGGAGGATCGGCATTTTCAGTTTGTGGCACTTCCTTTCGCTCTTACCTCGGCTCCAAGGGTTTTCACCAAGGTGCTGGCCGGGGTGATGGCTCTCCTGAGAGCCCAGGGTATTCGCATTGTCCCTTATCTGGACGACCTTCTCATTATGGCATCTTCCTTCAGCCAAGCGGTATTGGACACCAGAACTGTGGTGTCCACTCTGGAGAGATTTGGTGGGTGATCAGCTACCCCAAGTCCTCCCTTTCTCCGTCGAGGTTAGTGTCTTTTCTGGGAATGTCCCTAGATACTTCCCAGGCCAGGGTGTTTCTTCCTCAGTCCAAGGTTCTCTTGATTCAGGAGTTGGTTCGACTCCTCCTGTCCATCCCTCGTTCGGCCATCAGACTGGGGATGAGGCTGGTGGGATTGATGGTGGCCTCCTTCGAGGCGGTTCCCTTTGCTCAGTTCCACACAAGGACACTCCAGCTCTATCTGTTGGCGGCCTGGGACGGGTCACCACTGTCGTTGGATCAGTCCTTCCTGATGACCCCCCGGGTTCGGCGCTCCCTTCATTGGTGGCTGGATCCAATCAATCTGTCGAGGGGCAGATCATTTCTGGCTCCTTGTTGGGAGACGGTCACCACGGATGCCAGCCTATCAGGATGGGGGGTGGTTTGGAAGGATCGTCAGTTTCAGGGACTGTGGGGGCCTCAGGAGGCTCATGAGTCCATCAATGTTCTGGAATTAAGAGCCATCAGGATGGTTCTGTTTCGCTTGACTCATCAGTTGCAAGGATTGCCGGTTCAAGTCCGGTCGGACAATCGGACGGCGGTCGCCTACATCAATCACCAGGGAGAGACTCGCAGCAGGAGGGCCCTCAAGGAAGTGTCTTTGATTCTGGCCTGGGCGGAGAGCCATGTCCCGTGCATTTCAGCAGTTTACATTCCGGGAGCGGAAAACACGGAGGCAAGCTCTCAGCTCGCCGGGGGGAATGGTCTCTGAGCCCCAAAGTGTTTCGCTTGATTTGTCTCAGGTGGGGTTCCCCGGTGGTGGACCTCTTTGCCTCTGGTCACAATCACAAACTTCCGACATTTGTGTCTCTCTCAAGGGATCCACTGGCTCTGGCAGTGGATGCCATGTCTCTGAACTGGAGGGATCTGGGGATTCTGTATCTGTTCCCTCCGTTTCCCTTGGTGGCCAGAGTGGTGCGCAAGCTGGCCCTGGAGGGCACGTCAGCAATTCTGGTGGCTCCAAGGTGGCCAAGACAGGTTTGGTTCGCAGATGTGGTAAGGTTAGCAGAGGATCAGTTCGTTCTGCCCCTGCTGCCGGATCTGCTCACCCTGGGTCAACTACGTTATCCCAATTTACCAACGCTGGCTTTGACGGCGTGGCTGCTGAAACCTCCATCTTGAAGGAGGAAGGTCTTTCCGATGCTGTGATTCGAACTCTCATTAGTGCTAGGAAGCGGTCTTCCTCTAATATCTACTATAGGACATGGAGGTCTTATATTGATTGGTGTGAGATCAGGGCGTTGCCTTGTAGGCAATTTTCCATCTCCAGAATTCTGGAGTTTCTTCAACATGGTCTGTACCTGGGGCTCCAGCTTAGTACTCTGAAGGGGCAGTGTTCCGCCCTGGTGGTGTTCTTTCAAAAGTCATTTGCTCTACATTCTTTGGTTAAGACTTTTTTCCAGGGAGTCACGCACGTGCGGCCTCCTAGAAAACCTTTGCTCTCTTTTTGGGATTTGAATTTGGTTCTTTCTGCTCTTCAGGATTCTCCTTTTGAGCCCTTGAATGATAATGCCTTGTCTTCACTCACACAGAAGGTGGCCTTTTTGGTAGCCATCACTTCGGTTAGGCGTGTCTCTGAGTTGGCGGCTTTGTCCATTCAAGCCCCATACTTTGAGGGGCATCAGGACAAGGTGGTTTTTCGTTTCAAGTCCGATTTCCTTCCTAAGGTTGTTTCTGCCTTTCACCTAAACCAAGACATTGTTCTGCCCTCTCTGTGTCCTAATCCCAGCAATGACAAGGAGAGGGCCCTGCATTCTTTGGATGTGATTCGTGTTGTGAAGTACTATTTGGAGGTAACGTCTTCCTTTCGTAAGACGGATGCCTTTTTTGTGGTGCCCTCCGGGCCCCGAAAAGGCTTGGTGCCTGCCAAGTCTTCCATTAGTAAATGGATCCGTCAGACCATTGTTGGGGCCTATTCTGCCAAGGGGAAGGTACCCCCTTTTCGTGTTACTGCTCATTCTACTTGTGCGGTTGGGGCGTCCTGGGCTTTTCAGCACCAGGCCTCTGTTGAGCAAGTTTGTAAGGCTGCTACTTGGTCTTCTGTTCACACTTTTTCCAAGTTTTACAAGGTTGATGTTCGGGCCTCAGCGGATGCTGTGTTTGGCCGCAAAGTTCTGCAAGCTGCAGTGGTTTAAGTTGTGCCTTGCTGCCTTGTTTTGGATCCCCGCCCTTTATGGACACTGCTGTTGGATGTCCCACACGTTATGAATTTCTTGAAGCGGGGTGTGTGACATAATAATACCATTTTGTAAATACTCACCTGTAAAATGGGTATTATAAGTATGTCACACACCCTGCTTCACCCTGCCCTTTTGTATTCTGGATCCTTTATATGGTGAACTTTGCGTTGTTATGATTTGTGTTGAGCTCTTCCTGGTCCCTTACCTTACTGCTGTTCTTATACTGGGTAATGAGTGAGAGGTCCCAGGTATTTATGGACTGGGAGGGGCTCTCTTTTTTCCTGGCATCTCTGCATATCGCCCTCTACAGGTCAGTATTACCCACACGTTATGAATTTCTTGAAGCGGGGTGTGTGACATACTTATAATACCCATTTTACAGGTGAGTATTCACAAAATGGTATTTTTGCAGCTTCAAATTGTTGTGGGTAGCCTAAATGGTTGAAGATTAAAAACAAAGGGACATGCTTGTCTGATGAAGAGGTTCATCCAAATAGTTTTTGATTTTTTGGAATGGAAGGGTTTTACGTTTTTTTTAGTAGGGTGTATATTTTATTTCAGTTACAAAGTGACATCAGCCTATAGGGAATCATACCAATTTGAAGAGGCTTATTGTTATGGCTTTTTTAGGCTGCTGTCATTTTCTAACTTCTAAAATAAAATATCTACTCCTTCTCCGCCTCTCCAAAAGCTATTGGATAAACCTTCCTACCTCTTCAAACTCATTTTCTGGCTATTCAAACAAATGAAAATGCCTTAGGCATCCGACCCCCGCAAGGGTACACACTGGAAGCTAGTATTTAGGGATTTACCTGTTCCATTCCCTCCCTTCCCGGTCCTGTACCTGGTCCTCCACTTTAGGGTGCCAATTTGTGCACAATTCAACCTGGCCCCCGGGTCATGACCAGTTGTGAGGGGCCTGCTTCGTGCATCACCCATGTAGTACGAGGAATCCATCCCCACAGGGAGCCCTGTACAGATGACTACAGCTAACTCAGGGACCTCATTGAGGGTATATACATATTGTTCTTTTACAAAAATTTTATTGGGTTTTCATATAAAATATACATGAATCAGACATTACTTATGCATCAATGTTGACAGGTGAACAGGCTTACAAAATGTGCATTATGACACAGTATTAAATCGTTATCAAAAAAGATATTGAACTTCCTGAGTGTGTTTACTCTTGCATAATAAACAATAGGTATTAAGCAGGTTGTAAAGGTTCCTGAGTGTTATTTCTCTAAAATTTGGTATTAGCTATTAAGGTCAGCTTCTGGCACAAAAGAACAAGTGCTTGAGGTACCATGAGTTACAGTCTGAGCTGGATAGCCTGCACCAGAGGAGAATGTCTATCTGTACAATCTCAGCTGGTGCTAAGGATCCATGTTCAAGGTTTAACATTAATGCATAGTCGATAGAAATGATTGACAGTAGAATAGGAAGAGAAGAAAAAGGCGGGGCAGAGAGGGAGGAAGAGAAGGGAAGGGACTGAGGAGAGGGAAGAGGGGTAGGGGTGGGTCCCAGGTTGGGGGCCAAGCCCAAGGTGAAATTAGGTATTTTTTTTATACTCAAACTGGGTGGACCGGGTCTGTCTGGTGGTGGTCAATATCTATGTATTCAAGCCAAGGGGTCCATATGTCAAGGTATCTTTTATAAGCGTCGCTATTTATTGCTGTAATTTTTTCATTACACAGTGTATCTGAGATTCTGTTCAGGATCTCTTGCCAAGGGATTCTAGGCGATTTCCAGTTTCTGGCAATGGTGAGGCGGACAGAAGCCAAGATATGCTGAATTAATTTCCAGTGATTTTTAGAGTATTTGCCTGATTTGTGAGAAAGTAATGCCTCTTTAGGGTTCTTGGTCATCGGGAGATGGAGGATATCAGAAAGCAGTCTATACACCCTGTTCCATGTGGCCGAGACTATAGGGCAGTCCCACCAGATGTGAGCCATTGATCCCACAGAAGGGCATCCCCTAAAGCAGAGCGGGGAAGTCGATGGGGAAAACTTATGGATCCGGTCGGGTGTGAGATACCATCTGAAGAGTGTCTTGTAAGCATTTTCTAGCACTACTGTGTTACAGGAAATCTTCTTTGTGTTATCCCATATTCTTTGCCACTCGTCTTCCTCCACATCGCACCCCAGCTCTCTCTCCCACTGAGCCATGTATTTATGCCCAATAGGTGATGGTGGGTACACCAGAGTTGCATAAAGGCTCGATATCAAGCCCCCACTAAAGTGGTTCCTGATACACCGGGACTCAAAGTCAGTACTCTGATATGGAGGAGGAGAGCGGGCCAGCATGCTGTTAACAAAATGTTTGATCTGTAAGAATCTAAAGGTTTCAGACGGGGGCAGGTTCTCTCCTGAGTTAAAGTCTTGAGCTGTTTTCATCCCCCGTGTGGTGCAGAAGTTCTCCACCATGGTATAGCCCCTCTTCACCCACCATCTAAAGTTATTGGAATGAGTAACACCTGGGGGGAACAAGGGGTTCCCAAGTAACGGGGAGGCCGGTCTCAAGGAGGAGGTAAAGTGGGATTTCACCCCATCCCAGATAGAAAGGGAAAACGCCAAGGTAGGAGGCAGGGACTTAGGTCGGGAAGTCTTCGGAGTCCATAATAGCGAGGCTGGGGAGATGGGTGAGCATTTAAGGAAATCATTCGATACCCAGATCGGCCTGTCATGTGTCGCATGGAGCAAGACCAGAGGCGCCACCTGGGCTGCTAAATAATACTTTTTGATTGAGGGGAATGCCAGGCCCCCCTTCTCCCTTTTACACATCAGGGTTGCTTTATTAATTCTGGGCCTAGCCTTGCTCCACGCGAAATGCATGAATTTTTGTTGAAGAGAGTCCAATGTTTTTTGGGGGACACGGACTGGAAGTACTCTGAATAGATATAGAATTTTGGGTAGAATCGTCATTTTGAGAGCAGCAATGCGGCCCAGCCAGGAGAGCTTTACATAATGCCAGGCATGGAGCAGGGAGTCAATTTTTTTAATAATTCCCGGGTAATTTGCTTTAAAAATGTCATTAATATTTGCTGTCAGAATGATTCCCAGGAAAGGCAGGCGCTGTGTCCATGTCCATGAGAAGTTGTGTGAAAGGGTTTGTTTAGTGGTATCAGACAGGGATATGTCAAGCGCCATGGACTTGGAAGTATTCAGCCGGAGCCCAGAGATCCGACTAAACTCAGCCAAATCCTGAAGTGCATTCGGGGCTGAGACGTGGGGGTTAGACAGCATAAGTAACATATCGTCTGCGAACAGCGAGATTTTTTGCTCTGTGGAGCCCATTGGGATGCCCTTAACCGTCGGGTTCTGTCTAAGTTTTTGGGCAAGGGGTTCGAGTGCTAATATAAACAGGATGGGGGAAAGGGGGCAACCTTGTCTAGTCCCCCTCTGGATTGAGAAAGTGGTCGAAGAGAAGCCAGCATATTTGACACAATCAGTGGGGCAGGAGTAAAGCGCCCCTATCCAAGAGAGGAAGCCTGTGCCAAATCCCCACCTTTCAAGGGAACAACAGAGATATTGCCAAGATAGGGAGTCAAATGCCTTCTCCACGTCCAGAGAGAGAAGCATTGACTCAACCCCACTATCCTTCGCCTCCTGTATTAACTGCATGACCCGTCTCACCCCATCCCCCGCTTGTCTCCTGGGCACAAAACCCACCTGGTCTTTATGAATCATCTCGGACAAAAACATGTTAATTCTGGTGGCTAGGATTTTGGTAAGGATTTTGAGATCTATGTTCAGTAAAGAGATGGGCCTAAAATTAGTCCACTTTCGGTGGTCCTTTCCAGGTTTCGGAATCATGACTATGGATGCTCTAAGCATCTCTGGATCAAAGTGGTTCCCCTTTTTGACATGGTTGAAAACTGCTGCTAATCTGGGGGCCACTATGGGGCCATGTTTTTTATAGAATAGAGCAGTAAATCCGTCCGGCCCGGGCCTCTTATTATTTTTCAGGGTTTTAATAGCCTTCAGGACCTCATCTGTGGTGATGTCTCCATCTATAAAAGATCTTTGATCTTCCGAGATGTGTGGGGTATTAATGCCCTCCAAAAATGTATGCGCCCGTTGTAAGTCCAGGGGCGGGGGGGCCTCATATAAGCTGGCTAATCCCTCTGAGAACTCCTTCACCACTGCCAGGGGGCTGCTGGTCTCTATACCCTCCCTGGTTTGTAGTTTGACAGGGGCTATGTATTGGTCCTGACATTTCAGCTGTGAGGCTAGGAGTGTCCCTGGTTTGTTGGCGGAGGTGTAGTAAAGATGTTTGGAGCGCCTATATCGCTTCTCGGCCTGTTCTGTTTGTAAGAGATTTAATTTCGTTCTGGAGGTCTCCAGCTGGCGAAGACGCTTTGGGGAGGGGTTTGCCTTAAAGGCCTGAGTGTCCGCTAAGTATTGGTCATTAAGTGCTGTTGCTAGCGCCATCCTCTCTTTCTTTTTCCGAGAGGAGAGAGCTATGTAGTGGCCTCTCATTACAGCTTTAAAGGCGCCCCAAACCATTGTTGGGGGGGAGTCTGGGGACTCATTCAACATGAAAAAGTCTCTGGCTCGTGTACAGGAATCTTCCACCAGGGTGGCTGAGGAAAGCAAAGAGTCATTAAGCGACCACGAGGAGGATCTGGATCCAGAAATCAGCGATTTACAAGAGATTGAGACCAATTCGTGGTCAGACCAGGGTATAGGATGGATTCTAGCAGCAGTGATCTGGGGGAGAAAAGAGGTCTGCACAAAAATATGGTCTATTCTCGTAAAAAGTTTATGGGGGGCAGAATAGTGAGTGAAGTCTTTCTTATAGGGGTGTTGGTCTCGCCAGGGATCCACTAAGTTAGAATTATTAATTATGTCCTGGAATTGTTTTCCCTCCTGCCTGGACTGTGTATTTGGGGGGAGAGATCTATCTATATCAGGTTTTAAAGTTAGATTTGAGTCTCCACATAGGAAGATAGTACCTTTCCCATGTGTCTGGATCATGGAACACATTTGTGATATAAAGGGTAGCTGCTTAGTGTTGGGAGCATAATAGTTCAGAAAGGTTACCTCTGAGTCTTGAAGTGTTCCCTGGAGTAGAATGTACCTGCCGCCAGGGTCTGCGATTTGTTTGTGGCAAATAAAGGGGACCTCTTTACGGAAGGCGATGAGAACACCTCTCTGTTTGCTATGCCCCACTGCTTGGAAGAAGAGAGGAAATTTGTAGTTAAGAGTTTTAGGTGTGGAGGACTTCGTATAATGGGTCTCCTGAAGACATACCACGTCTGCATTGATGGAGTTAAAGTGTTTAAAAGCTCTAGACCGCTTATTAGGTGAGTTCAGACCCTGAACATTGAGTGACACTACTTTAAGTGACATTTTTGGGAGGATAGGGCAGCTACCCCCAAGTATATGCTAGGATTTGAGCCCAAAACCCCGGCTGGGACGGGGCAGGAGGAGGGGGGGTAGGAAAAGAGGGGAGGGGAAGGAAGAAAAGGAGAGGGGGGGGGGGGAGAGGGAGGAGAGAAAAAAGTACATAGAACATTTAAAATTAACATACAATTTAAAGCTCTATTGAAACTGCACAGCCGTGCAGGGTGGTGTCCCTGAGGCTCAGACCACAAAAAGGTCGAAACCAAAGGGAGTTGGGGGTGCGCCAGAGTGAGTCGGGAGGCAAAACTGGCACAAACATATGAACATATAACAACACAACAACATATTTCAATACAGTAAAAAGTGCAGAAGGCTACAGTTAGAACACAGGTGTCCCCCTTCTCCGTGGACACGCAGGGGGCGCACAACCCGCAGTCCCGGGAGGGCCCACCTCACGGTCCCAGGAGCGGAGGAGACGCATCTACTTATGGGAAAGGGGTGGCAATATAATGACAGGGAGCAGGAAGGGAGCTATCCACCGTTATATGCCGGCTTGGGGGCCTGGAGGTGGAGAAGCTCTCCAGGACCTGTTAGGGTTCTCCTGCTTCCGGCCATACAGCCAGTGATTAAGGGGGAATAGGGCCCTGCTATTGCCCCAGGGGGGGCATGTAGTGGCAAGTATAAGTTTTTTCTGTTAATTAACTACAGGGGTTTCCGCTACTGGGGAGATCCATTTTCAAGGAGTGAGTTAAATAAATTCACTGTTATAATAAAGTGAAGTCCCCTGCAGCGGCCCAGTTTTGACAGCTAGTGTTGGCCAAAGTATTCCAGCTGTAAGGCTGGTAGTTCACCGGTTGAGGGGCAACAACAGCAACGACAGCATTAAAGTTACAGAGGGGGTTCCCATAGTGACATATTTCAACTCATGAGGATTTTAGTATTAACCAAAGCTTTCAACTGTAAGGCAGGTAAAACACTGATTGAAATATAACAGCAGCAATAACAACATTAAAGATACAGAAGGGGCTCCTACAGTGACATGTTTCAGCTCACGGAGAGCAGCAATGACTGCTCATGACATGAGGGGAAATGGTCTGCAAGAGGTAGAGATCAAACAGGGTGAATCTGAGCATATTTTATAGGGAGCAGATAGGTGTTAATAAGCATAGTATGACCCCAGTAATTGGTGCATTGCGCAGTGATCAACTACTGAATCATACCAGGCGTGGGGGCTTAATACAAAGAAACCTGTTGTAGGGGTATGTTTCAAACTTTGGAGACTAGGTAGAAGGGCTGAGGTGGGGGTCACTTTTATAGCTGGTCCCCTTACTAAAGGTATTGAACACTGTGTGGTCTTCTACAGCAACATGTTTCAGCTCTTGAAAATGACAGTGGCTAAGCCTGGCATGAAGGGGAGCAATAACAGAGCAAAAACAATGCAATAAAAAAAGTATGATCTGTAAGGAGCAAAAAATGTGAGTAATCATAGCTTGATTCAGATAACTGGGTTTTTGTACAATGATAAGATATTAGACCTTAACTAGCATATAGGTGAATACAAAAGGATATTGCGGGGGCTTATCAGCCCTTGGAGACCGGTTGAAATGACTGAGATAGTAGCCGCTTGATTGCTTGGTTGATTCTCGGATGAGGTTCCACTCTTGGAGAGGGGGTGGCCTGGGGGGTAGATCTGCGGGGCAGTCCTGGGGTTCTCGGAGTAGTGGGGAGTGATGAGGTTGTAGGATCCATGTCTGGGATTCTAATGTCCAGGGCTTTAAGCTTGGCCAGGAGTTCTGGGGGCGAAGAGACCTGGATCTGCTTGGATTGATATGTAAATGATAGTTTAAAGGGGAATCCCCAGCGGTAGCGGATCCCCTGTGCTTGCAAGACTTGGAGTAAGGGTCTGAAGGCCCGCCTCTTCAGGATAGTGGTCTGGGAGAGATCTGCAAAAATTTGGTAGTTGTGCTTCTGAAAGTATAGGGGAGATTTTTCTCTAGAGGCCTTGAGTACAGCTTCTTTTGTTAAGTAGTGATGGAACTTGACGATGATGTCTCGCGGTGGGCCCTCTGTGGGTTTTCTTGCTAGGGCCCTGTGTGCTCTGTCCAGCTCAAGCCTGGCTACCGGTATATCTGGGACCAGCTCCTGGAGGAGAGCGGTGATAGTGGCTGTGGCGTCCTCCATCGTTTCAGGGAGGCCGCGGAATCGCAAGTTAGATCTGCGATTTCTATTTTCGAGTTCCTCGTTTAAACTTTTAAGTGAGGTAATCTCGTCCTGCATTTGGCCCAGCAGGGAATTGTGATTATCAAGGATCAATGTGGAGTCATCCATGCGGGATTCTAGGGCGTCAGTGCGGGTCCCAATGTCCCTGATTTCTTTTAAAAGTGTCTCTGTGTGCTTTGCTGACACTGCTGTGACCTCTTCTCTGATAACAGCTCTGAGCTGTGTGATCAGGGTCTGATTTTCTGAGGAGAGCTGAGCTGGGGCTTTGTGAGCTGAGCTGTGTGGGGAGGAGGGGAATTGTGGCCAGCTATCATTAGATTCTTGGGAGAGATCATCTGCACTCACCCTCAGGGCTTCATCTCTGTCCTCTCCAGCTCTGGAACATGCTGCGTCCTCAGAAGCTGCAGTCTCCTCAGCTAGCTGCCTTGCTGCGGCCGCCATCTTGGATCCTAGGGCTGCCGACTTCCGACCTTCCTTGTGGCCTCTCCTTTTAGCTGGAGTGGCAGACATCTGGTCCAGGTAAGTCCTGGGGTCCTCCGCAGTCGACCTGGGTGCAAATTTGGGGATCTGGCGGTGTTGGTTGGGCTCTGTGCCTCCCGACTGCACGGAGCTCACTCAGCAGACGTCCATGCTGCGCGGTCACGTGCGCGCGCCCCCCGGGTATATACATATTGATCAGGACCTAAGGTTTAAAGTCAATTTTCAGTCATAAACTCTTTAGCCATGCACATACTGGATGGATTTTTTTATCTGTTTTGTGATTTACTGTGTTAAGTGATGTAATGACTTTGTTCCCCCTTCCTTCCCCCTCCCCCTCCCTTCTATTCTGTACCCTCCCACCTCCCTCCCCTTACATGTTTCTTTTCTTTTTGGAAAATCAATAAAAGCTGATTATACTAAAAAAATGAAAATGCACATTACCTGAGCCACTCTAAATCTTTGCAAACTTTGTTTAACAGTTTTTTCCTGGATACTGACACTGCATCAGATGTAGTGAGTGGCCCAGCTACTAAATGCAGTAACCATAGAGCCACCAATGGCAATAAGCAAGTTTTCAGACTGATGACTAGGCCCAGGAGTTCAGGCCATGAGGACTAGTAGCTAATACAAAAATAATGTAGGCCATTGGACCTATTGTAAATCAAATAATATCTACGGTAAGCATCAGAGAGATGGCAAGCCTCGGCACTGAAAACACACATACATAGACAGATGTCTGTCCAGAGGCTCAATTTCACACTGATCAACCTGGATTAACTAGCCACAAACAACACACGCCAATACCGCCTGAAAAATGATGGAGGAATGCCCGGCAGGAGACAGTTGAAGGAAGATGCTGCAATGGAGAATTTTTTCCTTTTTTTTAAAACGTTATTTTATTTCGTTTTTAACTGTTTGTGAACTGGTAAGGGATCTGAGGGTTCACAGGGCAGTGATGGCCAATGCTGGCAGGTGGCATGAAGATTAATTTGGCATGGATCCCACCAGTATCCAGGATGGGGCCACCAGACTGAATTGGCAAAATCAGGATGGAATCAAGATTCGACCCAGATCTGAAGCCCACTATCCACAGGCAATTATGAAAAAGAATAGAGTGTGCATGGCCATGGGACACCTATAGTCCCTATTTCTGATTCTGCTGGTCCCCTCTGATTATTGGGACATTCTCCTTTTGTCAGTGCTTGGGCGAGTGTTGATCATATGGAAAAATATCTTACTACTGCGGCGAATCTGCTCTGCTCGATGTTCTGTATAGGTGCAAGGAAGTACATTTCCAACTGGGGCTTCTGTTCTGAGCTGTTGTGATCTACCTGTGGTTGTGAGACCTCTTGACAACCGCCTATTTGTAAAACCTTTTTTCCGTCCAGAGCCTACTTCTCAGTGGCTTTCATCCACTATTCTGCTTGCAATATGGCTCCCAGTCCAGAGATATGTCTGCTTCTTCACAAAAGAAAAGGTTGCTCTTCTCACTGGCAGCTAAAGAGCAGAGGGGGTATCTACATCTCTGGCCAATCAGTTTGACAAAATTTCTGGGTTGAAAGGATGATTTCGGGAATCCCCTTTTTTTTGTCTACCCTTTGTGTAGCAACATTAGTCATATCTTTCTCCTTGTCTAGGGTGTTCATTGTTGTTGTCCCTGTAGCTTGGTCTCAGTCATTCGGTGGTCAGTCATTGGGATGCAACTTAATAATTTTTTTACGTTTTTGTTTTTTTTTAATTCTCTTCAAGTGTGAGGGTGGAACATTACAGATATTGGAGTTGATTCAGAGTCCCTTTCTCAAACTTTTTTTTAGATCTTGCTACCAAATGAAAAATCACGCAAAAATGAAAACATTTCACACAAAAGACTCTGCTGAATCAGACCAATGAGAAAAATGGACGAGAACGGAAATTTTCATGCCAAAAATTGTGAGAATGGGGCTCTGAATCAACCCTATTATTTTGTCTTGCTTTATCATCTTATGGTATATGCCAATTTTTGCAATATCCACCAGATTTAAATGAGCACCCTGAGGTGCGGCTGTTGAGCACCCCAATGTGGAGGGGCATACATACTGTACCAAGGAGGAGTATAACTTCCTCTAATGCACCATTCCCCTACGTTATACTCCCTTGAGTGGTATAGTCCCTATACATTTTGCAAGCGTATGGTTCCTTGATTGGGAGCCTGGTACCCTGTGTACTTAACTTGCATTCTCACTTACCTACTTCTTCCAATGGCTTTCTAAAAGTGTAGGTACATTTTTTGGGGTGGGTATACATGCTGCCTCTGCAGGTAGGAAACCACCCAACTGACACTTGGCAACCAATGCATTCAAGGATGGAATAAGACATAGAGAAAGCTAATTAACAAGCACTCACCTTCTAACAAGGCTGTAGTTTCACCCGCTATTGACTGCCATATCTTTGTTTGCTCATGGTTATTGAGTCCTGACAGCTTCACAAGAGTGTTGTTATCAGCCAAACTAAATTCTGGCTCACGCTTGGCTTAAGGTCTTTTATTGGCTGCTTACTGATATGGCGGCTGATTACTTATTTGTTGACCATGTGATTGTTGGACCAAGCAGAAGCAGGGCATGGTCAATTAGACTAACAAGGAAAATGCTGGTGCATGAAGTGTATGACGCTAAAACACTAATCAACCAATAACACAAAGATGGCTGCTGTAAAGGCTATTGATGATGTCTAAAAAAATGATCAAAGAAATTATGTTGAAGGTGTGGCAACAGCAGAAAATGCACACTGTTTGGCGCTATAATATAATGGCTATTTAAATGTTAAAAATACACATTAATATTTACCTTTCCTCTAAAATTAACTAGCATAGGTTATCCATGAAATTCAGTCTATAATCAACATTTCGTCTATGTGGGATTTGAGTGATGAGCAAATCTGCAGCAGGTTTAGGCTGAATTGTGCGGTGCTTTTGTCGTTGTATGAGCAAATCCAACACAAAATTAACCGCACCACTAGCCGCAGCCAGGCAATACCTGGCATAGTGTGCCTGTGTGCCTTCATGAATATCTTGCAAAAGTAGAACACTGCGGGTGGCACCTTCTATAACGTTTGACAGTAATATGAGGTGCACTGCCCCTATAGGGAACCCTGTAAGCCACTCTAACACCAAAGGATTGGGGGTGCCCTCCAAGAACCCCCCACTAAATGGGCCCCTGGGGACTAACAATTGCACTCTCAAGAGGTCAATAAGTAAAGTAATCTTTATTAAAGGTCATCTCATTAAAAGCAGTTTAAAAACAACATTATCCCAGTGCTGTTAACAAGACTAGCCACATGGGGGAGCCATCCTGCCAGATACAGTCTATTACAATGTGCAATCAAATCCTACCAAATACAGTCTATTACAATGTGCAATCTATGCACCATATATATACAATAAAGTGCTAAGTGCTAAGTAAAAAGTGCATCAATGAAAAACCGGATGTCTGAGTGGAGGTAAGCCCAATCAGGGAATAAAGTGCCAGGCATATAGACAAAACATGGAAAACACAAGAAAAACTCCTTACTGTTATGCTGACAAGATGGCGGCCCTGCAGCGAGCCCACGCGTTCCGAGCCCGTAGGGCTCTTCCTCTGGTATTCGAGTTGCTTAGCTCATTTGAGCTCTACGTTGTGCTTTGTTTATAATTGTACATCATGATCAGTGCGTTGCACATGTAAACTGCCAGATATCAGATTAGAGTATATTCCACTTCCCTATTATCTCCATGTACTCTGTGTACTGTATCTTTATTTAATGTAGTACTTTGGATGCATGCATATACATACACATATGTTGTGAGCTATGTGTTCTATGTGCAATTATCTTCTATATGAAAACTTTAATAAAGAATGATTGAAAGTAAAAAATATATATATATATATACATATTAACATTTACCTTTCCTCTAAAATTAACTAGCATAGGTTATCCATGAAATTTGATCTATGGCTAAAGGCAGGTCAAAAAAGAACATACTAATTAAAATAAATCAGACTTTCATCCACTGCTGCCCACTCATCCGCTGCTCCCACTAGGCATCCTGATTTAGGGTGACCAATTTCTGAAAATTCTTGCCAGAGCTGAGCAACGTACCTCCACTGCTGAGCCCGCCACCAACAGGGGAAATAGACACATGGCTGAACAAATGCAGCAACTCCACCTCCACTAATCAGAGGCACACGTTGCTGCTTTGTACAGTGCTTTTCACCCAAGTCACCAGCTGGATTGCATGGAGCTTAATATCACTGCTTTGTGGAGACATTCAGACAACAGGCATTCTAAATTAGGATGCCCACAAGGAGGGGGCCTAGATGGAACAAGATTTGAAGGCCCTTCTCTTGCTTTAATATGGCATCTGTCAAGGGTGCCATTTTCATTCATTTCATTATTATACTATGTGGCTGCTCCTGGAATTAAAGTACCCTATTTTTCGCCCTATAAGACACACTTATTTTCCCCCAAAAGTGTGGGGGGGGGGATGTCAGTGCGTCTTATTGTGCAAATGTGGGGGAAAAAATGAAAAAAGTAAACTCACCTCTACATCTTTCCCGCTCACATTGTCCCAGCTGAGAGGAAGCGGCAAAGGCAGCTGTATCTGCTGCCTTCTCCACGACACTAGCACACAGAGACACTCGGCCTCACACAGCGGTGAGCATGGCTGATGCTTGAACGTCGGACATGCCCACACTATACCAAGCTGGGTGTTTGCTGGTGCCGCAGAGAGGAAGAGGCAGATAGAGCTGCCTTCACCGCTGCCAGTACTGAACACGCCTACTGATAAATTTATCCTACACTAAATGTGTTTCGTGTATGAATTTTCTTTATTTTTTGTTCATTAGCAGGTTTCTATTTATTTACATATATTCATCACTTCTGTATGGCTTAAATTCTTACTTTTTATATCAGGTTATTAGTGTGTTGCTTATGCCAAAGCCACACCAAATATTTGAGTACTGCACAAGGCAGACCAAATGTTTCACTAATACATGTTCAAGTCAGTCTACTAATATAAATGCAGGCTTGTTATATTGTTTTAGTGGGATAGCATAACAAAAAAAAATGTTCTTTTATTATAAAAAATATATAAAAATAATATATATTTATTACCAGAAAAAGAAAGCTAACATAGGTACTGAAATAATAAAAAGAAAAAAAGCATCACCATAATACAAAAGAAATAAAAAGAAAGCATCACCACACAGTAATAGCAATAGCATAATAGCTTCAGTGGAATAGATACTACCTCACCACAGAAACAACCATTGTCTGTTTATCCATGGGGAAACACTGTCTCCTGATACAAGTAGCTCCTTCTAGCACAGGTGGGTACTTAATTTTTGCCCCCCCCCCCCCCCAGCTCCCAAAGGTATTAACACTTTCAAGGAAAAAAAAATATTAACCAAGCCCTTCAGTAGGTATTCCTGCTTTATGTTTGGATAATAATCAACTTACAAATAGACTCTAATACAGTAGTTTAGATCAACAATGGAGCTAATACTTACCAAACAGGTTGCCAATAGAGAAGCCTCATTAAACACGGTTTCATACACAAATAAGTAGATACACACCATAAACAAGTCACCATAGTTAAACCGCCTGGCACAGTTGGAAAAGATAGTTTAACAACCATTTGGATGCTTCCTCCCCTAGCATCTTAGCCATGTTGCTGCCTGGATTCAAATGACATAACTGACAATGTCCAGTAACAGGAAGCCCAGCAGCACTTCCTGTTTTCAGGTGGCCTGCAAATGCATGAGCAGCCATTTTGTTTCTAAAATTCACTAGAGCAGGTGTTATAAAAAGGGAAATTAATTTTTATATGCAGCCATCTAAATTTCCCTGGGGAGGGATGCATATGAGCACTGTTTGTTGTGTTGGTCTGGTTTAAGTCATTTTTGACTGTTGGCCCGCTTTAAAATCCATTGTCTGAAATATAAACCTTAATTAAATAAGCTAAAAATGGGTAGACCTTGATGGATCGAGGTACTTCAGGGACTTCTCTTTTAGATATAGACCAGGGTAAATGACATGTGCAAGTCTCTGTTTCTTAATCACAAAGTCAAATCAGAAAACAAAATAATACATTTTTTATTTACAAATGGTTTCCCATAAAATATATTTCTATCTCAAAAATTATTTGTAATACAATTAGGTGGAACAGTATTGTTCTTTGCTCGAATTAAACCACATTTACCACATTATCAATATCCAGTTTGGCACTTACCAGCTCAATTATGTTGATTAGATGTCACCAGTGGGGGTGATAGCAGGTGTAGCAGGATAGTTATACTTTGAAAACCATCAAGGTCTTCACTACAAACCATTCTGCAAATATTGAAAACGAGTCACAGGCTATGTGGTTATTTCATGTTTTCTTTAGCAGATTCATATTTCTTTTTGACAAAGGAAAAAAAAAACATTTTTCAAATGTTTTTTGACATCTTTGTTTTTCAGACAGTAAATAATTGGGTTTAGCATAGGGCATACAATATTGTAAACAACAGATATATATTTTCCTTGGTTTGTTGAATAGTCTGATGATGATCCAAAGTACAAAATCATTTCAGTCCCAAAGTATAAAGTCACAACCATAATATGAGAGGTGCATGTAGAGAAGGCCTTCGACCTTTCCGCAGACTGAATCTGTAACACTGAGGAAATAATACAAATGTATGTGCCTATAATAAATAAAAAAGGGAGGAGGATACTGATAAAACACATAACAAATATTGAAATTTCATTTGACTGGTTATGATTACAAGTAAGATGAAGGATAGCTAGAAGTTCACACATGTAATGGTTGATCTGGTGTGAGCCACACAAATCACTAGGTGAGGCAAGTGATGGAAAAACAAACATCATAAAACTAACTATCCACATAAAGGCTGTGAGTCGATAACACAGGCTCCATCTCATAAGAACTGGATAATGAAGAGGTCTGCAAATGGCAATATAACGGTCATAAGCCATGACAGCTAGAAGTAGACATTCAGTCCCTCCCATGAACATAACCAAGTAGAATTGCACCGCACAAGCACCAATGGAAATTGATCTATGCGCTGAGATTAAGTCGGACAGCAATCTTGGTACAACAATTAAGGAATTGCACAAATCCAAAAGAGACAAAATGCAGAGAAAAAAGTACATTGGAGTTCTCAGTTGAGGACTGATAATGATTATGCATATTATAAGACTATTTCCCACCATTGTTATTAAATAGATGACAAAAAATAACACAAAAAGTACCACATTTACCATTGGATTAACAGAAAATCCTAAAAGAATGATTTCGGTAAAAATTGTCCTATTTTCTAAATCCATGGTGAAATCAAATTTACTAAATATAATAAAGATAAAAAAATAATAGTTTTATTTAATTTAAAAAAAAACTAAATTCAATTTTAGAAATAGCAGTCTCTAAATGAGCCGTTCCTTAGTTGTTTGCATTCACCATATGCTGTTTTCATTTGCAAACTTGTAAAAAAATGTGTACAGATACAGGTATTTGCATTACATTAAAATAGATCTAGGTATAAAATATTTTTGTTATTGATATGCAGTAAAAGGACAAATAGAAGGCATGCTTAAGGAACAGGTGGAGGAAACTGACAATTCCAATGAGTAACAGGCTTATTTCATTCTGAAAACACATGCCGGCAGAATCCGACATGTTTTTGAAAAATGAAAATGTCAGCCCAACTTAGTTTTAGAGACTGAACCCTTTTTTGGTATTGTTTAGAAAAAAATTATATAAAGTTGTCAAAAAATACAATATTTAAGGTCAAAACAAAAAAAAAAATGTGCATTTTGGGCCCAAAGTTTAGCAAAAGTCAAAACAATAAAAAAATTATAGTTAATAAATATTAATAATTAATATTAATAATTAATATGCAAACCAAACAGGAGAAGGGGGGGGTAAAGAGAACATCTGGGACAAAACGTTGTGCAAAAAAACATTAAGGGTTGACTGGAATCAGAATATTCCCCCCCAAAAAAAAACGAAGATTCTCCAGATAATACACTTCAACATGGCAAATAGAGAGATCAAATCACTGTGGAAAAACAGTAAAGGAATGTGAAAAAACATGGGGGACCATCAGGAGCAGATAAGTGCTTAGCCAGACGAATTTACATGTGGCAGGGACATTTGCACATCAATAGCAGATTTTCCTTGAGGAAGGCTTTTGCTTGCTGCATGGTGTGGCACCGACCATGAATCAACCCTTTTATATTGTTAAAATAATGTAAGTTTTCAATAAAACCATATTACATGTTAAAGCTCAATTCGACTTTACAATGGTACCACATATGTATTGGTAGATACCCTTTCCTGCCCAGGAGTCACCCCAAATTGAAAAATGCACTTGAAGAGATTTTAACTGCTCTGATTGGATGAGCGGCTGTACATGTGCCGTAGGACCGTGGTCAAGTGAGTTGATACGAGCGATATGGGGGGTTTCACATAGCGGGGTGCCCCGGGGGAGTGGACCAAAACCTAGGATAGTCAAAATCTGTAATTTCATTACGGATAAGGCCCTGGAGATACTAGGGTTCAATATCATCACGGCAGATAGGGACTGTAACTGACCATTATCTTATTCATTTGTGCCCATATAAACACAACTAAAACACTGCAAACCCCCACGTGTTACTGTAAAAAGCTGATCAAAAGAAGCTAAATACAAACTTCAGGCCTGATTTGAATCTACTGATTGGGAAGGCTTCAATGACACAGATAACATCAGTGACTGGACTGACATGGTATCATCTTACATTAAATTCTTTGAAGACTTGCTGGTTTCCCCAAAACTTACAGAAAACAGGAAATATCAAACCTTGGTTACATAAAGACCCCATAGAATCCAAAAAGAGGAAGGCCACAAAGAAGATTATTTACCTAAATATAGGAAACTCAGCAATATGCTCACAAAAGAGATCTAGGCTGCAAAGACATCCTATTCAACCAGGCTGGAGGAGAGATTCTCTTCAGCCAACACAAAAGCGATGTAGCAATGCTTAAGAGAGTTAACACATTTAAAAGACTCCTCTCCATTTATCACTAAGCTTGCTGAAGATCTCAATGTTTTCTATAGTCTGTTTGACATCTCTCACTCTTACTCTCTGATGTATCATCCCAACTAGACTTACCTGCCTGAAAGTATGTGCTGAGCAGATCAACCCAGTCCTAACAAACCTCTTCAGGATATCACTTGAGTTAGACACAGTCCCTGACTATCTGAGTAGTTATTATTCCAGTACCAAAATCCTCTTCTGCTTGAGACTTGAATGGCTTTAGACCCATTGCTCTGACCTCAGTTGTCATGAAGGTCTTCAAATATATAGTTCTGTCTTACCTCAGGAAAGCTACCTCAACTCAGTGGGACCTGCTACAGTTTGCACAACAAGCAAATCGGTCAGATGAGAAAGAGGTCATTCTGGTGATTAAATGCTCCTTGGATCATAAGGACTAGAGATGAGCGAACTTTTGAAAAATTCGATTCGACTGATTCGCCGAATTTTCCGACAAAAATCGTTTCGACCCGAATAAATTCGCGACGAATCGCTATTAAAAACTGCTATTTCTGAGCCTCCTAGAGCCTCAATAGGGTTGTAAACCATTCTGCCTTGCTGTAACACGCACAGGATGCATGCTGGGTTAGTTAAATAATACTTTGAAGAAATATCACATGCAGATCAGAGGCATCGCTAATAGAATCGCAGAGCGGCACAATTGAATTCAAGAGAGTTGAAGTGGCATCACTATGAGGGGCAGGAGCCCAAGCATTGCTTTAAAGAGACACTGGAGTTGGCTTCAGGAGCCCAAAAATTGGATGAATCACACCCTGGAGTTGGCAGCAGCAGCAGCAGGAGCCCAAATATTACTTTAAAGAGACACTGGGGTTGGCTTCAGGAGCCCAAAAATTGGATGAATCACACCCTGGAGTTGCAAGCAGCAGCAGGAGCCCAAACATTACTTTAAACAGACCCTGGGGTTGGCCTCAGGAGCCCAAAAATTGGATGAATCACACCCTGGAGTTGGCAGCAGCAGGAGCCCAAACATTACTTTAAAGAGACCCTGGGGTTGGCCTCAGGAGCCCAAAAATTGGATGAATCACACCCTGGAGTTGGCAGCAGCAGCAGCAGGAGCCCAAATATTACTTTAAAGAGACACTGGAGTTGGCTTCAGTAGCCCAAAAATTGGATGAATCACACCCTGGAGTTGGCAGCAGCAGCAGCAGGAGCCCAAACATTACTTTAAACAGACCCTGGGGTTGGCCTCAGGAGCCCAAAAATTGGATGAATCACACCCTGGAGTTGGCAGCAGCAGCAGCAGGAGCCCAAATATTACTTTAAAGAGACACTGGGGTTGGCTTCAGGAGCCCAAAAATTGGATGAATCACACCCTGGAGTTGCAAGCAGCAGCAGGAGCCCAAACATTACTTTAAACAGACCCTGGGGTTGGCCTCAGGAGCCCAAAAATTGGATGAATCACACCCTGGAGTTGGCAGCAGCAGGAGCCCAAACATTACTTTAAAGAGACCCTGGGGTTGGCCTCAGGAGCCCAAAAATTGGATGAATCACACCCTGGAGTTGGCAGCAGCAGCAGCAGGAGCCCAAATATTACTTTAAAGAGACACTGGAGTTGGCTTCAGTAGCCCAAAAATTGGATGAATCACACCCTGGAGTTGGCAGCAGCAGCAGGAGCCCAAACATTACTTTAAACAGACCCTGGGGTTGGCCTCAGGAGCCCAAAAATTGGATGAATCACACCCTGGAGTTGGCAGCAGCAGCAGCAGGAGCCCAAACATTACTTTAAACAGACCCTGGGGTTGGCTTCAGGAGCCCAAAAATTGGATGAATCACACCCTGGAGTTGCAAGCAGCAGCAGGAGCCCAAACATTACTTTAAACAGACCCTGGGGTTGGCCTCAGGAGCCCAAAAATTGGATGAATCACACCCTGGAGTTGGCAGCAGCAGCAGCAGGAGCCCAAATATTACTTTAAAGAGACACTGGGGTTGGCTTCAGGAGCCCAAAAATTGGATGAATCACACCCTGGAGTTGGCAGCAGCAGCAGCAGGAGCCCAAATATTACTTTAAAGAGACACTGGAGTTGGCTTCAGTAGCCCAAAAATTGGATGAATCACACCCTGGAGTTGGCAGCAGCAGCAGCAGGAGCCCAAACATTACTTTAAACAGACCCTGGGGTTGGCCTCAGGAGCCCAAAAATTGGATAAATCACACCCTGGAGTTGGCAGCAGCAGCAGCAGGAGCCCAAACATTACTTTAAACAGACCCTGGGGTTGGCCTCAGGAGCCCAAAAATTGGATGAATCACACCCTGGAGTTGCAAGCAGCAGCAGGAGCCCAAACATTACTTTAAACAGACCCTGGGGTTGGCCTCAGGAGCCCAAAAATTGGATGAATCACACCCTGGAGTTGGCAGCAGCAGGAGCCCAAACATTACTTTAAAGAGACCCTGGGGTTGGCCTCAGGAGCCCAAAAATTGGATGAATCACACCCTGGAGTTGGCAGCAGCAGCAGCAGGAGCCCAAATATTACTTTAAAGAGACACTGGAGTTGGCTTCAGTAGCCCAAAAATTGGATGAATCACACCCTGGAGTTGGCAGCAGCAGCAGCAGGAGCCCAAACATTACTTTAAACAGACCCTGGGGTTGGCCTCAGGAGCCCAAAAATTGGATGAATCACACCCTGGAGTTGGCAGCAGCAGCAGCAGGAGCCCAAATATTACTTTAAAGAGACACTGGGGTTGGCTTCAGGAGCCCAAAAATTGGATGAATCACACCCTGGAGTTGCAAGCAGCAGCAGGAGCCCAAACATTACTTTAAACAGACCCTGGGGTTGGCCTCAGGAGCCCAAAAATTGGATGAATCACACCCTGGAGTTGGCAGCAGCAGGAGCCCAAACATTACTTTAAAGAGACACTGGAGTTGGCTTCAGTAGCCCAAAAATTGGATGAATCACACCCTGGAGTTGGCAGCAGCAGCAGGAGCCCAAACATTACTTTAAACAGACCCTGGGGTTGGCCTCAGGAGCCCAAAAATTGGATGAATCACACCCTGGAGTTGGCAGCAGCAGCAGCAGGAGCCCAAACATTACTTTAAACAGACCCTGGGGTTGGCCTCAGGAGCCCAAAAATTGGATGAATCACACCCTGGAGTTGCAAGCAGCAGCAGGAGCCCAAACATTACTTTAAACAGACCCTGGGGTTGGCCTCAGGAGCCCAAAAATTGGATGAATCACACCCTGGAGTTGGCAGCAGCAGCAGCAGGAGCCCAAATATTACTTTAAAGAGACACTGGGGTTGGCTTCAGGAGCCCAAAAATTGGATGAATCACACCCTGGAGTTGGCAGCAGCAGCAGCAGGAGCCCAAATATTACTTTAAAGAGACACTGGAGTTGGCTTCAGTAGCCCAAAAATTGGATGAATCACACCCTGGAGTTGGCAGCAGCAGCAGGAGCCCAAACATTACTTTAAACAGACCCTGGGGTTGGCCTCAGGAGCCCAAAAATTGGATGAATCACACCCTGGAGTTGGCAGCAGCAGCAGCAGGAGCCCAAACATTACTTTAAACAGACCCTGGGGTTGGCCTCAGGAGCCCAAAAATTGGATGAATCACACCCTGGAGTTGCAAGCAGCAGCAGGAGCCCAAACATTACTTTAAACAGACCCTGGGGTTGGCTTCAGGAGCCCAAAAATTGGATGAATCACACCCTGTGGAGAGTCATGTGGAGAAAAAGTAGCTTAGTTAGTAATATCTACATAAAATTATGAATAAACAAATGCAAAAGTTTGCCAAAGTGAAGTTTTGTTTGAGGGTGTGTTTCCACCTTTTAATTAAATCAGAAACAAGAAGGTATCATTGCCTCTGACTAATTAGCCCTCAAAAATTCTTGGAATTTTTAATCTGGAATCATGTCTGATCCGTCTTATCCGAAGAATATTAATAAAAAGTAAGAGTAACGTAAAGGATTTTTTATCAATACTTACTTGTGGTCCGATGCGGAGGAATGTCTGTAACTGGAGAGCAGCGCCTTAAATCTGTTTTGCACGATCCATCTTTCTTGGTCTGGCCCCGTCATCAATCTACTGGAATACATCAGGCATTGTTGGGAGGAAAGCTTGGCTGATCCATGCGCCATTCATTTCCACGCAGGGCAGTCTCTGGAAAAAAAAAGTCTGTATAAACCAGGGTCTTTTTCATATAAAAACAAATGGTTATTCTTGCTTTTCAACCATATGTTCCACAGCTTTACCAGTCATTGTGTCAGCCAATGAAGCAACTTTGTCTCGAAGTGCTGCAAAAGCAGTCCACTGCATCACAAGTGGCATCTGACACCCCCAGTCAACTGTCTGTCTGTTATGCTTTGGGTTCAGCTCCACTATCCATTGATCTGATATCCAAGATCTGATAATCATAAAATTCAGCAGCTACTGCCCAGCCAAGAAGTGGAGGAGACACTCGCCTCTTCTTCCACTATCCGGCAATTAGTGATGAGGAGAGTGTCGTGGGAGGAGGTGTTGCAAGCCGAGGTAGTGGAAGAGGGTCCCTGGAGTCTGCGGCGGTGGCGGCGGCAGCATTAGCGAATTATTGCGGATTGTTGGTAGGAAAAATCAGCTACTCAGCGATGTGGCAGTGTTCCATGCAGCATCCTGTGGAGAAAAAGTAGGTTAGTTAGTGTATATACATAAAATTATGAATAGACAAATGCAATAGTATTGCGAAAGTGAAGTTTTGTTTGAGGGTGTGTTTCCACCTTGCAATTAAATCAGAAACAACTAGCTATCATTTGCCTCTGAATAATTAGCCCTCAAAAATTCTTGGAATGTTTAATCTTGATGTCTGAGGGATTTCTCCTCTCAGACAGCGTCACCATAAGTCCAGCCTGCTGCATTACCCAGTGGTGGACCTTTCAGAGAACTGATGGCTTGTGCCGAGCCGAGGTGGAGAGTCACATGGCATGGTTGTTGAACAGAAGGTGGGCCAGTCCTTTAGCCTGTCAGTGTGTACCAAAGTGCACAGTGTTGTCTACGCCTGGAGCTGTAACTATAGACTCATGGTGGACAAAATATATCCTTTTAGGCCCCCTTGGTGATTGTGGTTTCACGCTGTTCTTCACATGGTTTTCCTTGACCATCAGAGTCACACATGGGAGGAACTACTAAAAATGAGAACTCAATCCATGAAAGCATTGCTTAATCCACGAAAACTGCAAATTTGGACCCATGGTGACTGACACTTGGAAGAACATCTTGTTTGCGCTGCGACAAGGAAGCCAGAGTCATGCGTCCTGACATGGCACACGTGTTCAGTCTAGTTTTGAAGTCTTGCCCCCATCTGAAAGACATCCGAACAACAGGAAAGAAAGTTAGCATGCACTTCTGGCACTCCTACACCACCAAGCACAACCTTATTGAGCCTCAGCGTCACAACGGTGTACCCCACCATAGTCTGATTTGCGATGTTTCCACCCGTTGGAATTCCACCCTCCATATGCAGGATCCACTATAGCAGTGGTCCCCAACCCTGTCCTCAAGGCCCACCAACAGGCCAGGCTTTGCAGATCTCCACAAAGATGCTCAGGTGGAGTAATTAGTGCAGCTGCAGAGCAATAGAGCTGGCTATTTGGAGATCCAAAAAACATGACATGTTGGTGGGCCTTGAGGACAGGGTTGAGGACCACTGCACTATAGGAACAGAGAAAAGCCATCACGGATTTCTGGATGATCCAAACGGATAGGGGGACACCCCTGTGTAAATTCAATGTAAACCATTGGCAGCTCATACGTGACACCGACCGTTTGCTCAGGCCCTTTGAGGAAGCTACATTATTAGTCAGTTGCCAGGACTATGAGATGAACGATGAGATTCCACTGCTTCATGTACTACAACACATGTTGGAAAGCATGGCTGGTCAGGGCACTGGAGACATGGCACATACATTTCACAGCCACATGAAGCCTGTGGGGGCTGAAGTGGAGGAGGAGGAGGGGGTGGGGCACAGCAAACCACAGTTTAGGTTTCACAAAATGACCATTTTATCTAGTCATCTGACAGGAGAGGAGGAGCAGGAGCAGCCACAGGAGCTAGAGGGTTGTGAGTAAGGCGAGACAGAGGACCCAGACACACCATGGCAGTTTACAGTGGAGATGGAGACAGGTAGTCCCTCCGAGTCACTTGCACAAATGGCACGATGCATGCTCACATGCATGCGTACTAGTGAGCGCAGAATTGTCTCCATTTGTCAGTGGGAAGACTTCTGGCTCTCCAACTTATTGGACCCTCGCTTCCGGCACAAAATGGGGGCATTTTTTACGCCCACTGAGAGGGAGGACAAACTGACCTACTACAGAGACATCCCACGTAGTCAGTTGGGCGATGTCTATCTGCGCCATGGCCCATACTCCCGCAGGTCTGACTCGGGGGGAAGTCTGCGATCACCTTCCACTGCCATGGCTGCTGGGGGGGTGGAAGGAGCAGCAGCAGCAGCTCCATCAGCAGCAGCCTCAGTCTTCAGTCGCTAGTGAGTAGCTTTCTACACCCGCATAGTGAGTCTACTCATGAGCAGCAGGAAGACCTGGAGCTGGACCTCAAACAGCAGGTCATGTCATACCTTGACATGACCATGCCAACACACCTTCAAGATCCACTGGATTTGCTGGGAAGCCAAACTTGACTTGTGCCCGCAACTAGCAGAGTTTGCCCTGGAAAAGCTGTACTGGCCGGACAGTAGTTGATTTAGATGGCAACTGGGCTGCTCTATATAACGAAGCAAAATGGCAAATTTACCTCACTATATAAGCTATTGCCCCTCAGATTTACACAGGGGCTGCTCTATATTATGCTGCAAAATGGCAAATTAACCTCACAATATAAGCTATTGCAGCTCTATATAAATAAAAATAAATAAATAAAAAAAGGGCCTGTAGAAGCTTATTTAGTATAACAGATAGGGTGACATGTGCTGGTTTGGGATGCCCATATGGGCTAGTGTTTTGGCAGCAGTACAAAAACCAATGCAAAATGCAATAGCTTAATAAAGCTGATGCTGATCAACGCTTATTTAGTATAACAGATGGGGTGCAACATGCAGGTTTGGGATGCCCTGCGGCCTGGTGTATTTAAAGCAGACCAAAACCAATTCAAAATGCAATAACTTAATAAAGCTGAGGCTGTAGATGCTTATTTAGTATAAACAGGTAGGGTGCAAGGTGCAGCTTTGGGGTGCCCTGCGGCCTGGTTAAATGAAAGCAGTCAAAAAGGAAGTGCAAACTGAAGTAGCTTAATGAAGCTGATGCTGATCAACGCTTATGTTGTATACCAGATAGGGTGCAAGGTGCAGCTTTGGGGTGCCCTGCGGCCTGGTTTATTAAAATCAGTCAAAAACAAGTGCAAACTGAAGTAGCCTGATCAACGCTTATGTTGTATAACAGATAGGTTTAAAATAGCATGTGCCTTGGGATGCCCGTGTGGCCTGTTATATTTCAAGCTGAACAAAAAGTAACAATAATCCAAGTATGAGACATCATTTTGACATTCTTCCCAGCGCCATACTTTGAAAAAAAAAAATTAATTTCATGCCGATCAATCCAAAGGTCAATGCCCCTAACAAAAATAGTGTTCGGCATAAGTTTTCCTTCTGGAAGGACGTAACCTTTAGTTTACATGGTTGGGGTAGGTTATCTTACAAATTGGGATACCCCAGGCAGCAGTGTCATTGAAAGAGACAGATTGTAATGCAGGCCATACGCAAGCAGAGAAACTCAGGCTGCAACAGGCCTATTTAGTTTACATGGTTGGGGTAGGTTATCTTACAAATTGGGATACCCCACTGTATATGAAACCGAATATAAATGCACACCCAAAAGTGGACACTCAGCCTCCAAGAGGCCTGCTTAGTTTAAATAAGAGAGCTGCTTAGTATGGTAGGTAGGTTATGTTATGTTACAGAATGGGATGCCCCAAGCAGACTTGAGATCAGTATATATGCACACAGCAGCAGTGTGTTAGCAGGCTCATACAGGCCAAATTTCTTTAAATAAATGTGCAGCTTACAGTAAATGCAGAGGCTAATGGTATGTTACAGAATGGGATGCCCCAAAGCTGACTTGAGATCAGTATATATGCACACAGCAGCAGTGTGTTAGCAGGCTCATACAGGCCAAATTTCTTTAAATAACTGTGCAGCTTACAGTTAATGCAGAGGCTAATGGTATGTTACAGAATGGGATGCCCCAAGCAGACTTGAGATCAGTATATATGCACACAGCAGCAGTGTGTTAGCAGGCTCATACAGGCCAAATTTCTTTAAATAACTGTGCAGCTTACAGTTAATGCAGAGGCTAATGGTATGTTACAGAATGGGATGCCCCAAGCAGACTTGAGATCAGTATATATGCACACAGCAGCAGTGTGTTAGCAGGCTCATACAGGCCAAATTTCTTTAAATAAATGTGCAGCTTACAGTAAATGCAGAGGCTAATGGTATGTTACAGAATGGGATGCCCCAAAGCTGACTTGAGATCAGTATATATGCACACAGCAGCAGTGTGTTAGCAGGCTCATACAGGCCAAATTTCTTTAAATAACTGTGCAGCTTACAGTTAATGAAGAGGCTAATGGTATGTTACAGAATGGGATGTCCCAAAAACCAGAGAGCACCTGGCAGGCAGCAGTAAGACTATGCACAGCAAAAGTGTCTTTATCATGCCTAATTTCAATTAGAATAGGTGCAAATGGTTAGGTTCTTAAATAGAGGCTGGTGTAGTCACAGAATGGGATGCCCTAAAAACCAGCAGTAAGTACACCTGGCAGGGACAAGTAGTGCTATGCCCAGCAAAAGTGTCTTTATCAGGCTAATTTCAATTATGATAAGAGCAAATGCTTATATGGTCTTAAACAGAGGCTGCTGTAGTCACAGAATGGGATGCCCCAAATAGGAGTGCACCTGGCAGGGTCCAGTAGTGCTTTGCCCAGCAAAAGTGTCTTTATCAGGCCTAATTTCAAATATGATAAGAGCAAATGCTTATATGGTCTTAAACAGAGGCTGCTGTAGTCACAGAATGGGATGCTCCAAATAGGAGTGCACCTGGCAGGGTCCAGTAGTGCTTTGCCCAGCAAAAGTGTCTTTATCAGGCCTAATTTCAAATATGATAAGAGCAAATGCTTATATGGTCTTAAACAGAGGCTGCTGTAGTCACAGAATGGGATGCCCCAAATAGGAGTGCACCTGGCAGGGTCCAGTAGTGCTTTGCCCAGCAAAAGTGTCTTTATCAGGCCTAATTTCAAATATGATAAGAGCAAATGCTTATATGGTCTTAAACAGAGGCTGCTGTAGTCACAGAATGGGATGCCCCAAATAGGAGTGCACCTGGCAGGGTCCAGTAGTGCTTTGCCCAGCAAAAGTGTCTTTATCAGGCCTAATTTCAAATATGATAAGAGCAAATGCTTATATGGTCTTAAACAGAGGCTGCTGTAGTCACAGAATGGGATGCCCCAAATAGGAGTGCACCTGGCAGGGTCCAGTAGTGCTTTGCCCAGCAAAAGTGTCTTTATCAGGCCTAATTTCAAATATGATAAGAGCAAATGCTTATATGGTCTTAAACAGAGGCTGCTGTAGTCACAGAATGGGATGCCCCAAATAGGAGTGCACCTGGCAGGGTCCAGTAGTGCTATGCCCAGCAAAAGTGTCTTTATCAGGCCTAATTTCAAATATGATAAGAGCAAATGCTTATATGGTCTTAAACAGAGGCTGCTGTAGTCACAGAATGGGATGCCCCAAATAGGAGTGCACCTGGCAGGGTCCAGTAGTGCTTTGCCCAGCAAAAGTGTCTTTATCAGGCCTAATTTCAAATATGATAAGAGCAAATGCTTATATGGTCTTAAACAGAGGCTGCTGTAGTCACAGAATGGGATGCCCCAAATAGGAGTGCACCTGGCAGGGTCCAGTAGTGCTTTGCCCAGCAAAAGTGTCTTTATCAGGCCTAATTTCAAATATGATAAGAGCAAATGCTTATATGGTCTTAAACAGAGGCTGCTGTAGTCACAGAATGGGATGCCCCAAATAGGAGTGCACCTGGCAGGGTCCAGTAGTGCTTTGCCCAGCAAAAGTGTCTTTATCAGGCCTAATTTCAAATATGATAAGAGCAAATGCTTATATGGTCTTAAACAGAGGCTGCTGTAGTCACAGAATGGGATGCCCCAAATAGGAGTGCACCTGGCAGGGTCCAGTAGTGCTTTGCCCAGCAAAAGTGTCTTTATCAGGCCTAATTTCAAATATGATAAGAGCAAATGCTTATATGGTCTTAAACAGAGGCTGCTGTAGTCACAGAATGGGATGCCCCAAATAGGAGTGCACCTGGCAGGGTCCAGTAGTGCTTTGCCCAGCAAAAGTGTCTTTATCAGGCCTAATTTCAAATATGATAAGAGCAAATGCTTATATGGTCTTAAACAGAGGCTGCTGTAGTCACAGAATGGGATGCCCCAAATAGGAGTGCACCTGGCAGGGTCCAGTAGTGCTATGCCCAGCAAAAGTGTCTTTATCAGGCCTAATTTCAAATATGATAAGAGCAAATGCTTATATGGTCTTAAACAGAGGCTGCTGTAGTCACAGAATGGGATGCCCCAAATAGGAGTGCACCTGGCAGGGTCCAGTAGTGCTTTGCCCAGCAAAAGTGTCTTTATCAGGCCTAATTTCAAATATGATAAGAGCAAATGCTTATATGGTCTTAAACAGAGGCTGCTGTAGTCACAGAATGGGATGCCCCAAATAGGAGTGCACCTGGCAGGGTCCAGTAGTGCTTTGCCCAGCAAAAGTGTCTTTATCAGGCCTAATTTCAAATATGATAAGAGCAAATGCTTATATGGTCTTAAACAGAGGCTGCTGTAGTCACAGAATGGGATGCCCCAAATAGGAGTGCACCTGGCAGGGTCCAGTAGTGCTTTGCCCAGCAAAAGTGTCTTTATCAGGCCTAATTTCAAATATGATAAGAGCAAATGCTTATATGGTCTTAAACAGAGGCTGCTGTAGTCACAGAATGGGATGCCCCAAATAGGAGTGCACCTGGCAGGGTCCAGTAGTGCTTTGCCCAGCAAAAGTGTCTTTATCAGGCCTAATTTCAAATATGATAAGAGCAAATGCTTATATGGTCTTAAACAGAGGCTGCTGTAGTCACAGAATGGGATGCCCCAAATAGGAGTGCACCTGGCAGGGTCCAGTAGTGCTATGCCCAGCAAAAGTGTCTTTATCAGGCCTAATTTCAAATATGATAAGAGCAAATGCTTATATGGTCTTAAACAGAGGCTGCTGTAGTCACAGAATGGGATGCCCCAAATAGGAGTGCACCTGGCAGGGTCCAGTAGTGCTTTGCCCAGCAAAAGTGTCTTTATCAGGCCTAATTTCAAATATGATAAGAGCAAATGCTTATATGGTCTTAAACTGAGGCTGGTGTAGTCACAGAATGGGATGCCTCACAGCAGACTTAAGATCAGTTCAGTATATATGCACAGTTAGTTACTATAAGCAGCCTGAAAACGCTAACAAAGCCTGTCAGCCAGCTAGTAACACTCAGGCTGGATGAAAAAAAAAAAAAATCTCCCTGTCACAGCCTCCGTTTTTTCCTACCTTTCCCTGGCTTTCTGTCTGTCTCCTGTCTGTCTCCTGCCTGTCTCCAGCCTGTCCCTGTCTGTCCCTGCCTGTCCCTGCCTGTCTAACTGTCTGTCCCTCAGCTACACAGCGTTCTGTCTCTCACGAATGCAATAGAGAAATGAGGAAAAGCAAGATGGCCGCCGTTAAATACCGCTGTGTGACGTCACCGGGCTTGCTGGCTGCTGATAGGCTGCATGTGACTGCCCCAGCTTGCACTGGCGCGGGATACATGTCCAGACATGTCCCGTCCGCCATCTTAGAATGCCTGTAAATGTAAATGAATGGATGTTAAAGGAAAACTTCGAGTGATCGAATCGCGGGGAAATTCGGATTCGATCCGAATCGAATTTTTCCTGAAATTCGGATCGAATCCGGGTTCGTCCGGATCGATTCGCTCATCCCTAATAAGGACTGATTCGACACAGTGAGAACTTTTTTCTCTCTTGTTTTTTTTTTCCTCGGTGCAACTCAGAATCATTTTTAGCTGTGCAAATTATTCAATTAATTGCACGGTGCTGAATTGCATGAAGGAAAAAATTCAAGGACCTTTTTTTTTTTTTTTCTCACAAAAAAAGTGTTAACTCGCCATGTAGAAACACTGTTTTCGCATCAAAATGTTTCACTTGCATTTTACTTATTGTAGTTTGTTTAATTACTGGAGCAAATGTCCCATCATAGTCCTCTCCATGTTCTAAAGAGAGACTATCCCTTGGCTTTGCGTCTTGCTTTGTATGGCTCCACTGTGCCATCTGCATTATACTTCACTTTAACCCTTTCGCCTCCAGCCTATCTGGATATTTTGTCACCCCTTGTTGCCAGATCATTTTGCACTATTTTGCGTTCCACATGTTCAACTGTGATTTTTGAAGGGATTTCCAGAAATTTCCCAGGAAAATTATATATTGTTTTTTTTCAGCAGAGTCTGGGCTTTAACATGAACTGTCTTGTTTGTCATTTTTTAGATGGATTTTCAATATTTTTGGGTGAAATATGTGCAACCTTTTTTACAATTTGTATTTTTTTTTGTAATAAAAAAATGTAAGTTTGTCAATAAAATTTTATTGTGTGTGAAATCCCCATTTCTCCCAGTTACAGTGGTAAATACAACTGTGCTAGGCGCTATGCGCACCTTGCAGTTTTTCAAGAAAAGCATCCCTTTACATTTAAAATACCCCCCACAAACTATATATAACTGGAAGTACACACCTCAAGCTCTCTAGGCTTACCAGGCTTGTTGACGTGGGTGCAGTTTTCTTATTTAATTCTTTGGTTGCACAGGTTTTCCCTAAAAAAAGAAAAAAGCAGAATCAAAGCCACATTTTTCTAAAAAAAATATATGCAAACAAGAAAAACAAGTTACATCTGAAAAAAACAATATATAAAATATTTCTGTTTTAATATTTCCCAAATAATCCAAAAAATAAACCGTACCTATGATGGGGCATTTTTACAGTGAGGTACATCATTTTTCCAATGATGACATTTTGTTCAAAGTTTGAACACAGCACCCCATAGGATATGCAGAAGCATTTGGCAAATTCTTTAGCAAACTTCCCCATAACAGGGTTAGGTGATTTTTGTTTACATAATTTTACAGTGTGTTTAAGGTAAAAAGCTCACTCAGGTGTAAGCTTCAGTTCACACCCAAAGGTAAACATGCCTTATTGACTCTTTAGCATGACCCCAATTGTCTCCCCCACAAAAAGGCAAAGCTACCTCTCATAAGCTCATCCCACCACAGGTTCTATGGACCATAGCTCCAATTCTAGAGGCAGAGGAATGGGAGAATCAACTTTATATAGAGAATCATGCTAATTATTTGGTAAAACAAGATGCTTGCATTGTTGTATCTTGGAGTGTCCATTGCATCCTGAATCTTGCTGAGCCTTTTTTTCTTTAGCACACAAGAAAGAGCAATGCATTGTTTTCATTTTTCTCCTCATTCAGGTAGATGCATCATTTTTCCAATAAGGAAAGAATATATTTTTTTAAGTTCGTAAACATCACTATGGACTGTTATTTCAAAATGCCTAAGAACATATCCTTAATCAGTTGGAAAACGTATGTATCTGACCTGTAAAATTATCCCATCAAATATACAGGTGATTTTGGAGAAAATGTAGCTAACATCATTGCGCAGTCTTACAATTAAAATCGAGGTTGGAATTCACTGAACCACATAGTGGCACCTTGCTTTACCAAATAATAAGCCTGGTCCCCAATGAGCTGCTTGGTGCCAAAATGGGTCACGCCAGGCAATGTAGTGCATCCATGGTGGCCACAAAGGATCATGAAGTGGAGCTGCACCACACCAGTGGTTTTTCCTTAACTGCTGATATTTTGGTTTTAATATTTGTGTAATCATTTGTGTTTTGTAATTGAATTATAGTGGCTGTTTCCTGTATAAGCTGTTTTAGACTGATTCAGAAATGTAATTAAGTGGTCTTGCTTGGCAAGATCACTTATTGTTCTTGCTGATATATTATTAAGTGGTCTTGCTTGGCAAGATCACTTATTGTTCTTGCTGATATATTATTCTTATTAAGTGGTCTTGCTTGGCAAGATCACTTATTGTTCTTGCTGATATATTATTAAGTGGTCTTGCTTGGCAAGATCACTTATTGTTCTTGCTGATATATTATTAAGTGGTCTTGCTTGGCAAGATCACTTATTGTTCTTGCTGATATATTATTTTTATTATTATTCCAAGCATTTTTGCACTGTAACTCCTCCCACAGTTTTGACACTACATAGACCATAATATACCAAAACGTGCGGATCGTTCCCGAATGGTGTGCTTATATTTTGTGGAACGTTTCGCCAAACGGTTTCCGAAATATTGGCGTTTTCCTGGCGCAATTTTCCCATAGGAATGAATGGGAGGTATTTTCAAAGCTAGAGTGGGAGATGCGTGTGAAATGAAAAATCAGGACATGATTTCTAAACTGTGACCTCTCCCTCATTTTTAATCCCACCTACACAAATCTTATATCAAAACGTTCAGCTATCCCTGCTGCCGCTAAAAATGTCCAAGGCTAAGCCATAGCCCGAACAGATTTCACAATATGACCTTTTGTTTGCAACTCACACCTCCCATTGACATTCATTGAAACTCCACTCTAGACACCACAAATTTGAATGGCAATTTCTAAACTGCGACTGTGCCTTCATTTTTAATATTTCAGAGACATGCTATACACCATTGTACATGTCTCGGCCTCGTGATTCCTACAGTATAAAACTTTTTGCTGTAGGATGTATACTTTTTAAGCTACAGTCATTTGAATATGGCAACCACCAGTGCATTAGAAATGTGTTTTAATGTGCATTCTCAGTTTACCTCAGAGTGAGTTTCCATAGCAACACAGCTGCAGCCTGGCTCGTTACAGCTGCTCCGCCCACACACCAAGTCCCAGGAAACTCCCCTTAAAGGAGCAGTATCGCAAAATTTGCATTAAAAAAGATAAATAATTAAATAGCCACACAATAGCTTCTAACATGTCTATAAATAATCTGGCAATAGAAAAAAGAAGAATGCTTATTATCTTTACTCAAAACAATCCATACAGTTACTCTGCCTACTCCATATAGTTACTCTGCTCAGTCAAACCTTTCCACAGTTACTCCAGTGACTCCAACCACACAACAGTTACTCAAGTCACTCCACCCAGCTACTCAAGTCACTCCACCCAGATACTCCGCCCACTCCACTCAGTTACTCCGCCCACTCCACTCAGTTACTCCGCACACTGCACCCAGTTACTCCACCCACTCTGCCCATTCCACCCAGTTACTCCGCCCATTCCACCCAGTTACTCCACCCACTTCACCCAGTTACTCCGCCCACTCCACCCAGTTACCCGGCCCACTCCACCCAGTTACTCCGCCCACTTCACCCAGTTACTCCAGCCACTCCACCCAGTTACTCCGCCCACTCCACCCACACAACAGTTACTCAAGTCACTCCACCTAGTTACTCCGCCCACTCCACCCAGTTACCCTGCCCACTCCACCCAGTTACTCTGCCCACTCCACCCAGTTACTCCACCCACTCCACCCAGTTACTCCACCCAGTTACCCCGCCCACTCCACCCAGTTACTCCGCCCACTCCACCCAGTTACTCCGCCCACTCCACCCAGTTACTCCGCCCACTCCACCCAGTTACCCCGCCCACTCCACCCAGTTACTCCGCCCACTCCACCCAGTTACTCCGCCCACTCCACCCAGTTACTCCGCCCACTCCACCCAGTTACTCCGCCCACTCCACCCAGTTACTCCGCCCGCTCCAGTTGTAGAGAACTGGCGGAGGCAAGACCACTTCACGCAATTTCCCCGGAAATTGCACTTTGTCTAGTTATTAAGTGGTCTTGCTTGGCAAGATCACTTATTGTTCTTGCTGATATATTATTTTTATTATTATTCCAAGCATTTTTGCACTGTAACTCCTCCCACAGTTTTGACACTACATAGACCATAATATACCAAAACGTGCGGATCGTTCCCGAATGGTGTGCTTATATTTTGTGGAACGTTTCGCCAAACGGTTTCCGAAATATTGGCGTTTTCCTGGCGCAATTTTCCCATAGGAATGAATGGGAGGTATTTTCAAAGCTACAGTGGGAGATGCGTGTGAAATGAAAAATCAGGACATGATTTCTAAACTGTGACCTCTCCCTCATTTTTAATCCCACCTACACAAATCTTATATCAAAACGTTCAGCTATCCCTGCTGCCGCTAAAAATGTCCAAGGCTAAGCCATAGCCCGAACAGATTTCACAATATGACCTTTTGTTTGCAACTCACACCTCCCATTGACATTCATTGAAACTCCACTCTAGACACCACAAATTTGAATGGCAATTTCTAAACTGCGACTGTGCCTTCATTTTTAATATTTCAGAGACATGTTATACACCACATTGTTCACCTAGCTCTTGTGATTCTTACAGTATAAAGCTCTTTGCTGTAGGATGTATACTTTTTAAGCTACAGTCATTTGAATATGGCAACCACCAGTGCATTAGAAATGTGTTTTAATGTGCATTCTCAGTTTACCTCAGAGTGAGTTTCCATAGCAACACAGCTGCAGCCTGGCTCGTTACAGCTGCTCCGCCCACACACCCAGTCTCAGGAAACTCCCCTTAAAGGAGCAGTATCGCGAAATTTGCATTAAAAAAGATAAATAATTAAATAGCCACACAATAGCTTCTAACATGTCTATAAATAATCTGGCAATAGAAAAAAGAAGAATGCTTACTATCTTTACTCAAAACAATCCATACAGTTACTCTGCCTACTCCATATAGTTACTGTGCTCAGTCAAACCTTTCCACAGTTACTCCAGTGACTCCAACCACACAACAGTTACTCAAGTCACTCCACCCAGATACTCAAGTCACTCCACCCAGATACTCAAGTCACTCCACCCAGATACAAAAGTCACTCCACCCAGATACTCCGCCCACTTCACCCAGATACTCCGCCCACTCCACCCAGTTACCCCGCCCACTCCACCCAGTTACCCTGCCCACTCCACCCAGTTACCCTGCCCACTCCACCCAGTTACCCTGCCCACTCCACCCAGTTACTCTGCCCACTCCACCCAGTTACTCTGCCCACTCCACCCAGTTACTCCAGCCACTCCACCCAGTTACTCCGCCCACTCCACCCACACAACAGTTACTCAAGTCACTCCACCCAGTTACTCCGCCCACTCCAACCACACAACAGTTACTCAAGTCACTCCACCCAGTTACTCCGCTCACTCCACCCACACAACAGTTACTCAAGTCACTCCACCCAGTTACTCCACCCACTCCACCCAGTTACTCTGCCCACTCCAGTTGTAGAGAACTGGCGGAGGCAAGACCACTTCACGCAATTTCCCCGGAAATTACACTTTGTCTAGTTAAGTGGTCTTGCTTGGCAAGATCACTTATTGTTCTTGCTGATATATTATTTTTATTCTTATTCCAAGCATTTTTGCACTGTAACTCCTCCCACAGTTTTGACACTACATAGACCATAATATACCAAAACGTGCGGATCGTTCCCGAATGGTGTGCTTATATTTTGTGGAACGTTTCGCCAAACGGTTTCCGAAATATTGGCGTTTTCCTGGCGCAATTTTCCCATAGGAATGAATGGGAGGTATTTTCAAAGCTAGAGTGGGAGATGCGTTTGAAATGAAAAATCAGGACATGATTTCTAAACTGCGACCTCTCCCTCATTTTTAATCCCACCTACACAAATCTTATATCAAAACGTTCAGCTATCCCTGCTGCCGCTAAAAATGTCCAAGGCTAAGCCATAGCCCGAACAGATTTCACAATATGACCTTTTGTTTGCAACTCACACCTCCCATTGACATTCATTGAAACTCCACTCTAGACACCACAAATTTGAATGGCAATTTCTAAACTGCGACTGTGCCTTCATTTTTAATATTTCAGAGACATGTTATACACCACATTATAGGTCTTCTTCTTGTGATTCTTACAGTATAAAGCTCTTTGCTGTAGGATGTATACTTTTTAAGCTACAGTCATTTGAATATGGCAACCACCAGTGCATTAGAAATGTGTTTTAATGTGCATTCTCAGTTTACCTCAGAGTGAGTTTCCATAGCAACACAGCTGCAGCCTGGCTCGTTACACCAAGTCTCAGGAAACTCCCCTTAAAGGAGCAGTATCGCGAAATTGGCATTAAAAAAGATAAATAATTAAATAGCCACACAATAGCTTCTAACATGTCTATAAATAATCTGGCAATAGAAAAAAGAAGAATGCTTACTATCTTTACTCAAAACAATCCGTACAGTTACTCTGCCTACTCCATATAGTTACTGTGCTCAGTCAAACCTTTCCACAGTTACTCCAGCGACTCCAACCACACAACAGTTACTCAAGTCACTCCACCCAGATACTCCGCCCACTCCACCCAGTTACTCTGCCCATTCCACCCAGTTACTCCGCCCACTTCACCCAGTTACTCCGCCCACTCCACCCAGATGCTCCGCCCACTCCACCCAGTTACCCCACCCACTCCACCCAGTTACTCCGCCCACTCCACCCAGTTACTCCGCCCACTCCACCCAGTTACTCCGCCCACTCCACCCAGTTACTCTAGCCACACCACCCAGTTACTCCGCCCACTCCACCCACACAACAGTTACTCAAGTCACTCCACCCAGTTACTCCGCCCACTCCAACCACACAACAGTTACTCAAGTCACTCCACCCAGTTACTCCACTCACTCCACCCACACAACAGTTACTCCGCCCACTTCACCCAGTTACTCTGCCCACTCCACCCAGTTACTCCACCCACTCCACCCAGTTACCCCGCCCACTCCACCCAGTTACTCCGCCCGCTCCACCCAGTTACTCCGCCCGCTCCACCCAGTTACTCCGCCCGCTCCACCCAGTTACTCCGCCCGCTCCACCCAGTTACTCCGCCCACTCCACCCAGTTACTCCGCCCACTCCACCCAGTTACCCCGCCCGCTCGACCCAGTTACTCCGCCCGCTCCACCCAGTTACCCCGCCCGCTCCACCCAGTTACCCCGCCCGCTCCACCCAGTTACTCCGCCCGCTCCACCCAGTTACTCCGCCCGCTCCACCCAGTTACTCCGCCCACTCCACCCAGTTACCCCGCCCACTCCACCCAGTTACCCCGCCCACTCCACCCAGTTACTCCGCCCACTCCACCCAGTTACTCCGCCCACTCCACCCAGTTACTCCACCCACTCCACCCACTCCACCCAGTTACTCCGCCCGCTTGACCCAGTTACTCTGCCCGCTCCAGTTGTAGAGAACTGGCGGAGGCAAGACCACTTCACGCAATTTCCCCGGAAATTGCACTTTGTCTAGTTATTATTATTATTCCAAGCATTTTTGCACTGTAACTCCTCCCACAGTTTTGACACTACATAGACCATAATATACCAAAACGTGCGGATCGTTCCCGAATGGTGTGCTTATATTTTGTGGAACGTTTCGCCAAACGGTTTCCGAAATATTGGCGTTTTCCTGGCGCAATTTTCCCATAGGAATGAATGGGAGGTATTTTCAAAGCTAGAGTGGGAGATGCGTGTGAAATGAAAAATCAGGACATGATTTCTAAACTGTGACCTCTCCCTCATTTTTAATCCCACCTACACAAATCTTATATCAAAACGTTCAGCTATCCCTGCTGCCGCTAAAAATGTCCAAGGCTAAGCCATAGCCCGAACAGATTTCACAATATGACCTTTTGTTTGTAACTCACACCTCCCATTGACATTCATTGAAACTCCACTCTAGACACCACAAATTTGAATGGCAATTTCTAAACTGTGACTGTGCCTTCATTTTTAATATTTCAGAGACATGTTATACACCACATTGTTCGCCTAGCTCTTGTGATTCTTACAGTATAAAGCTCTTTGCTGTAGGATGTATACTTTTTAAGCTACAGTCATTTGAATATGGCAACCACCAGTGCATTAGAAATGTGTTTTAATGTGCATTCTCAGTTTACCTCAGAGTGAGTTTCCATAGCAACACAGCTGCAGCCTGGCTCATTACAGCTGCTCCGCCCACACACCAAGTCTCAGGAAACTCCCCTTAAAGGAGCAGTATCGCGAAATTTGCATTAAAAAAGATAAATAATTAAATAGCCACACAATAGCTTCTAACATGTCTATAAATAATCTGGCAATAGAAAAAAGAAGAATGCTTACTATCTTTACTCCAAACAATCCATACAGTTACTCTGCCTACTCCATATAGTTACTCTGCTCAGTCAAACCTTTCCACAGTTACTCCAGTGACTCCAACCACACAACAGTTACTCAAGTCACTCCACCCAGATACTCCGCCCACTCCACCCAGTTTCTCCGCCCACTCCACCCAGCTACTCCGCCCACTCCCCTCAGTTACTCCGCCCACTGCACCCAGTTACTCCACCCACTCTGCCCACTCTACCCAGTTACTCCGCCCATTCCACCCAGTTACTCCGCCCATTCCACCCAGTTACTCCGCCCACTCCACCCAGTTACTCTGCCCACTCCACCCAGTTACTCCGCCCATTCCACCCAGTTACTCCGCCCATTCCACCCAGTTACTCCGCCCACTCCACCCAGTTACTCTGCCCACTCCACCCAGTTACTCCGCCCACTCCACCCAGTTACTCCGCCCACTCCACCCAGTTACCCCGCCCACTCCACCCAGTTACTCCGCCCACTCCACCCAGTTACTCCAGCCACTCCACCCAGTTACTCCGCCCACTCCACCCAGTTACTCCGCCCACTCCACCCACACAACAGTTACTCAAGTCACTCCACCCAGTTACTCCGCCCACTCCAACCACACAACAGTTACTCCGCCCACTCCACCCACACAACAGTTACTCTGCCCACTCCACCCAGTTACTCTGCCCACTCCACCCAGTTACTCCACCCACTCCACCCAGTTACTCCACCCACTCCACCCAGTTACTCCACCCACTCCACCCAGTTACTCTGCCCACTCCGCCCACTCCACCCAGTTACTCCGCCCACTCCACCCAGTTACTCTGCCCACTCCACCAAGTTACTCTGCCCACTCCACCCACTCCACCCAGTTACTCCACCCACTCCACCCAGTTACTCTGCCCACTCCACCCACTCCACCCAGTTACTCCGCCCACTCCACCCAGTTACTCTGCCCCCTCCACCCAGTTACTCTGCCCGCTCCAGTTGTAGAGAACTGGCGGAGGCAAGACCACTTCACGCAATTTCCCCGGAAATTGCACTTTGTCTAGTTAAGTGGTCTTGCTTGGCAAGATCACTTATTAAGTGGTCTTGCTTGGCAAGATCACTTATTGTTCTTGCTGATATATTATTTTTATTATTATTCCAAGCATTTTTGCACTGTAACTCCTCCCACAGTTTTGACACTACATAGACCATAATATACCAAAACGTGCGGATCGTTCCCGAATGGTGTGCTTATATTTTGTGGAACGTTTCGCCAAACGGTTTCCGAAATATTGGCGTTTTCCTGGCGCAATTTTCCCATAGGAATGAATGGGAGGTATTTTCAAAGCTAGAGTGGGAGATGCGTGTGAAATGAAAAATCAGGACATGATTTCTAAACTGTGACCTCTCCCTCATTTTTAATCCCACCTACACAAATCTTATATCAAAACGTTCAGCTATCCCTGCTGCCGCTAAAAATGTCCAAGGCTAAGCCATAGCCCGAACAGATTTCACAATATGACCTTTTGTTTGCAACTCACACCTCCCATTGACATTCATTGAAACTCCACTCTAGACACCACAAATTTGAATGGCAATTTCTAAACTGCGACTGTGCCTTCATTTTTAATAGAGACATGTTATACACCACATTGTTCGTCTGGCTCTTGTGATTCTTACAGTATAAAGCTCTTTGCTGTAGGATGTATACTTTTTAAGCTACAGTCATTTGAATATGGCAACCACCAGTGCATTAGAAATGTGTTTTAATGTGCATTCTCAGTTTACCTCAGAGTGAGTTTCCATAGCAACACAGCTGCAGCCTGGCTCGTTACAGCTGCTCCGCCCACACACCAAGTCTCAGGAAACTCCCCTTAAAGGAGCAGTATCGCGAAATTTGCATTAAAAAAGATAAATATTTAAATAGCCACACAATAGCTTCTAACATGTCTATAAATAATCTGGCGATAGAAAAAAGGAGAATGCTTACTATCTTTACTCAAAACAATCCATACAGTTACTCTGCCTACTCCATATAGTTACTCTGCTCAGTCAAACCTTTCCACAGTTACTCCAGTGACTCCAACCACACAACAGTTACTCAAGTCACTCCACCCAGTAACTCAAGTCACTCCACCCAGATACTCCGCCCACTCCACCCAGTTACTCCACCCACTCCACCCAGTTACTCCGCCCACTGCACCCAGTTACTCTACCCACTCTGCCCACTCCACCCAGTTACTCCGCCCATTCCACCCAGTTACTCCGCCCACTCCACCCAGTTACTCCACCCACTCCACCCAGTTACTCCGCCCACTCCACCCAGTTACTCCACCCAGTTACCCCGCCCACTCCACCCAGTTACCCCACCCACTCCACCCAGTTACTCCAGCCACTCCACCCAGTTACTCCAGCCACTCCACCCAGTTACTCCGCCCACTCCACCCACACAACAGTTACTCAAGTCACTCCACCCAGTTACTCCGCCCACTCCAACCACACAACAGTTACTCAAGTCACTCCACCCAGTTACTCCGCCCACTCCAACCAGTTACTCCGCCCACTCCACCCAGTTACTCCGCCCACTCCACCCAGTTACTCCACCCACTCCACCCAGTTACTCTGCCCACTCCACCCAGTTACTCCACCCACTCCACCCAGTTACTCTGCCCACTCCAGTTGTAGAGAACTGGCGGAGGCAAGACCACTTCACGCAATTTCCCCGGAAATTGCACTTTGTCTAGTTAAGTGGTCTTGCTTGGCAAGATCACTTATTGTTCTTGCTGATATATTATTCTTATTTTTATTCTTATTCCAAGCATTTTTGCACTGTAACTCCTCCCACAGTTTTGACACTACATAGACCATAATATACCAAAACGTGCGGATCGTTCCCGAATGGTGTGCTTATATTTTGTGGAACGTTTTGCCAAACGGTTTCCGAAATATTGGCGTTTTCCTGGCGCAATATTCCCATAGGAATGAATGGGAGGTATTTTCAAAGCTAGAGTGGGAGATGCGTGTGAAATGAAAAATCAGGACATGATTTCTAAACTGCGACCTCTCCCTCATTTTTAATCCCACCTACACAAATCTTATATCAAAACGTTCAGCTATCCCTGCTGCCGCTAAAAATGTCCAAGGCTAAGCCATAGCCCGAACAGTTTTCACAATATGACCTTTTGTTTGCAACTCACACCTCCCATTGACATTCATTGAAACTCCACTCTAGACACCACAAATTTGAATGGCAATTTCTAAACTGCGACTGTGCCTTCATTTTTAATATTTCCGAGACATGCTATACACCACATTGTTCGCCTAGCTCTTGTGATTCTTACAGTATAAAGCTCTTTGCTGTAGGATGTATACTTTTTAAGCTACAGTCATTTGAATATGGCAACCACCAGTGCATTAGAAATGTGTTTTAATGTGCATTCTCAGTTTACCTCAGAGTGAGTTTCCATAGTAACACAGCTGCAGCCTGGCTCGTTACAGCTGCTCCGCCCACACACCAAGTCTCAGGAAACTCCCCTTAAAGGAGCAGTATCGCGAAATTTGCATTAAAAAATATAAATAATTAAATAGCCACACAATAGCTTCTAACATGTCTATAAATAATCTGGCAATAGAAAAAAGAAGAATGCTTACTATCTTTACTCACTCAAAACAATCCATACAGTTACTCTGCCTACTCCATATAGTTACTCTGCTCAGTCAAACCTTTCCACAGTTACTCCAGTGACTCCAACCACACAACAGTTACTCAGGCACTCCACCCAGTTACTCAAGTCACTCCACCCAGATACTCCGCCCACTCCACCCAGTTACTCCGCCCACTGCACCCAGTTACTCCACCCACTCTGCCCACTCTACCCAGTTACTCCGCCCATTCCACCTAGTTACTCCGCCCATTCCACCCAGTTACTCCACCCACTTCACCCAGTTACCCCGCCCACTCCACCCAGTTACTCCGCCCACTCCACCCAGTTACTCCACCCACTCCACCCAGTTACTCCAGCCACTCCACCCAGTTACTCCAGCCACTCCACCCAGTTACTCCGCCCACTCCACCCACACAACAGTTACTCAAGTCACTCCACCCAGTTACTCCGCCCACTCCAACCACACAACAGTTACTCAAGTCACTCCACCCAGTTACTCCGCTCACTCCACCCACACAACAGTTACTCCGCCCACTCCACCCAGTTACTCTGCCCACTCCACCCAGTTACTCCACCCACTCCACCCAGTTACTCTGCCCGCTCCAGTTGTAGAGAACTGGTGGAGGCAAGACCACTTCACGCAATTTCCCCGGAAATTGCACTTTGTCTAGTTGTTCTTGCTGATATATTATTATTATTCCAAGCATTTTTGCACTGTAACTCCTCCCACAATTTTGACACTACATAGACCATAATATACCAAAACGTGCGGATCGTTCCCGAATGGTGTGCTTATATTTTGTGGAACGTTTCGCCAAACGGTTTCCGAAATATTGGCGTTTTCCTGGCGCAATTTTCCCATAGGAATGAATGGGAGGTATTTTCAAAGCTAGAGTGGGAGATGCGTGTGAAATGAAAAATCAGGACATGATTTCTAAACTGCGACCTCTCCCTCATTTTTAATCCCACCTACACAAATCGTATATCAAAACGTTCAGCTATCCCTGCTGCCGCTAAAAATGTCCAAGGCTAAGCCATAGCCCGATCAGATTTCACAATATGACCTTTTGTTTGCAACTCACACCTCCCATTGACATTCATTGAAACTCCACTCTAGACACCACAAATTTGAATGGCAATTTCTAAACTGCGACTGTGCCTTCATTTTTAATATTTCAGAGACATGTTATACACCACATTGTTCGCCTAGCTCTTGTGATTCTTACAGTATAAAGCTCTTTGCTGTAGGATGTATACTTTTTAAGCTACAGTCATTTGAATATGGCAACCACCAGTGCATTAGAAATGTGTTTTAATGTGCATTCTCAGTTTACCTCAGAGTGAGTTTCCATAGCAACACAGCTGCAGCCTGGCTCGTTACAGCTGCTCCGCCCACACACCAAGTCTCAGGAAACTCCCCTTAAAGGAGCAGTATCGCGAAATTTGCATTAAAAAAGATAAATAATTAAATAGCCACACAATAGCTTCTAACATGTCTATAAATAATCTGACAATAGAAAAAAGAAGAATGCTTACTATCTTTACTCAAAACAATCCATACAGTTACTCTGCCTACTCCATATAGTTACTCTGCTCAGTCAAACCTTTCCACAGTTACTCCAGATACTCCACCCACTCCACCCAGATACTTCACCCAGTTACTCCACCCAGTTACTCCACCCAGTTACTCCGCCCGCTCCACCCAGTTACTCTGCCCACTCCACCCAGTTACTCCGCCCACTTCACCCAGTTACTCCACCCAGTTACTCCACCCGCTCCACCCAGTTACTCCGCCCGCTCCACCCAGTTACTCCGCCCACTCCACCCAGTTACTCCGCCCACTTCACCCAGTTACTCCACCCACTCCACCCAGTTACTCCGCCCGCTCCACCCAGTTACTCTGCCCACTCCAGTTGTAGAGAACTGGCGGAGGCAAGACCACTTCACGCAATTTCCCCGGAAATTGCACTTTTGTCTAGTTAAGTGGTCTTGCTTGGCAAGATCACTTATTGTTCTTGCTGATATATTATTATTATTATTATTCCAAGCATTTTTGCACTGTAACTCCTCCCACAATTTTGACACTACATAGACCATAATATACCAAAACGTGCGGATCGTTCCCGAATGGTGTGCTTATATTTTGTGGAACGTTTCGCCAAACGGTTTCCGAAATATTGGCGTTTTTCTGGCGCAATTTTCCCATAGGAATGAATGGGAGGTATTTTCAAAGCTAGAGTGGGAGATGCGTGTGAAATGAAAAATCAGGACATGATTTCTAAACTGCGACCTCTCCCTCATTTTTAATCCCACCTACACAAATCTTATATCAAAACGTTCAGCTATCCCTGCTGCCGCTAAAAATGTCCAAGGCTAAGCCATAGCCCGAACAAATTTCACAATATGACCTTTTGTTTGCAACTCACACCTCCCATTGACATTCATTGAAACTCCACTCTAGACACCACAAATTTGAATGGCAATTTCTAAACTGCGACTGTGCCTTCATTTTTAATATTTCAGAGACATGTTATACACCACATTGTTCGCCTAGCTCTTGTGATTCTTACAGTATAAAGCTCTTTGCTGTAGGATGTATACTTTTTAAGCTACAGTCATTTGAATATGGCAACCACCAGTGCATTAGAAATGTGTTTTAATGTGCATTCTCAGTTTACCTCAGAGTGAGTTTCCATAGCAACACAGCTGCAGCCTGGCTCGTTACAGGTGCTCCGCCCACACACCAAGTCTCAGGAAACTCCCCTTAAAGGAGCAGTATCGCGAAATTTGCATTAAAAAAGATAAATAATTAAATAGCCACACAATAGCTTCTAACATGTCTATAAATAATCTGACAATAGAAAAAAGAAGAATGCTTACTATCTTTACTCAAAACAATCCATACAGTTACTCTGCCTACTCCATATAGTTACTCTGCTCAGTCAAACCTTTCCACAGTTACTCCAGTGACTCCAACCACACAACAGTTACTCAAGTCACTCCACCCAGATACTCCACCCACTCCACCCAGATACTCCACCCAGTTACTCCACCCAGTTACTCCACCCAGTTACTCCACCCGCTCCACCCAGTTACTCTGCCCACTCCACCCAGTTACTCCGCCCACTTCACCCAGTTACTCCACCCAGTTACTCCACCCACTCCACCCAGTTACTCCGCCCGCTCCACCCAGTTACTCTGCCCACTCCACCCAGTTACTCCGCCCACTTCACCCAGTTACTCCACCCAGTTACTCCACCCACTCCACCCAGTTACTCCGCCCGCTCCACCCAGTTACTCTGCCCACTCCAGTTGTAGAGAACTGGCGGAGGCAAGACCACTTCACGCAATTTCCCCGGAAATTGCACTTTTGTCTAGTTAAGTGGTCTTGCTTGGCAAGATCACTTATTGTTCTTGCTGATATATTATTAAGTGGTCTTGCTTGGCAAGATCACTTATTGTTCTTGCTGATATATTATTAAGTGGTCTTGCTTGCCAAGATCACTTATTGTTCTTGCTGATATATTATTCTTATTCTTATTTTTATTCTTATTCCAAGCATTTTTGCACTGTAACTCCTCCCACAGTTTTGACACTACATAGACCATAATATACCAAAACGTGCGGATCGTTCCCGAATGGTGTGCTTATATTTTGTGGAACGTTTCGCCAAACGGTTTCCGAAATATTGGCGTTTTTCTGGCGCAATTTTCCCATAGGAATGAATGGGAGGAATGTTCAAAGCTACAGTGGGAACTGGGTGTGGAGTCAAAAATCAGGACATGATTTCTAAACTGCGATCTCTCCCTCATTTTTAATCCCACCTACACAAATCTTATATCAAAACGTTCAGCTATCCCTGCTGCCGCTAAAAATGTCCAAGGATAAGCCATAGCCCGAACAGATTTCACAATATGACCTTTTGTTTGCAACTCACACCTCCCATTGACATTCATTGAAACTCCACTCTAGACACCACAAATTTGAATGGCAATTTCTAAACTGCGACTGTGCCTTCATTTTTAATATTTCCGAGACATGTTATACACCACATTGTTCGCCTAGCTCTTGTGATTCTTACAGTATAAAGCTCTTTGCTGTAGGATGTATATTTTTTAAGCTACAGTCATTTGAATATGGCAACCACCAGTGCATTAGAAATGTGTTTTAATGTGCATTCTCAGTTTACCTCAGAGTGAGTTTCCATAGCAACACAGCTGCAGCCTGGCTCGTTACAGCTGCTCCGCCCACACACCAAGTCTCAGGAAACTCCCCTTAAAGGAGCAGTATCGCGAAATTGGCATTAAAAAAGATAAATAATTAAATAGCCACACAATAGCTTCTAACATGTCTATAAATAATCTGGCGATAGAAAAAAAAAGAATGCCTACGATCTTTACTCAAAACAATCCATACAGTTACTCTGCCTACTCCATATAGTTACTGTGCTCAGTCAAACCTTTCCACAGTTACTCCAGTGACTCCAACCACACAACAGTTACTCAAGTCACTCCACCCAGTTACTCAAGTCACTCCACCCAGATACTCCGCCCACTCCACCCAGTTACTCCGCCCACTCCACTCAGTTACTCCGCCCACTGCACCCAGTTACCCCACCCACTCTGCCCACTCTACCCAGTTACTCCGCCCATTCCACCCAGTTACTCCGCCCATTCCACCCAGTTACTCCGCCCATTCCACCCAGTTACTCCGTCCATTCCACCCAGTTACTCCGCCCACTTCACCCAGTTACTCCGCCCACTCCACCCAGTTACCCCGCCCACTCCACCCAGTTACTCCGCCCACTTCACCCAGTTACTCCGCCCACTTCACCCAGTTACTCCGCCCACTCCACCCAGTTACTCCGCTCCCACTCCACCCAGTTACTCCGCTCCCACTCCACCCAGTTACTCCAGCCACTCCACCCAGTTACTCCAGCCACTCCACCCAGTTACTCCGCCCACTCCACCCACACAACAGTTACTCAAGTCACTCCACCCAGTTACTCCGCTCACTCCACCCACACAACAGTTACTCCGCCCACTCCACCCAGTTACTCTGCCCACTCCACCCACTCCACCCAGTTACTCCACCCACTCCACCCAGTTACTCTGCCCGCTCCAGTTGTAGAGAACTGGTGGAGGCAAGACCACTTCACGCAATATCCCCGGAAATTGCACTTTGTCTAGTTAAGTGGTCTTGCTTGGCAAGATCACTTATTGTTCTTGCTGATATATTATTTTTATTATTATTCCAAGCATTTTTGCACTGTAACTCCTCCCACAGTTTTGACACTACATAGACCATAATATACCAAAACGTGCGGATCGTTCCCGAATGGTGTGCTTATATTTTGTGGAACGTTTCGCCAAACGGTTTCCGAAATATTAGCGTTTTCCTGGCGCAATTTTCCCATAGGAATGAATGGGAAGTATTTTCAAAGCTAGAGTGGGAGATGCGTGTGAAATGAAAAATCAGGACATGATTTCTAAACTGCGACCTCTCCCTCATTTTTAATCCCACCTACACAAATCTTATATCAAAACGTTCAGCTATCCCTGCTGCCGCTAAAAATGTCCAAGGCTAAGCCATAGCCCGAACAGATTTCACAATATGACCTTTTGTTTGCAACTCACACCTCCCATTGACATTCATTGAAACTCCACTCTAGACACCACAAATTTGAATGGCAATTTCTAAACTGCGACTGTGCCTTCATTTTTAATATTTCAGAGACATGCTATACACCACATTGTTCGCCTAGCTCTTGTGATTCTTACAGTATAAAGCTCTTTGCTGTAGGATGTATACTTTTTAAGCTACAGTCATTTGAATATGGCAACCACCAGTGCATTAGAAATGTGTTTTAATGTGCATTCTCAGTTTACCTCAGAGTGAGTTTCCATAGCAACACAGCTGCAGCCTGGCTCGTTACAGCTGCTCCGCCCACACACCAAGTCTCAGGAAACTCCCCTTAAAGGAGCAGTATTGCGAAATTTGCATTAAAAAAGATAAATATTTAAATAGCCACACAATAGCTTCTAACATGTCTATAAATAATCTGGCAATAGAAAAAAGAAGAATGCCTACTATCTTTACTCAAAACAATCCATACAGTTACTCTGCCTACTCCATATAGTTACTCTGCTCAGTCAAACCTTTCCACAGTTACTCAAGTCACTCCACCCAGTTACTCAAGTCACTCCACCCAGATACTCCGCCCACTCCACCCAGTTACTCCGCCCACTCCACTCAGTTACTCCGCCCACTGCACCCAGTTACTCCACCCACTCTGCCCACTCCATCCAGTTACTCAGCCCACTTCACCCAGTTACTCCGCCCACTCCACCCAGTTGCTCCGCCCACTCCACCCAGTTACCCCGCCCACTCCACCCAGTTACTCCACCCACTCCACCCAGTTACTCCGCCCACTCCACCCAGTTACTCCGCCCACTCCACCCAGTTACTCCACCCACTCCACCCAGTTACTCCGCCCACTCCACCCAGTTACTCCGCCCACTCCACCCAGTTACTCCGCCCACTCCACCCACACAACAGTTACTCAAGTCACTCCACCCAGTTACTCCGCCCACTCCACCCACACAACAGTTACTCCAGCCACTCCACCCAGTTACTCCAGCCACTCCACCCAGTTACTCCACCCACTCTGCCCACTCCACCCAGTTACTCTGCCCACTCCACCCAGTTACTCTGCCCACTCCACCCAGTTACTCTGCCCACTCCACCCAGTTACTCCGCCCACTCCACCCAGTTACCCCGCCCACTCCACCCAGTTACTCCACCCACTCCACCCAGTTACTCCAGCCACTCCACCCAGTTACTCCGCCCACTCCACCCACACAACAGTTACTCAAGTCACTCCACCCAGTTACTCCGCCCAACTCCAACCACACAACAGTTACTCAAGTCACTCCACCCAGTTACTCCGCTCACTCCACCCACACAACAGTTACTCAAGTCACTCCACCCAGTTACTCCGCCCACTCCAACCACACAACAGTTACTCAAGTCACTCCACCCAGTTACTCCGCTCACTCCACCCACACAACAGTTACTCAAGTCACTCCACCCAGTTACTCCGCCCACTCCACCCAGTTACTCCACCCACTCCACCCATTTACTCTGCCCACTCCAGTTGTAGAGAACTGGCGGAGGCAAGACCACTTCACGCAATTTCCCCGGAAATTGCACTTTGTCTAGTTTTTATTATTATTATTCCAAGCATTTTTGCACTGTAACTCCTCCCACAGTTTTGACACTACATAGACCATAATATACCAAAACGTGCGGATCGTTCCCGAATGGTGTGCTTATATTTTGTGGAACGTTTCGCCAAACGGTTTCCGAAATATTTGCGTTTTTCTGGCGCAATTTTCCCATAGGAATGAATGGGAGGTATTTTCAAAGCTAGAGTGGGAACTGCGTGTTAAATGAAAAATCAGGACATGATTTCTAAACTGCGACCTCGCCCTCATTTTTAATCCCACCTACACAAATCTTATATCAAAACGTTCAGCTATCCCTGCTGCCACTAAAAATGTCCAAGGCTAAGCCATAGCCCGAACAGATTTCACAATATGACCTTTTGTTTGCAACTCACACCTCCCATAGACATTCATTGAAACTCCACTCTAGACACCACAAATTTGAATGGCAATTTCTAAACTGCAACTGTGCCTTCATTTTTAATATTTCAGAGACATGTTATACACCACATTATAGGTCTTCTTCTTGTGATTCTTACAGTATAAAGCTCTTTGCTGTAGGATGTATACTTTTTAAGCTACAGTCATTTGAATATGGCAACCACCAGTGCATTAGAAATGTGTTTTAATGTGCATTCTCAGTTTACCTCAGAGTGAGTTTCCATAGCAACACAGCTGCAGCCTGGCTCGTTACAGCTGCTCCGCCCACACACCCAGTCTCAGGAAGACTCCCCTTAAAGGAGCAGTATCGCGAAATTTGCATTAAAAAAGATAAATAATTAAATAGCCACACAATAGCTTCTAACATGTCTATAAATAATCTGGCGATAGAAAAAAGAAGAATGCTTACTATCTTTACTCAAAACAATCCATACAGTTACTCTGCCTACTCCATATAGTTACTCTGCTCAATCAAACCTTTCCACAGTTACTCCAGTGACTCCAACCACACAACAGTTACTCAAGTCACTCCACCCAGATACTCCGCCCACTCCACCCAGTTACCCCGCCCACTCCACCCAGTTACCCCGCCCACTTCACCCAGTTACCCCACCCACTTCACCCAGTAACTCCGCCCACTCCACCCAGTTACTCCGCCCACTCCACCCAGTTACTCCGCCCACTCCACCCAGTTACTCCGCCCACTCCACCCAGTTACTCCGCCCACTCCACCCAGTTACCCCGCCCACTCCACTCAGTTACCCCACCCACTCCACCCAGTTACCCCGCCCACTCCACCCAGTTACTCCGCCCACTCCACCCAGTTACTCCGCCCACTCCACCCAGTTACTCCGCCCACTCCACCCACACAACAGTTACTCAAGTCCCTCCACCCAGTTACTCCGCCCACTCCACCCACACAACAGTTACTCAAGTCACTCCACCCAGTTACTCTGCCCACTCCACCCAGTTACTCCGCCCACTCCACCCAGTTACTCCGCCCACTCCACCCAGTTACTCCGCCCACTCCACCCAGTTACTCTGCCCACTCCACCCAGTTACTCTGCCCACTCCACCCAGTTACTCTGCCCACTCCACCCAGTTACTCCGCCCACTCCACCCAGTTGCTTCGCCCACTCCGCCCACTCCACCCACTCCACCTCGCCCACTCCACCCAGTTAGCCCGCCCACTCGACCCAATTAGCCCGCCCACTCCACCCAGTTAGTCCGCCCACTCCACCCAGTTAGCCCGCCCACTCCACCCAGTTACTCCGCCCACTCCACTCAGTTACTCCGCCCACTCCAACCACACAACAGTTACTCAAGTCACTCCACCCAGTTACTCTGCCCACTCCACCCAGTTACTCCGCACACTCCACCCAGTTACTCCGCCCACCTCACCCAATTACTCCGCCCACTCCAACAACACAACAGTTACTCCGCCCTCTCCACCCAGTTACTCCGCCCACTCCACCCAGTTACTCCGACCACTCCACCCTGTTACTCCACCCACTCCAACCACACAACAGTTACTCAAGTCACTCCACCCAGTTACTCCGCCCACTCCACCCAGTTACTCCGCCCACTCCACCCAGTTACTCTGCACACTCCACCCAGTTACTCCACCCACCCCACCCAATTACCCCGCCCACTCCAACACCACAACAGTTACTCCGCCCACTCCACCCAGTTACTCCGCCTACTCCACCCAGTTACTCCGTCCCCTCCACCCAGTTACTCCGCCCGCTCCAGTTGTAGAGAATTGGCGGAGGCAAGACCACTTCACGCAATTTCCCCGGAAATTGCACTTTGTCTAGTTTTTATTAAGTGGTCTTGCTTGCCAAGATCACTTATTGTTCTTGCTGATATATTATTCTTATTAAGTGGTCTTGCTTGGCAAGATCACTTATTGTTCTTGCTGATATATTATTTTTATTATTATTCCAAGCATTTTTGCACTGTAACTCCTCCCACAGTTTTGACACTACATAGACCATAATATACCAAAACGTGCGGATCGTTCCCGAATGGTGTGCTTATATTTTGTGGAACGTTTCGCCAAACGTTTTCCGAAATATTGGCGTTTTCCTGGCGCAATTTTCCCATAGGAATGAATGGGAGGTATTTTCAAAGCTAGAGTGGGAGATGCGTGTGAAATGAAAAATCAGGACATGATTTCTAAACTGCGACCTCTCCCTCATTTTTAATCCCACCTACACAAATCTTATATCAAAACGTTCAGCTATCCCTGCTGCCGCTAAAAATGTCCAAGGCTAAGCCATAGCCCGAACAGATTTCACAATATGACCTTTTGTTTGCAACTCACACCTCCCATTGACATTCATTGAAACTCCACTCTAGACACCACAAATTTGAATGGCAATTTCTAAACTGCGACTGTGCCTTCATTTTTAATATTTCAGAGACATGTTATACATCACATTGTTCGCCTAGCTCTTGTGATTCTTACAGTATAAAGCTCTTTGCTGTAGGATGTATACTTTTTAAGCTACAGTCATTTGAATATGGCAACCACCAGTGCATTAGAAATGTGTTTTAATGTGCATTCTCAGTTTACCTCAGAGTGAGTTTCCATAGCAACACAGCTGCAGCCTGGCTCGTTACAGCTGCTCCGCCCACACACCAAGTCCCAGGAAACTCCCCTTAAAGGAGCAGTATCGCAAAATTTGCATTAAAAAAGATAAATAATTAAATAGCCACACAATAGCTTCTAACATGTCTATAAATAATCTGGCAATAGAAAAAAGAAGAATGCTTACTATCTTTACTCAAAACAATCCATACAGTTACTCTGCCTACTCCATATAGTTACTGTGCTCAGTCAAACCTTTCCACAGTTACTCCAGTGACTCCAACTACACAACAGTTACTCAAGTCACTCCACCCAGCTACTCAAGTCACTCCACCCAGATACTCCGCCCACTCCACTCAGTTACTCCGCCCACTCCACTCAGTTACTCCGCCCACTGCACCCAGTTACTCCACCCACTCTGCCCATTCCACCCAGTTACTCCGCCCATTCCACCCAGTTACTCCACCCACTTCACCCAGTTACTCCGCCCACTCCACCCAGTTACCCGGCCCACTCCACCCAGTTACTCCGCCCACTCCACCCAGTTACTCCAGCCACTCCACCCAGTTACTCCGCCCACTCCACCCACACAACAGTTACTCAAGTCACTCCACCTAGTTACTCCGCCCACTCCACCCAGTTACTCTGCCCACTCCACCCAGTTACTCCACCCACTCCACCCAGTTACTCCGCCCACTCCACCCAGTTACCCCGCCCACTCCACCCAGTTACTCCGCCCACTCCACCCAGTTACTCCGCCCACTCCACCCAGTTACTCCGCCCACTCCACCCAGTTACCCCGCCCACTCCACCCAGTTACTCCGCCCACTCCACCCAGTTACTCCGCCCACTCCACCCAGTTACTCCACCCGCTCCAGTTGTAGAGAACTGGCGGAGGCAAGACCACTTCACGCAATTTCCCCGGAAATTGCACTTTGTCTAGTTCTTATTTTTATTCTTATTCCAAGCATTTTTGCACTGTAACTCCTCCCACAGTTTTGACACTACATAGACCATAATATACCAAAACGTGCGGATCGTTCCCGAATGGTGTGCTTATTTTTTGTGGAACGTTTCGCCAAACGGTTTCCGAAATATTGGCGTTTTTCTGGCGCAATTTTCCCATAGGAATGAATGGGAGGAATGTTCAAAGCTACAGTGGGAACTGGGTGTGGAGTCAAAAATCAGGACATGATTTCTAAACTGCGACCTCTCCCTCATTTTTAATCCCACCTACACAAATCTTATATCAAAACGTTCAGCTATCCCTGCTGCCGCTAAAAATGTCCAAGGCTAAGCCATAGCCCGAACAGATTTCACAATATGACCTTTTGTTTGCAACTCACACCTCCCATTGACATTCATTGAAACTCCACTCTAGACACCACAAATTTGAATGGCAATTTCTAAACTGCGACTGTGCCTTCATTTTTAATATTTCAGAGACATGGTATACACCACATTATAGGTCTTCTTCTTGTGATTCTTACAGTATAAAGCTCTTTGCTGTAGGATGTATACTTTTTAAGCTACAGTCATTTGAATATGGCAACCACCAGTGCATTAGAAATGTGTTTTAATGTGCATTCTCAGTTTACCTCAGAGTGAGTTTCCATAGCAACACAGCTGCAGCCTGGCTCGTTACAGCTGCTCCGCCCACACACCCAGTCTCAGGAAGACTCCCCTTAAAGGAGCAGTATCGCGAAATTTGCATTAAAAAAGATAAATAATTAAATAGCCACACAATAGCTTCTAACATGTCTATAAATAATCTGGCGATAGAAAAAAGAAGAATGCTTACTATCTTTACTCAAAACAATCCATACAGTTACTCTGCCTACTCCATATAGTTACTCTGCTCAATCAAACCTTTCCACAGTTACTCCAGTGACTCCAACCACACAACAGTTACTCAAGTCACTCCACCCAGATACTCCGCCCACTCCACCCAGTTACCCCGCCCACTCCACCCAGTTACCCCGCCCACTTCACCCAGTTACCCCACCCACTTCACCCAGTTACTCCGCCCACTCCACCCAGTTACTCCGCCCACTCCACCCAGTTACTCCGCCCACTCCACCCAGTTACTCCGCCCACTCCACCCAGTTACCCCGCCCACTCCACTCAGTTACCCCACCCACTCCACCCAGTTACCCCGCCCACTCCACCCAGTTACTCCGCCCACTCCACCCAGTTACTCCGCCCACTCCACCCAGTTACTCCGCCCACTCCACCCACACAACAGTTACTCAAGTCCCTCCACCCAGTTACTCCGCCCACTCCACCCACACAACAGTTACTCAAGTCACTCCACCCAGTTACTCTGCCCACTCCACCCAGTTACTCCGCCCACTCCACCCAGTTACTCCGCCCACTCCACCCAGTTACTCTGCACACTCCACCCAGTTACTCTGCCCACTCCACCCAGTTACTCTGCCCACTCCACCCAGTTACTCTGCCCACTCCACCCAGTTACTCTGCCCACTCCACCCAGTTACTCCGCCCACTCCACCCAGTTGCTTCGCCCACTCCGCCCACTCCACCCACTCCACCTCGCCCACTCCACCCACTCCACCCAGTTAGCCCGCCCACTCGACCCAATTAGCCCGCCCACTCCACCCAGTTAGTCCGCCCACTCCACCCAGTTAGCCCGCCCACTCCACCCAGTTACTCCGCCCACTCCACTCAGTTACTCCGCCCACTCCAACCACACAACAGTTACTCAAGTCACTCCACCCAGTTACTCTGCCCACTCCACCCAGTTACTCCGCACACTCCACCCAGTTACTCCGCCCACCTCACCCAATTACTCCGCCCACTCCAACAACACAACAGTTACTCCGCCCTCTCCACCCAGTTACTCCGCCCACTCCACCCAGTTACTCCGACCACTCCACCCTGTTACTCCACCCACTCCAACCACACAACAGTTACTCAAGTCACTCCACCCAGTTACTCCGCCCACTCCACCCAGTTACTCCGCCCACTCCACCCAGTTACTCTGCACACTCCACCCAGTTACTCCACCCACCCCACCCAATTACCCCGCCCACTCCAACACCACAACAGTTACTCCGCCCACTCCACCCAGTTACTCCGCCTACTCCACCCAGTTACTCCGTCCCCTCCACCCAGTTACTCCGCCCGCTCCAGTTGTAGAGAATTGGCGGAGGCAAGACCACTTCACGCAATTTCCCCGGAAATTGCACTTTGTCTAGTTATTATTATTATTCCAAGCATTTTTGCACTGTAACTCCTCCCACAGTTTTGACACTACATAGACCATAATATACCAAAACGTGCGGATCGTTCCCGAATGGTGTGCTTATAATTTGTGGAACGTTTCGCCAAACGGTTTCCGAAATATTTGCGTTTTTCTGGCGCAATTTTCCCATAGGAATGAATGGGAGGTATTTTCAAAGCTAGAGTGGGAACTGCGTGTTAAATGAAAAATCAGGACATGATTTCTAAACTGCGACCTCTCCCTTATTTTTAATCCCACCTACACAAATCTTATATCAAAACGTTCAGCTATCCCTGCTGCCGCTAAAAATGTCCAAGGCTAAGCCATAGCCCGAACAGATTTCACAATATGACCTTTTGTTTGCAACTCACACCTCCCATTGACATTCATTGAAACTCCACTCTAGACGCCACAAATTTGAATGGCAATTTCTAAACTGCGACTGTGCCTTCATTTTTAATATTTCAGAGACATGTTATACACCACATTATAGGTCTTCTTCTTGTGATTCTTACAGTATAAAGCTCTTTGCTGTAGGGTGTATACTTTTTAAGCTACAGTCATTTGAATATGGCAACCACCAGTGCATTAGAAATGTGTTTTAATGTGCATTCTCAGTTTACCTCAGAGTGAGTTTCCATAGCAACACAGCTGCAGCCTGGCTCATTACAGCTGCTCCGCCCACACACCAAGTCTCAGGAAACTCCCCTTAAAGGAGCAGTATCGCAAAATTTGCATTAAAAACTATAAATAATTAAATAGCCACACAATAGCTTCTAACATGTCTATAAATAATCTGGCGATAGAAAAAAGAAGAATGCCTACTATCTTTACTCAAAACAATCCATACAGTTACTCTGCCTACTCCATATAGTTACTCTGCTCAGTCAAACCTTTCCACAGTTACTCCAGTGACTCCAACCACACAACAGTTACTCAAGTCACTCCACCCAGTTACTCAAGTCACTCCACCCAGTTACCCCGCCCACTCCACCCAGTTACTCCGCCCACTCCACCCAGTTACTCCGCCCACTCCACCCAGTTACTCCGCCCACTCCACCCAGTTACTCCGCCCACTCCACCCAGTTACCCCGCCCACTCCACCCAGTTACCCCGCCTACTCCACCCAGTTACTCCGCCCACTCCACCCAGTTACTCCGCCCACTCCACCCACACAACAGTTACTCAAGTCACTCCACCCAGTTACTCCGCTCACTCCACCCACACAACAGTTACTCAAGTCACTCCACCCAGTTACTCCGCCCACTCCACCCAGTTACTCCGCCCACTCCACCCAGTTACTCCGCCCACTCCATCCAGTTACTCTGCCCCCTCCACCCAGTTACTCTGCCCACTCCACCCAGTTACTCTGCCCACTCCACCTAGTTACTCCGCCCACTCCACCCAGTTGCTCCGCCCACTCCACCCACTCCACCTCGCCCACTCCACCCACTCCACCCAGTTAGCCCGCCCACTCCACCCAATTAGCCCGCCCACTCCACCCAATTAGCCCGCCCACTCCACCCAGTTAGTCCGCCCACTCCACCCAGTTAGTCCGCCCACTCCACCCAGTTAGCCCGCCCACTCCACCCAGTTACTCCGCCCACTCCACCCAGTTACTCCGCCCACTCCACCCAGTTACTCCGCCCACTCCAACCACACAACAGTTACTCAAGTCACTCCACCCAGTTACTCTGCCCACTCCACCCAGTTACTCTGCCCACTCCACCCAGTTACTCCGCACACTCCACCCAGTTACTCCGCCCACCTCACCCAATTACAACCGCCCACTCCACCCAGTTGCTCCACCCACTCCACCCGCACACTCCACCCACTCCACCTCGCCCACTCCACCCACTCCACCCCGCCCACTCCACCCAGTTAGCCCGCCCACTCCACCCAGTTACTCCGCCCACTCCAACCACACAACAGTTACTCAAGTCACTCCACCTAGTTACTCCGCCCACTCCACCCAGTTACTCTGCCCACCCCACCCAATTACTCCGCCCACTCCAACAACACAACAGTTACTCCGCCCATTCCACCCAGTTACTCCGCCCACTCCACCCAGTTACTCCGCCCTCTCCACCCAATTACTCCGCCCACTCCAACAACACAACAGTTACTCCGCCCATTCCACCCAGTTACTCCGCCCACTCCACCCAGTTACTCCGCCCTCTCCACCCAGTTACTCCACCCACTCCAACCACACAACAGTTACTCAAGTCACTCCACCCAGTTACTCCGCCCACTCCACCCAGTTACTCTGCACACTCCACCCAGTTACTCCGCCCACCCCACCCAATTACTCCACCCACTCCAACACCACAACAGTTACTCCACCCAGTTACTCCGCCTACTCCACCCAGTTACTCCGTCCGCTCCACCCAGTTACTCCGCACGCTCCACTCAGTTACCCAGCCCGCTCCAGTTGTAGAGAACTGGCGGAGGCAAGACCACTTCACGCAATTTCCCCGGAAATTGCACTTTGTCTAGTTAAGTGGTCTTGCTTGGCAAGATCACTTATTGTTCTTGCTGATATATTATTAAGTGGTCTTGCTTGGCAAGATCACTTATTGTTCTTGCTGATATATTATTCTTATTCTTATTTTTATTCCAAGCATTTTTGCACTGTAACTCCTCCCACAGTTTTGACACTACATAGACCATAATATACCAAAACGTGCGGATCGTTCCCGAATGGTGTGCTTATATTTTGTGGAACGTTTCGCCAAACGGTTAACGAAATATTGGCGTTTTTCTGGCGCAATTTTCCCATAGGAATGAATGGGAGGAATGTTCGAAAGCTAGAGTGGGAAATGATTGTGGAGTCAAAAATCAGGACATGATTTCTAAACTGCGACCTCTCCCTCATTTTTAATCCCACCTACACAAATCTTATATCAAAACGTTCAGCTATCCCTGCTGCCGCTAAAAATGTCCAAGGCTAAGCCATAGCCCTAACAGATTTCACAATATGACCTTTTGTTTGCAACTCACACCTCCCATTGACATTCATTGAAACTCCACTCTAGACACCACAAATTTGAATGGCAATTTCTAAACTGCGACTGTGCCTTCATTTTTAATATTTCAGAGACATGCTATACACCACATTGTTCGCCTAGCTCTTGTGATTCTTACAGTATAAAGCTCTTTGCTGTAGGATGTATACTTTTTAAGCTACAGTCATTTGAATATGGCAACCACCAGTGCATTAGAAATGTGTTTTAATGTGCATTCTCAGTTTACCTCAGAGTGAGTTTCCATAGCAACACAGCTGCAGCCTGGCTCGTTACAGCTGCTCCGCCCACACACCCAGTCTCAGGAAACTCCCCTTAAAGGAGCAGTATTGCGAAATTTGCATTAAAAAAGATAAATAATTAAATAGCCACACAATAGCTTCTAACATGTCTATAAATAATCTGGCAATAGAAAAAAGAAGAATGCTTACTATCTTTACTCCAAACAATCCATACAGTTACTCTGCCTACTCCATATAGTTACTCTGCTCAGTCAAACCTTTCCACAGTTACTCCAGTGACTCCAACCACACAACAGTTACTCAAGTCACTCCACCCAGTAACTCAAGTCACTCCACCCAGATACTCCGCCCACTCCACCCAGTTACTCCACCCACTCCACCCAGTTACTCCACCCACTCCACCCAGTTACTCCGCCCACTGCACCCAGTTACTCTACCCACTCTGCCCACTCCACCCAGTTACTCCGCCCATTCCACCCAGTTACTCTGCCCACTCCACCCAGTTACTCCACCCACTCCACCCAGTTACTCCGCCCACTCCACCCAGTTACTACACCCAGTTACCCCGCCCACTCCACCCAGTTACTCCGCCCTCTCCACCCAGTTACTCCGCCCACTCCACCCAGTTACCCCGCCCACTCCACCCAGTTACTCCGCCCACTCCACCCAGTTACTCCAGCCACTCCACCCAGTTACTCCGCCCACTCCACCCACACAACAGTTACTCAAGTCACTCCACCCAGTTACTCCGCCCACTCCACCTAGTTACTCTGCCCACTCCACCCAGTTACTCTGCCCACTCCACCCAGTTACTCCGCCCACTCCACCCAGTTACTCCACCCACTCCACCCAGTTACTCTGCCCGCTCCAGTTGTAGAGAACTGGCGGAGGCAAGACCACTTCACGCAATTTCCCCGGAAATTGCACTTTGTCTAGTTTTTATTATTAAGTGGTCTTGCTTGCCAAGATCACTTATTGTTCTTGCTGATATATTATTTTTATTATTATTCCAAGCATTTTTGCACTGTAACTCCTCCCACAGTTTTGACACTACATAGACCATAATATACTAAAACGTGCGGATCGTTCCCGAATGGTGTGCTTATATTTTGTGGAACGTTTCGCCAAACGGTTTCCGAAATATTGGCGTTTTCCTGGCGCAATTTTCCCATAGGAATGAATGGGAGGTATTTTCAAAGCTAGAGTGGGAGATGCGTGTGAAATGAAAAATCAGGACATGATTTCTAAACTGCGACCTCTCCCTCATTTTTAATCCCACCTACACAAATCTTATATCAAAACGTTCAGCTATCCCTGCTGCCGCTAAAAATGTCCAAGGCTAAGCCATAGCCCGAACAGATTTCACAATATGACCTTTTGTTTGCAACTCACACCTCCCATTGACATTCATTGAAACTCCACTCTAGACACCACAAATTTGAATGGCAATTTCTAAACTGCGACTGTGCCTTCATTTTTAATATTTCCGAGACATGCTATACACCACATTGTTCGCCTAGCTCTTGTGATTCTTACAGTATAAAGCTCTTTGCTGTAGGATGTATACTTTCTAAGCTACAGTCATTTGAATATGGCAACCACCAGTGCATTAGAAATGTGTTTTAATGTGCATTCTCAGTTTACCTCAGAGTGAGTTTCCATAGCAACACAGCTGCAGCCTGGCTCGTTACAGCTGCTCCGCCCACACACCCAGTCTCAGGAAACTCCCCTTAAAGGAGCAGTATCGCGAAATTGGCATTAAAAAAGATAAATAATTAAATAGCCACACAATAGCTTCTAACATGTCTATAAATAATCTGGCGATAGAAAAAAGAAGAATGCTTACTATCTTTACTCAAAACAATCCATACAGTTACTCTGCCTACTCCATATAGTTACTCTGCCCAGTCAAACCTTTCCACAGTTACTCCAGTGACTCCAACCACACAACAGTTACTCAAGTCACTCCACCCAGTTACTCAAGTCACTCCACCCAGATACTCCGCCCACTCCACCCAGTTACTCCGCCCACTCCCCTCAGTTACTCCGCCCACTGCACCCAGTTACTCCACCCACTCTGCCCACTCCACCCAGTTACTCCGCCCATTCCACCCAGTTACTCTGCCTACTTCACCCAGTTACTCCGCCCACTCCATCCAGTTACTCCGCCCACTCCACCCAGTTACCCCGCCCACTCCACCCAGTTACTCCGCCCACTCCACCCAGTTACTCCGCCCACTCCACCCAGTTACTCCAGCCACTCCACCCAGTTACTCCGCCCACTCCACCCACACAACAGTTACTCAAGTCACTCCACCCAGTTACTCCGCCCACTCCAACCACACAACAGTTACTCAAGTCACTCCACCCAGTTACTCCGCTCACTCCACCCAGTTACTCTGCCCACTCCACCCAGTTACTCCACCCACTACTCCACCCACTCCACCCAGTTACTCCGCCCGCTCCACCCAGTTACTCTGCCCGCTCCACCCAGTTACTCCACCCACTCCACCCAGTTACTCTGCCCGCTCCAGTTGTAGAGAACTGGCGGAGGCAAGACCACTTCACGCAATTTCCCCGGAAATTGCACTTTGTCTAGTTATTATTATTCCAAGCATTTTTGCACTGTAACTCCTCCCACAGTTTTGACACTACATAGACCATAATATACCAAAACGTGCGGATCGTTCCCGAATGGTGTGCTTATATTTTGTGGAACGTTTCGCCAAACGGTTTCCGAAATATTGGCGTTTTTCTGGCGCAATTTTCCCATAGGAATGAATGGGAGGAATGTTCGAAAGCTAGAGTGGGAACTAAGTGTGGAGTCAAAAATCAGGACATGATTTCTAAACTGCGACCTCTCCCTCATTTTTAATCCCACCTACACAAATCTTATATCAAAACGTTCAGCTATCCCTGCTGCCGCTAAAAATGTCCAAGGCTAAGCCATAGCCTGAACAGATTTCACAATATGACCTTTTGTTTGCAACTCACACCTCCCATTGACATTCATTGAAACTCCACTCTAGACACCACAAATTTGAATGGCAATTTCTAAACTGCGACTGTGCCTTCATTTTTAATATTTCAGAGACATGTTATACACCACATTGTTCGCCTGGCTCTTGTGATTCTTACAGTATAAAGCTCTTTGCTGTAGGATGTATACATTTTAAGCTACAGTCATTTGAATATGGCAACCACCAGTGCATTAGAAATGTGTTTTAATGTGCATTCTCAGTTTACCTCAGAGTGAGTTTCCATAGCAACACAGCTGCAGCCTGGCTCGTTACAGCTGCTCCGCCCACACACCCAGTCTCAGGAAACTCCCCTTAAAGGAGCAGTATCACGAAATTTGCATTAAAAAAGATAAATAATTAAATAGCCACACAATAGCTTCTAACATGTCTATAAATAATCTGGCGATAGGAAAAAGAAGAATGCTTACTATCTTTACTCAAAACAATCCATACAGTTACTCTGCCTACTCCATATAGTTACTCTGCTCAGTCAAACCTTTCCACAGTTACTCCAGTGACTCCAACCACACAACAGTTACTCAAGTCACTCCACCCAGTAACTCAAGTCACTCCACCCAGATACTCCGCCCACTCCACCCAGTTACTCCACCCACTCCACCCAGTTACTCTACCCACTCTACCCAGTTACTCTACCCACTCTGCCCACTCCACCCAGTTACTCCGCCCATTCCACCCAGTTACTCCGCCCATTCCACCCAGTTACTCCGCCCACTCCACCCAGTTACTCAGCCCACTCCACCCAGTTACTCCGCCCACTCCACCCAGTTACTCCGCCCACTTCACCCAGTTACCCCGCCCACTCCACCCAGTTACCCCGCCCACTCCACCCAGTTACTCCGCCCACTCCACCCAGTTACTCCGCCCACTCCACCAGTTACTCCGCCCACTCCACCCAGTTACTCCAGCCACTGCACCCAGTTACTCCAGCCACTCCACCCAGTTACTCCGCCCACTCCACCCACACAACAGTTACTCAAGTCACTCCACCCAGTTACTCCGCCCACTCCAACCACACAACAGTTACTCAAGTCACTCCACCCAGTTACTCTGCCCACTCCACCCACTCCACCCAGTTACTCCAGCCACTGCACCCAGTTACTCCAGCCACTCCACCCAGTTAGTCTGCCCACTCCACCCACACAACAGTTACTCAAGTCACTCCACCCAGTTACTCCGCCCACTCCAACCACACAACAGTTACTCAAGTCACTCCACCCAGTTACTCCACTCACTCCACCCACACAACAGTTACTCAAGTCACTCCACCCAGTTACTCCGCCCACTCCACCCAGTTACTCCGCCCACTCCACCCAGTTACTCCGCCCGCTCCACCCAGTTACTCCACCCGCTCCACCCAGTTACCCCGCCCACTCCACCCAGTTACTCCGCCCACTTCACCCAGTTTCTCCGCCCACTTCACCCAGTTACTCCGCCCACTCCACCCAGTGACTCCGCCCGCTCCACCCAGTTACTCTGCCCGCTCCAGTTGTAGAGAACTGGCAGAGGCAAGACCACTTCACGCAATTTCCCCGGAAATTGCACTTTGTCTAGTTAAGTGGTCTTGCTTGGCAAGATCACTTATTGTTCTTGCTGATATATTATTTTTATTATTATTCTTATTCCAAGCATTTTTGCACTGTAACTCCTCCCACAGTTTTGACACTACATAGACCATAATATACCAAAACGTGCGGATCGTTCCCGAATGGTGTGCTTATATTTTGTGGAACGTTTCGCCAAACGGTTTCCGAAATATTGGCGTTTTTCTGGCGCAATTTTCCCATAGGAATGAATGGGAGGAATGTTCGAAAGCTAGAGTGGGAACTAAGTGTGGAGTCAAAAATCAGGACATGATTTCTAAACTGCGACCTCTCCCTCATTTTTAATCCCACCTACACAAATCTTATATCAAAACGTTCAGCTATCCCTGCTGCCGCTAAAAATGTCCAAGGCTAAGCCATAGCCTGAACAGATTTCACAATATGACCTTTTGTTTGCAACTCACACCTCCCATTGACATTCATTGAAACTCCACTCTAGACACCACAAATTTGAATGGCAATTTCTAAACTGCGACTGTGCCTTCATTTTTAATATTTCAGAGACATATTATACACCACATTGTTCGCCTAGCTCTTGTGATTCTTACAGTATAAAGCTCTTTGCTGTAGGATGTATACTTTTTAAGCTACAGTCATTTGAATATGGCAACCACCAGTGCATTAGAAATGTGTTTTAATGTGCATTCTCAGTTTACCTCAGAGTGAGTTTCCATAGCAACACAGCTGCAGCCTGGCTCGTTACAGCTGCTCCGCCCACACACCCAGTCTCAGGAAACTCCCCTTAAAGGAGCAGTATCACGAAATTTGCATTAAAAAAGATAAATAATTAAATAGCCACACAATAGCTTCTAACATGTCTATAAATAATCTGGCGATAGGAAAAAGAAGAATGCTTACTATCTTTACTCACTCCAAACAATCCATATAGTTACTCTGCCTGCTCCATATAGTTACTCTGCTCAGTCAAACCTTTCCACAGTTACTCCAGTGACTCCAACCACACAACAGTTACTCAAGTCACTCCACCCAGTAACTCAAGTCACTCCACCCAGATACTCCGCCCACTCCACCCAGTTACTCCACCCACTCCACCCAGTTACTCTACCCACTCTACCCAGTTACTCTACCCACTCTGCCCACTCCACCCAGTTACTCCGCCCATTCCACCCAGTTACTCAGCCCACTCCACCCAGTTACTCAGCCCACTCCACCCAGTTACTCAGCCCACTCCACCCAGTTACTCCGCCCACTCCACCCAGTTACCCCGCCCACTCCCCCCAGTTACCCCGCCCACTCCCCCAGTTACCCCGCCCACTCCACCCAGTTACCCCGCCCACTCCACCCAGTTACCCCGCCCACTCCCCCCAGTTACCCCGCCCACTCCCCCAGTTACCCCGCCCACTCCACCCAGTTACCCCGCCCACTCCACCCAGTTACTCCGCCCACTCCACCCAGTTACTCCGCCCACTCCACCCAGTTACTCCGCACACTCCACCCAGTTACTCCAGCCACTGCACCCAGTTACTCCAGCCACTCCACCCAGTTACTCCGCCCACTCCACCCACACAACAGTTACTCAAGTCACTCCACCCAGTTACTCCGCCCACTCCAACCACACAACAGTTACTCAAGTCACTCCACCCAGTTACTCTGCCCACTCCACCCACTCCACCCAGTTACTCCAGCCACTGCACCCAGTTACTCCAGCCACTCCACCCAGTTAGTCCGCCCACTCCACCCACACAACAGTTACTCAAGTCACTCCACCCAGTTACTCCGCCCACTCCACCCAGTTACTCCGCCCACTCCACCCAGTTACTCCGCCCGCTCCACCCAGTTACTCCACCCGCTCCACCCAGTTACCCCGCCCACTCCACCCAGTTACTCCGCCCACTCCACCCAGTTTCTCCGCCCACTCCACCCAGTTACTCCGCCCACTTCACCCAGTTACTCCGCCCACTCCACCCAGTGACTCCGCCCGCTCCACCCAGTTACTCTGCCCGCTCCAGTTGTAGAGAACTGGCGGAGGCAAGACCACTTCACGCAATTTCCCCGGAAATTGCACTTTGTCTAGTTCTTATTCTTATTCTTATTTTTATTCCAAGCATTTTTGCACTGTAACTCCTCCCACAGTTTTGACACTACATAGACCATAATATACCAAAACGTGCGGATCGTTCCCGAATGGTGTGCTTATATTTTGTGGAACGTTTCGCCAAACGGTTTCCGAAATATTGGCGTTTTCCTGGCGCAATTTTCCCATAGGAATGAATGGGAGGTATTTTCAAAGCTAGAGTGGGAGATGCGTGTGAAATGAAAAATCAGGACATGATTTCTAAACTGCGACCTCTCCCTCATTTTTAATCCCACCTACACAAATCTTATATCAAAACGTTCAGCTATCCCTGCTGCCGCTAAAAATGTCCAAGGCTAAGCCATACCCCGAATAGATTTCACAATATGACCTTTTGTTTGCAACTCACACCTCCCATTGACATTCATTGAAACTCCACTCTAGACACCACAAATTTGAATGGCAATTTCTAAACTGCGACTGTGCCTTCATTTTTAATATTTCAGAGACATGTTATACACCACATTGTTCGCCTAGCTCTTGTGATTCTTACAGTATAAAGCTCTTTGCTGTAGGATGTATACTTTTTAAGCTACAGTCATTTGAATATGGCAACCACCAGTGCATTAGAAATGTGTTTTAATGTGCATTCTCAGTTTACCTCAGAGTGAGTTTCCATAGCAACACAGCTGCAGCCTGGCTCGTTACAGCTGCTCCGCCCACACACCAAGTCTCAGGAAACGCCCCTTAAAGGAGCAGTATCGTGAAATTTGCATTAAAAAAGAAAAATAATTAAATAGCCACACAATAGCTTCTAACATGTCTATAAATAATCTGACAATAGAAAAAAGAAGAATGCTTACTATCTTTACTCAAAACAATCCATACAGTTACTCTGCCTACTCCATATAGTTACTCTGCTCAGTCAAACCTTTCCACAGTTACTCCAGTGACTCCAACCACACAACAGTTACTCAAGTCACTCCACCCAGATACTCCACCCAGTTACTCCACCCAGTTACTCCACCCAGTTACTCCACCCGCTCCACCCAGTTACTCCGCCCACTCCACCCAGTTACTCCGCCCACTCCACCCAGTTACTCCGCCCACTCCACCCAGTTACTCCGCCCACTCCACCCACTCCACCCAGTTACTCCGCCCACTCCACCCAGTTACTCCGCCCACTCCACCCACTCCACCCAGTTACTCCACCCACTCCACCCAGTTACTCCGCCCACTCCACCCAGTTACTCCACCCACTCCACCCAGTTACTCCGCCCACTTCACCCAGTTACTCCACCCACTCCACCCAGTTACTCCGCCCGCTCCACCCAGTTACTCTGCCCACTCCAGTTGTAGAGAACTGGCGGAGGCAAGACCACTTCACGCAATTTCCCCGGAAATTGCACTTTTGTCTAGTTAAGTGGTCTTGCTTGGCAAGATCACTTATTGTTCTTGCTGATATATTATTATTATTATTATTCCAAGCATTTTTGCACTGTAACTCCTCCCACAATTTTGACACTACATAGACCATAATATACCAAAACGTGCGGATCGTTCCCGAATGGTGTGCTTATATTTTGTGGAACGTTTCGCCAAACGGTTTCCGAAATATTGGCGTTTTTCTGGCGCAATTTTCCCATAGGAATGAATGGGAGGTATTTTCAAAGCTAGAGTGGGAGATGCGTGTGAAATGAAAAATCAGGACATGATTTCTAAACTGCGACCTCTCCCTCATTTTTAATCCCACCTACACAAATCTTATATCAAAACGTTCAGCTATCCCTGCTGCCGCTAAAAATGTCCAAGGCTAAGCCATAGCCCGAACAAATTTCACAATATGACCTTTTGTTTGCAACTCACACCTCCCATTGACATTCATTGAAACTCCACTCTAGACACCACAAATTTGAATGGCAATTTCTAAACTGCGACTGTGCCTTCATTTTTAATATTTCAGAGACATGTTATACACCACATTGTTCGCCTAGCTCTTGTGATTCTTACAGTATAAAGCTCTTTGCTGTAGGATGTATACTTTTTAAGCTACAGTCATTTGAATATGGCAACCACCAGTGCATTAGAAATGTGTTTTAATGTGCATTCTCAGTTTACCTCAGAGTGAGTTTCCATAGCAACACAGCTGCAGCCTGGCTCGTTACAGGTGCTCCGCCCACACACCAAGTCTCAGGAAACTCCCCTTAAAGGAGCAGTATCGCGAAATTTGCATTAAAAAAGATAAATAATTAAATAGCCACACAATAGCTTCTAACATGTCTATAAATAATCTGACAATAGAAAAAAGAAGAATGCTTACTATCTTTACTCAAAACAATCCATACAGTTACTCTGCCTACTCCATATAGTTACTCTGCTCAGTCAAACCTTTCCACAGTTACTCCAGTGACTCCAACCACACAACAGTTACTCAAGTCACTCCACCCAGATACTCCACCCACTCCACCCAGATACTCCACCCAGTTACTCCACCCAGTTACTCCACCCAGTTACTCCACCCGCTCCACCCAGTTACTCTGCCCACTCCACCCAGTTACTCCGCCCACTTCACCCAGTTACTCCACCCAGTTACTCCACCCACTCCACCCAGTTACTCCGCCCGCTCCACCCAGTTACTCTGCCCACTCCACCCAGTTACTCCGCCCACTTCACCCAGTTACTCCACCCAGTTACTCCACCCACTCCACCCAGTTACTCCGCCCGCTCCACCCAGTTACTCTGCCCACTCCAGTTGTAGAGAACTGGCGGAGGCAAGACCACTTCACGCAATTTCCCCGGAAATTGCACTTTTGTCTAGTTTTTATTATTATTATTATTCCAAGCATTTTTGCACTGTAACTCCTCCCACAGTTTTGACACTACATAGACCATAATATACCAAAACGTGCGGATCGTTCCCGAATGGTGTGCTTATAATTTGTGGAACGTTTCGCCAAACGGTTTCCGAAATATTTGCGTTTTTCTGGCGCAATTTTCCCATAGGAATGAATGGGAGGTATTTTCAAAGCTAGAGTGGGAACTGCGTGTTAAATGAAAAATCAGGACATGATTTCTAAACTGCGACCTCTCCCTCATTTTTAATCCCACCTACACAAATCTTATATCAAAACGTTCAGCTATCCCTGCTGCCGCTAAAAATGTCCAAGGCTAAGCCATAGCCCGAACAGATTTCACAATATGACCTTTTGTTTGCAACTCACACCTCCCATTGACATTCATTGAAAGTCCACTCTAGACACCACAAATTTGAATGGCAATTTCTAAACTGCGACTGTGCCTTCATTTTTAATATTTCAGAGACATGTTATACACCACATTATAGGTCTTCTTCTTGTGATTCTTACAGTATAAAGCTCTTTGCTGTAGGGTGTATACTTTTTAAGCTACAGTCATTTGAATATGGCAACCACCAGTGCATTAGAAATGTGTTTTAATGTGCATTCTCAGTTTACCTCAGAGTGAGTTTCCATAGCAACACAGCTGCAGCCTGGCTCATTACAGCTGCTCCGCCCACACACCAAGTCTCAGGAAACTCCCCTTAAAGGAGCAGTATCGCAAAATTTGCATTAAAAACTATAAATAATTAAATAGCCACACAATAGCTTCTAACATGTCTATAAATAATCTGGCGATAGAAAAAAGAAGAATGCCTACTATCTTTACTCAAAACAATCCATACAGTTACTCTGCCTACTCCATATAGTTACTCTGCTCAGTCAAACCTTTCCACAGTTACTCCAGTGACTCCAACCACACAACAGTTACTCAAGTCACTCCACCCAGTTACTCAAGTCACTCCACCCAGTTACCCCGCCCACTCCACCCAGTTACTCCGCCCACTCCACCCAGTTACTCCGCCCACTCCACCCAGTTACCCCGCCCACTCCACCCAGTTACCCCGCCCACTCCACCCAGTTACCCCGCCCACTCCACCCAGTTACTCCGCCCACTCCACCCAGTTACTCCGCCCACTCCACCCACACAACAGTTACTCAAGTCACTCCACCCAGTTACTCCGCTCACTCCACCCACACAACAGTTACTCAAGTCACTCCACCCAGTTACTCCGCCCACTCCACCCAGTTACTCCGCCCACTCCACCCAGTTACTCCGCCCACTCCACCCAGTTACTCCGCCCACTCCACCCAGTTACTCTGCCCACTCCACCCAGTTACTCTGCCCACTCCACCTAGTTACTCCGCCCACTCCACCCAGTTACTCCGCACGCTCCACTCAGTTACCCAGCCCGCTCCAGTTGTAGAGAACTGGCGGAGGCAAGACCACTTCACGCAATTTCCCCGGAAATTGCACTTTGTCTAGTTCTTATTCTTATTTTTATTCCAAGCATTTTTGCACTGTAACTCCTCCCACAGTTTTGACACTACATAGACCATAATATACCAAAACGTGCGGATCGTTCCCGAATGGTGTGCTTATATTTTGTGGAACGTTTCGCCAAACGGTTTCCGAAATATTGGCGTTTTCCTGGCGCAATTTTCTCATAGGAATGAATGGGAGGTATTTTCAAAGCTAGAGTGGGAGATGCGTGTGAAATGAAAAATCAGGACATGATTTCTAAACTGCGACCTCTCCCTCATTTTTAATCCCACCTACACAAATCTTATATCAAAACGTTCAGCTATCCCTGCTGCCGCTAAAAATGTCCAAGGCTAAGCCATAGCCCTAACAGATTTCACAATATGAACTTTTGTTTGCAACTCACACCTCCCATTGACATTCATTGAAACTCCACTCTAGACACTACAAATTTGAATGGCAATTTCTAAACTGCGACTGTGCCTTCATTTTTAATATTTCAGAGACATGCTAAACACCACATTGTAGGCCTGGCTCTTGTGATTCTTACAGTATAAAGCTCTTTGCTGTAGGATGTATACTTTTTAAGCTACAGTCATTTGAATATGGCAACCACCAGTGCATTAGAAATGTGTTTTAATGTGCATTCTCAGTTTACCTCAGAGTGAGTTTCCATAGCAACACAGCTGCAGCCTGGCTCGTTACAGCTGCTCCGCCCACACACCAAGTCTCAGGAAACTCCCCTTAAAGGAGCAGTATCGCGAAATTTGCATTAAAAAAGATAAATAATTAAATAGCCACACAATAGCTTCTAACATGTCTATAAATAATCTGGCGATAGAAAAAAGAAGAATGCTTACTATCTTTACTCAAAACAATCCATACAGTTACTCTGCCTACTCCATATAGTTACTCTGCTCAGTCAAACCTTTCCACAGTTACTCCAGTGACTCCAACCACACAACAGTTACTCAAGTCACTCCACCCAGATACTCCACCCAGTTACTCCACCCAGTTACTCCACCCAGTTACTCCACCCAGTTACTCCACCCAGTTACTCCACCCGCTCCACCCAGTTACTCCGCCCACTCCACCCAGTTACTCCACCCAGTTACTCCACCCACTCCACCCAGTTACTCCGCCCACTTCACCCAGTTACTCCACCCAGTTACTCCACCCACTCCACCCAGTTACTCCGCCCGCTCCACCCAGTTACTCTGCCCACTCCAGTTGTAGAGAACTGGCGGAGGCAAGACCACTTCACGCAATTTCCCCGGAAATTGCACTTTTGTCTAGTTATTATTATTATTCCAAGCATTTTTGCACTGTAACTCCTCCCACAGTTTTGACACTACATAGACCATAATATACCAAAACGTGCGGATCGTTCCCGAATGGTGTGCTTATATTTTGTGGAACGTTTCGCCAAACGGTTTCCGAAATATTGGCGTTTTCCTGGCGCAATTTTCCCATAGGAATGAATGGGAGGTATTTTCAAAGCTAGAGTGGGAGATGCGTGTGAAATGAAAAATCAGGACATGATTTCTAAACTGCGACCTCTCCCACATTTTTAATCCCACCTACACAAATCTTATATCAAAACGTTCAGCTATCCCTGCTGCCGCTAAAAATGTCCAAGGCTAAGCCATAGCCCGAACAGATTTCACAATATGACCTTTTGTTTGCAACTCACACCTCCCATTGACATTCATTGAAACTCCACTCTAGACACCACAAATTTGAATGGCAATTTCTAAACTGCGACTGTGCCTTCATTTTTAATATTTAAGAGACATACCATTGTACAGGTCTCGGCCTCGTGATTCCTACAGTATAAAACTTTTTGCTGTAGGATGTATACTTTTTAAGCTACAGTCATTTGAATATGGCAACCACCAGTGCATTAGAAATGTGTTTTAATGTGCATTCTCAGTTTACCTCAGAGTGAGTTTCCATAGCAACACAGCTGCAGCCTGGCTCGTTACAGCTGCTCCGCCCACACACCAAGTCCCAGGAAACTCCCCTTAAAGGAGCAGTATCGCAAAATTTGCATTAAAAAAGATAAATAATTAAATAGCCACACAATAGCTTCTAACATGTCTATAAATAATCTGGCAATAGAAAAAAGAAGAATGCTTATTATCTTTACTCAAAACAATCCATACAGTTATTCTGCCTACTCCATATAGTTACTCTGCTCAGTCAAACCTTTCCACAGTTACTCCAGTGACTCCAACCACACAACAGTTACTCAAGTCACTCCACCCAGCTACTCAAGTCACTCCACCCAGATACTCCGCCCACTCCATTCAGTTACTCCGCCCACTCCACTCAGTTACTCCGCCCACTGCACCCAGTTACTCCACCCACTCTGCCCATTCCACCCAGTTACTCCGCCCATTCCACCCAGTTACTCCACCCACTTCACCCAGTTACTCCGCCCACTCCACCCAGTTACCCGGCCCACTCCACCCAGTTACTCCGCCCACTCCACCCAGTTACTCCAGCCACTCCACCCAGTTACTCCGCCCACTCCACCCACACAACAGTTACTCAAGTCACTCCACCTAGTTACTCCGCCCACTCCACCCAGTTACTCCGCCCACTCCACCCAGTTACCCCGCCCACTCCACCCAGTTACTCCGCCCACTCCACCCAGTTACTCCGCCCGCTCCAGTTGTAGAGAACTGGCGGAGGCAAGACCACTTCACGCAATTTCCCCGGAAATTGCACTTTGTCTAGTTGTCATTGTTACCTTTGTGTTCAGGACTAATTTTTCTCGAAATAATCATTATAACCAGCTAACACAATACACTCTGTTGGTATATTTTTAGGAGGGGGCATGTTAACAGATTTGTTCCCGCTCTGGGCACTATCAATGCTGCTCCTCCGGCAATGCGCGACCACACGCGCAAACACCCAAGTCTGTGCAGTGGGTGGGCATGGCCTGCGTCCACGTCCATTGTTCTCAATGGACACTTGCCACAGGCCCCACCCACCTACTGCACAGACCTGGATGTTTGTGCGCGTGCGTGCGCTGCACCTGAGTAGCAAATTTGTCCAGCGCCCGGGATTCCTCCAGTGGTCGGCATGATTCTGCCACACTACCTATGGGGAAGGGGGAATGTCACACTGCTTATGAGGAATGGGATGGGAGAATGCCACACTGCCTATGGGGAATGGGAGGGGAGAATGCCACACTGCCTATGGGGAAGGGGGAATGCCACACTGCTTATGGGGAATGTTACACTGCTTATGGGGAATGCAACACTGCCTATGGGGACTGGGAGGGGAGAATGCCACACTGCCGATGGGGACTGGGAGGGGAGAATGCCACACTGCCTATGGGGAATGGGAGGGGAGAATGCCACACTGCCTATGGGGAATGGAAGGGGAGAATGCCACACTGCCTATGGGGACTGGGATGGGAGAATGCCACACTTCCTATAGGGAATGGGAGGGAGTTATGCCACACTGCCTATGGAAAATAGCTGTCTGTGATGTGGGATTCCACACCTTGACATTTATTTGGTTCTTGGGGTGAAAGTGTTTTAGCACATTTGGTTTAGAATATTTTTTTTCCTCCTTCAAATCCTGCGTCTTATGAATGAACATATGGTATAAACTGTACATATCTACATGCCCATAAAACGTGTAATTGAAATTTATGCTATTGACATCCTGTGAATGATCTGAAATGTTTCAAAGGCACGTAGGTTCAAATGTATGGGTTACCATTTAATTTATCACAGGCGTCATATAGTTTGTGGTGATCGGCATTCTTCTCATCTGCACCAGTTTATAGTGCTGCTGTTGATTAACATCCATAGATCACACCAGTATATAAAATTACATATATTTATTGAGAAAAAATAGGTACAGATAGACTGTTAAAACATATTTCAAAAGAGTCTTTAATACATGTGTTAGGGCGAGCGCCGTGCGCCCATCTCGCAGCACTCCCCTCACCTCCGTTGCTGCGAGCACTGCCTGGGCGAGCGCTGCACATCCATCTCACAGCGCTCCCCATTCTCTCTGCTTACCTGCTCCTGCCGGCGGGACCGCAGCTTCCAGTGCAGCGACTGACCGCCCGCCGGCTGCTCCCAGTCGTTTCCCTTCTCCTCGCTCTGCCTCCTCGCATGGTCCGGTGCACGCACGTCCCCGCCCTCTAGGGGGCGCGCATCCCGGATTCCTGAAGTTTAAAGGGCCGGTACACCACTGATTGGTGCCCGGTCATCCAATCCTGCATCCACTTCCTTTCCATCAGTGCCGGATCTTGGTCACCTGTGTACCGACCTTTGCCTGTCCCCGACTCTGAACCTTCGCTGCCCGTCCCGACCTTGGCTACTTACCTTCGATCTCGAGATTGTGCTGCCAGCCCTGACATCTGCTTGAACTTTGACATTGCCTTTTGCCTGCCTCCTTTGTACCATGCAGTACCTTGGCTGACTGTGTGGCTGAGCCGCTGTTGGGGGGTAGCGACCTGGGGGTCACTCGCCGCTACAAGACCAACCTGCCTTGCGGTGGGCTCTGGTGAATACCGGTGGCCTCTTAGACTCCGCTCCCCTGACACTGCACCTGCTATCAGTATCACAGTCACAGTGGATCCACACCTGTGCCGCCACACCCGGTCCGTGACAACATGATTCTGATGCATACCAAAAAGTGCATGTTCAAATGTAAATTAAAAAAATGCATGACTACACCCATGATTAAATACTTCAATAATCATATGCTTACAGGGTGATTCATTACTAGTGCCAGGTACCGACAGATTAGTGCCTGTAGCGAGGCTTTGATACGACCGCTAGTAGTCGCTGTGCTCGGCTATGGTTCGCTGCCCAGCATTGATGAATACATTGTGTGAGTCGCTCTAACACCAGTACAGCGCTGTATGGGAGCGAACGGTGGCACCAGCTCAGTGCGACCGACTCACACCATATTCATAAAAAAATAGCCCCACACAGTGCCAGCGCTGAAAATTGGGTAGTTATAGCCCAGAGCACCAGACGTGTGTGATAAAAGTCTGTTTTTGAACATGTATCCACTAGTAACAAAGCGAAAACATATGGAATTACATTGTTATTACATTGTAACATGAACAATTTAATACCAGACATGTAATGACAATTCTGCATAAAGATTTTAAAAATCAAAAAAGTTTTAAAAAATGACTTTAAATAGGCCAGGAGAGGTGACAAAATAATTTGATAATTATAAAAATAAAAAAACCCTGTTTAAAGAGAAAAAAAGGATCGTCCATTGAAATACATGGGAGAGCGACAAGTAATACCAGGCGATCTGGAAGCCACAGTGCTGACGGTATACGGTGAGCCATCTGTGATGATGAATCAGTCGCTATGTGTCGCAGTTAGAGTCGCTCACCAGATTCGCTTTGATAAATGTGGTATTGTATACAGTGCCCGGCGTTCACCGTGGAAATATTCCATAGTACGGATATTTGTGAAACTTTTATTAGAATTTCTTAGTCATGAATGTGAGCCAACAATCAAGCATGCAGACATGCATTTAGGATTGTAGGACAATCACATGTCACCTAGATGTGTGCTTAGAAAAGACATAGGTACATTGTCACTTTCTAAAGAATTTAAAGTAAGACATAGGTGTCCAAAGTCTTTAGGCATATGAAGTGGGATGTACTCACCATCGCAGCTGTGGCTGGAGCCCATGCTGCTGGACGTCCCGGGAGCTGGGGTGGGGAGTATGGTCACCGGCTCGGTCTGCGTGGCAACATCTGTCAGGAGAAAGCAAAAGAGCAAAAAAATATTAGTTGGGCAATGACACATAAAGATTTGACATCCATCTGTTTAGGGAGTCTGGAAAAAAAAATGCTTGCATGGTTACACACATGTTGTCAGACATTTGCATATTTCCTGGTCCATGAGTTAATGTAAATTATTTATGTGGGCAACATGGACACATCAAGATAATGTGCCAATAACCTTAAGTGCAATGCTAAGGCGTAATTTGAAGTTGAGTGTCGATTCTTACTTTGAGAGTGTGCAACATGTGTTAGCCAGACCAACTTACCAAAATAACACATTTGCTAGCGCCCATCATGGTGTGGGCTGAAACATAGGGGTGGTTGGCTGTTGGATTGCACTGTAGTGGGATTTGTGATGTTAACTTAAATTAGAAAACCATCTTGTACTATGGACCAGGAAACATGTGTATGTTTAAGGAATGTCATAACATATGGAATGTTAGGGATAACAACAAACACTTACCATGACTATGCCCGCGGGCAAGGGCTGGCGCATAGCTGATGGAGGTGGTGGCTCTATGATGCCCTAAAAACCAGATAACAAGGGCACAGGATTAGTGTTAAGTCACCAGGATCACCTGTAACAGACAAACAAGAATTAGAAATGCACTCACCAGGGGATGACCTGCCGCTGGTTTCCCAGGGAGGACTCTGAGGAGGAGGCGTGGAGCCTCGACTCCTCACAATTGGCCCTGAAGATCCCAAACCACATGGGCCACCCTCCTCCCTCTCACTCCCAGATCCTCGAGGGAGTGTGGGTGAGTCCACTTCCACCTCCCCACTTGAGAGTGGCCCACGGGGATTGCGGACTCAGCAGAGTCCAATTGTAAGGAGCTGAGGCTCCACACTGCCCGCCCCCCAGCAGCACGCTCCTCTGGGGCGTCATCCCCTTCCTCCCCTGGGTCCTCGAGATTAGACTGGTGAGAGGGCCCCTCCCCCCATCCGACCCCACCACTCTGCTGCGGGGGAGGAAACCCTTCCCACGTTTGCCCAGGGGAGGACGCTTATCTGTGTAAAAGGGGGCAAAAAAAAGGACAACTTTAAAACCCAGAATGTTTACCAAAAAAAAAAAAACAACACATTAGTGGATTGATTCACATGTTGTGAGCTGACACTTACCTGAAGCATAGGCATCATAGAGCCTATACACGCCCTCTGGGTCCCGGCGCTTGAAGTCTGACCACTTTTGGACAATTGACCGGACGGTGAGGTTGGTGTGGAAGCGCCGGGACACAGTGGCCTTCACCTCCACCGCTATGCGCCTCTTCGCCCCACGGGCATAATCATATTCCCTCAGCAAAAAATCCTAAAAAAAAAAAAAAAATTAAAAAAATTAATAATAACATATATATATAGAGTAATAAGCATAAATTACAAGCTATATGGTTGCACAGCATAAATGCAACATATACTTACTTTGACCACCTGGCCGTTCACCCGAGGATCCACCCTTTTCCGACGCAATTTGGGGGTGCAGGGGGTGCAGGGGATGTTGAGGGACCAGGGGAGACAGGGGGAGGAGGGGGGGAAGGGATTGGGGAGGAAGAGTTGGAGGTGTAGCTGGGGAGGGGGACAGCTCTGCGTCTGGGCCGCATGGTGAATCCTCAGAGGTGGAAACCGGAAGTTGCAAAACGAAAGTAAAAGTAAAAAATAACCAAACACGCATCGCTAAAATACGCTGGAATACGCTTAGCAATTGAATACGCTTAGCAATTCGCTAGGGTACGCAACATCACAATAACGTATAGCGCCGAGTCAGCGCCGGCCGTGTCTTCTGCGTATTCAGCAACAGCGACTGGGGGGTGTGTCGTGTGAAATAGCGAACCAAAAACAAACACACATTTATGAACTTCATTGCGCCGCGGCCTGCTACACTCAGCGACTCGGCATAGCGACTGGGCCGCGCCGCTATACCACAGATTCATCAAAGACATTACTGTCAGAGAGCGTGGGCGCTGTTGTTCAGTGACTGCGGCACAGAGCGCCTGTAACGCTATAACAAAAAAGATAGTTTGGGGGGTTAGACACCTTCGAAAACGCTAACAATAACTGAAATGTCATTGGGAGAGTGCTGTGATTTGGACATCCAAGTGACACAGTCCCAATTTAATCTTTAAAAAAAAAACAAACAAACCAAAGCATTACAGAAAAATCCTAAATTATGTTTTATGCATGACAGAATTTATTTAAAAAACAAAAAACAAAAAAAACCCAAAAAACACCAAAACAATGTCTGCCATTGAAGTGTATGGGAGAGCGCCAGGTAGCGAGAGGTAATACCTTGCGCTGTGCAAGGCACAACACTGGCGCTGTTCGCTATGGTTGAAAATTTGATGAATCTGCCGCTTCATGGCGCTATTCCAGTCGCTACACAGATTTCGGATGATAAATGTGCTATTGTGTGCCGGGTCCGGCGTTGACCAGCGTTCATCCGTCGCTAATTAGCGCTACCTCCCGCTAACCAGGCGCTGCCTGACGCTATCTCTTGTTAAATAAGGGCCTAAGTCTGACAGTCAAACTGGTTTCCCATATTTGATTTTGCCTCAATGTGGACACAGAAAACCCCTTACTCCAGACTTTGACATACCAGGCATGTCAATTTGATATCTTTAGAAAGCTTCCATTCTGGGGGAAATTATGAACCCCATATTTACCAAGTTGGATTTTCCCAGCCTAAGTTAGGGTTCAAATTATAAAAGGTTTTGTCCCCCAGGTAAAGCCTAATAACATTTCAGCCCACCCAGCAGCACCCACCCGGGGGGATAGCATCTGTCTTCACTTTGGAATCTAGCATAAATCCAGAGGGAGAAACTGTTTTGGGTGTCACATACAGAGGGGCGGATCCGTGGTGTGTCTGACCCAACTGCTCTTCCAACCCTCGGAATCTACAAACTTTGTAACCCTTTTGAGGTATTGAATTTTCAGTGTTTTCTCCCCCTTTATTTCTGTTTTTCTGCACATGTATGTATACTGTTTTATTTATTCCTTGTATTTTTGTCTTTTTTTTTTTAATTAAAAGTTTCTAACTAAGCATGGGCCCACATTTTTGGAAATTAGAAAACTCCTAACATGGTTTACTTGAATCTATAAAAATCACCCCTGGTTTCTGAAGATTGTATGACCGCTCGTAAATGTGTATTAACCCTTTAAGTGCCAGCCTACCTGCAGCATTTCCCACTCCCTGTTGCCAGACGATGTTTCACTATTTTGCGCTACACATGTTCAACTGTCATTTTTGAAAGGATTTACAGGGATTTCCCTGGAAAATGATATATTGTTTTTTTCAGCAGAGTCTGGGCTTTAACATGAAATGTCTTGTTTGTATTTTTTAGGTGTATTCTCAATATTTTTGGGTTACATATGTGAAAAAAAATTAAAAAAAAATATTTTTTTACAATTTGTAGTGTTTTTTTGTAATAAAAAATGTAAGTTTGTCAATAAAATTTTATTGCGTGTGAAATCCCAATTTCTCCCGGTTACAGCGATACCACATATGTATAGGTAGACACCCTTTCCTGCCCAGGAGAGGGTTAATTTAAAAAAAAAATGACATAGAGTCCCCCCTCCCAGGGAGGCGGACCCCATTTTTTTTGGATTTTTAAGGGTTAAAAACCCTTAAAAATCCCAAAAAAAAAATGACGTGGGGTCCCCCTTACCCAAAGTAACCAGCCCGGGACCAGCTATGGGGGCTTGTAGGCACAGAGTGGGGGGCCAGCTTTTGTGGCCCCCCCACCCTGCAGCCTACGAGCCCACATAGCCTATGTGGGCCCGGGCTCTTCTGCCCCCCCCCTGGGCTTTGGGGAGGCAGGTAATGGGGGTGGCGGGGGTTAATGGCAAGTCACCCGCTAGGGCAAGTGACTTGCCACCCCCCCAGCCTTGTGAACTGGTATAAGGGGTCTCATGGAACCCTTACCAGTTCACAAGGGGTTAAATGTTGAAAAAAAAACACCACACGTTAATAAAAAAGTATTTTATTAAAAAAAAAAAAAAAAAAAAATTTTTTTACTGTACTTACCTCCGATTGCAAGCTCTTGTCCCTCGCCGCTCTGCTGACAGATGCTGGTGATCGGCATCCAGAGAAGGAGGAGGCAGGAGATCAGAGGATCTCCTGTCACCTCCTTCCAGGGCACCGATCACCGGCATCTGAGAAACTGACAAGGCTGAAGCCGGTGATCGATCGGGGCCGGGATGACGTCATAAGCTTAGCGGCAAGATGGCGGCCGCCATCGAGGATGAAAGGGGAGAGAGCCTCTCGGGCTCTCTCCTAAAGATCGGTAAGTCCTGGGGGGGATCGGAGGCCCCCCAGGTGAAGAGGAGGGACAGCGGGAGCCAGCGCACACACAGGTAAGTGAATGTCATTTTTTTTTTTTTTTTTACAGTTAGCAGCTTCTGCTGCCAAAGCGGGGGGGGGGGGGCGGCCTATTCCGGGGGCTCTCCTGGAGCCATCCGACCCCCACGAGGGATCGGATGGCACCAAATTAAAGAGGAGACCCGGCCAGATCCAACAAGGGGTCAGGTGAGTATTTTTTATTTTTATTTTTTAAACCAGCAGCGGGGAAATTCAAGCACGTAACACCTACGGGCTTGGCACTTAAGGCCCAGCCAAGCCAGCACGTAGGTGTTACGTGCTTGGCAACAAAAGGGTTAACCCATAGACTTTAAGATCGATTGTACTCCATTGTATGAATGGGATAATGTATCTAATCATATAGTGTAACAAATGGCTCACAATTAACTTGGAGTGCTGCATGGTAACTGTGTGTGAACCAGCAGATTGCAAGATGATTGTATCTGTAAAAAATTACCTTATTTCTGCTTTTCAGCATGGATTTCCAAGTAATCTTTGCCAGACAAACCTGATGAGCAAGCTCACAATTGAATCAGGGTTAGTCACTGGATAAAAGACTGCTGCAAAAGTTAAAATTGCTTGGACTGGCAGAAAACATGTGCACATGGATGAGTAATTGGCTAAATCATAGGAAACAGAGGGTGGCTATCAATGGTACATACTCAGATTGGATCACCATTACTAGCAGAGTACCGCAAGTGTCAGTTTTGGGCCCAGTCCTCTTTAATATCTATATATTATTGACATTGGGAATGGATTAAACAGTGATATATCTTTGCAGATATTAAGCTGTGTGAAGTAATTACCACAAAAGAGGACAGCAAACAGATTTAGATAAACTGGAAGCATGGATAGTAAAATGGCAAATTCAGTTTAATACAGATACATGTAAGGTTTTGCACATGGTAAGGAGCAATTTCTGCCATGATTATACACTAAATAATGAAATGCTTGGTAAAACTACAATGGAAAAGGGCCTAAGGGATTTTAATTAACGATAAACTTAACTATAGTGCCCAATGCCAGGCAGAACCTGTCAAGGCATACAGGATCATGGGGTGCATTAATAGGGGCATAGGTGCCCATGACCAGAGTATCATTTTAGCCCTCTATAAGTCACTGGTCAGAACCCATATGGAATATGGAGCATGTTCAAAGGTGGGTAACCACTTATTAACCTTAATAAGTGGAATGCAGGGACTAGAGTACCCTGAAAGTTAGATTTATTTAGTTTGGAAAAGAGATGCCTGAGGAGTGATCTCATAACTATGTATAAATATATCATGGGTCAATACAAAGCGCTGTCACACAATCTATTTATACCCCCGGGTTTAACAATAAACCAAGGGCATCCCCTAAGATTGGAGGACCGACATTGGGGGGGATTCTTCACTGTAAGAGCAAGGAGACTATGGAACTGTCTGCTAGAGGAGGCAGTCATGAAGAATACGCTAAAAGAGTTCAAGATGGCTACTAGACCATTGGAAGGAGATCATCTTTTCTACACAGGTTGAACTGGATAGACTAATGTCTTTATTCAGCTTTACATACTGTGTTACTATGTAACTGTCTCTTTAACTGAAGCAATAATAATCATGTTCTAATATAACAAGATGGCATAAAGCATCAGCTTTGATAGGTCAAGTGGCAGTAAAAATACAATTCTCTCTGCTCTGTGCCGTATTGTTCACAGACTTAGATAAAGAACCAAAACAAGACTTCAGGTTATGTACTTACCTTGGAAGAAAAGTATATGATGGTGGGCTTCAAATCATAGAATGGCTAACACAGTGTCCATACTCATCTCCCATCTAGCTGGTTTAGATGAACTCGACAGACAGTCAAAAGCATAGAACACATGTGGGATAAATTTATTTGTAGTATAGTATCCAAAACACAAATATATGTAATAAAATTGTATAGGAAAACAGAAAATTGAATTGCATAATAATTAGGCATGCCAAGGCAAAAAATAAAGTGTGGGTTTCTACTTTCCTCATGACTTCTTAAACTTGATTCATGAAGGTATCATATATTTATACATAGAATTCTGAGCACTTGAGAGCAGATGCAGAGGCTTAAAGGGAGTAATTTGGTTATTTAAATAACATAATTACACATCTCTGGTTTACCATTAAATGTTCTATTCTGAGCTTGTTATTTTAAATGATTATAAATGCATGTTTTAGCAAAAAGGTCTCTAAACAAAGCACTTTACCTTGCATTGTTAAAAGTTTTTTTTGGTACAAATGGGCTACTAAGATCGGTCACATTTTTAAAGCGGACCATCAGTCAAAAAAAGAACGTTTAGTAAAACAGTCTAAACTACCCTTCTGATAATCGGTGGCATAAGCTGTTTAAGGGCTCAACCCCATGCAGATGTTGTGCAATAGCTCTGCTCCTCAACTACATGGGAGCTGCCATCTTACTATACAGCTGACAGTGCTGCTTACACATGAGCATGAGGGTGGCTGAGCCAACAGCAATTTACACCAAACAGAGATATATATGCCTCAGAAACATGGAGCAACTTGTCAATCATTCTACACACACACTGAATAAACAGCTACTGGAGGAATTCTATGTGGGTGGGGATTAGATTGCTTCCTAATGTTATGTGAATAGTGCTGCAGCTGTAGAGCATGCATAACGTGTAATTAATGTATCTAAGAGCTCTCTGCCACGACAGAGCAATGATGAGCCATTACAGCTTATTCCTTAAGTACTTCCACTGTGACGCATTTCGTGTTAGAGCTTCATCAGAGGGAATTGTAAGGAGTCTGTGGCTTTTTGTGACCGATATTGAGATTCTGATACCTAGGCAATCTGTATATATGTAGGTAAGTTGGGAAAAATTGGGCTTGCAAAGTATGTTAAATTGGGTAATTTTTATATCCACATAGGGAGAATTTGGCTGACCTACATGTATAGTGTGGTAGGTACAGGTTTTCTGTAGCTGGGAAAAGTAACTAGCAGCAAATCATCATGGTCTAGTGCAGTCAGGTGTCCAAGCTGGCGGGGTATAAGTAAAGGTGTGGTGTTACTACATGGGGAATGGTTCAGTATGATAGGTCTTAGTTAGAGATGAGCAAAAAGTTCTGTCTGGTCCGAACTAGTTCGGGATAAACTTTCATCTAAAAAGAATTGAAATCAATGGCTGATGTCCCTAAAAGTCACCCAAAGCTGTATAAAGACATGTTTTAGTGGACTAATTAGTATTTGAATTAGCTATGGCTAATTAGCATACACATCACCTCTGACCTAATTAGCATTTCAATAGCCGTTTGATAGTTTAAAGCACATTTAAAAAAATAAGTAGAAGCAACAGGGCTTGCATTCCGGCAAAGTGAAGTAATGGATTTTTACAAGCATTGTATAATTTACCTATTTTGGGCAACACAGGGAGTAGACCTGCAGTTGTATAGGGCTGCCAGTAGCGGGAAAGCCCTGAAAAAATGATTCCATTTGTAACCGGGGGGTAGTAGCGTCAATGGCACCCATACATTTTAGCTCAAGAAGAAGCAATGGCTTTTTGCAAGCCTTGAAAAATGTGCCCATTTTGGGCTTCACAGTGTTGACCTGAGTGAGTTGTGTGCTGCTGCCACCGCCTGTTGGGGAGGTATCGGCATTGACTAGCAAGGAACAGAGAGTGGACACCCAATCAGACATGCTTGTGGCAGGTGTCTACCATTTGAAAGCCATGGCTAAAGGGCTGCATGTCTTCCTTCAGTAATAAGCTATTTTTGCAGTCCTTTCAGAAGGTGTAAAAAAATTCACCATATTGTCTTCATACCGCGGGTCTAAAAGTCTTTTTGCTTCATGCTAACACCCAAACATACAGCTTGCAAGCATTTCCGAGGGCCCGGTTGGTTCCACCTCCGCTCCATATTGCCATGTTTGCTCATCATTACCACCATCATCATCATCATGTGCCTCCTCCCCTATCCCTTCCTGTGATAGGTCAGACATAACTGTGCAGGGCGGAGATGAAATGACATGTTGCGTGCTGTTGCCATCACCTGTTGGGTAGGTAGCGAGAAACGGTGATTGGACGCCCGATCAGACATGCTTGCGGCAGGTGTGCCATTTGAAAGCCATGGCTAAAGGCTTTTAAAGGTTCAGTAATAAGCTATTTTTGCCTTTTTTTCAGAAGGTGTAAAAAATCACCATATTGGCTTTATACTGAGGGTCTAAAAGTGTAGCGATCCAAAACTCGTCTTTTTGCTTCATGCTAACAGCGTGCAAACACCCAAGCATACAGCTCGCAAGCATTTCCGTTGGCCTGGTTGGCTCCACCTCCACTCCATATTGCCATGTTTGCTCATGATCATAATCGTCGTCATCACCACCACCATCTTGATGGCCATCATCATCATCGTGTGCCTCCTCCCCTATCCCTTTTTTTTATAGGTCTGATGTTTCCATTTTCAAATCCACCACCTGGGGTCTGATTTCCTCCTCCTTCACCTCATCTTGTAGATCCAAAGAGGCAGTAGACAGACAGCATTCTTTCTCTGTCCCTTGCCTAATCATGGCCGCGAGTGGCATAACATGGCATAACCAGTGGCATAACATAATTAATTCAGCTGCCTGCTGACAAATCTTGTCGCCTCTTCAAAATGCTTCAGCAGATGACACGTGTCTCTGTTCAGCTACCAGTGACAGAGCTGAAAATCACACTGGCTGGAATAGCTGGTCATTTGCTGCATGAAGAAATTATTCACTGCTTTGCTCTGGTGGTAGAGGCAGATATGTAGGGTGGAATTCCAGGTGTGCAGACATTGCATATTAAGCAGCGTCCGGTAAGACCATTCTCGTGCTGCAAGTCTAGGAGAGCATGTTTGAAGGCATAGGATCGACTATAGCAAACACATACCCTCCTGGACATGGCCAGAACATCCGCCAGACCAACATATGTTTTAAAGAAGAAGATTGATCATGTGCGGCAGACATGGGGCATGTGTCATATGAACTAGACGCAGAGCAACCACAATGTTCACCTCATTATCTGCAACCACATTTCCCAATCTAAGTTGATGTGGAGACAGCCAGCTGGAAATTTTCTCATGCATGCATGGCAGCAACTCCTCAGTAGTGTGCTTCTCATGCCCAGACTCAGCGTGTGTAATACGGCATGGCAGTGCTGCACCTTGCAGTAAGGAAAGAATGGAGGAAGAGAAGGAGGTTAAGTTACACCCTGCTGTCTCCCATCCGCTGAGGAGAAGGATATGTGGCTGATGTACAAAGCTGAAGAGGACCTTGTTGATCTTGTTTGTGTCAAAGCATCGTGCTGCACAAGTTCGACCCAGGGGGCTATGCCATACATGTATTGGTCGTAGCTACTGCTCCAAGTATCCACTGTTGCGTGCATTGTGCTGCACACTGACAGTTGTAAAGACAGCCCCACTTTCTCTTACTTGTAACTGTACAAGGCGGGGATGGCCTTGTTTGAGATGAAACACCACCTGGGCTGGGCGCACTCCATTAGTTGCCTAAAGGCAGTGGACTAAACCAGGTGGTATGGCAGCAACTGCACCACCAACAACTTGTCCAGGTGCAAGTTTAGCTGCACAATAACTGGATGACTGGGTGCATATTGTTGTCTGGTGGATATAGATTCTATTTTGGTTAACTGATGGGATGGAGAGCAAGTATAGGGGAGCATGTTTGAAGGCATAGGATTGACTATAGCGAAACACATACCCTCCTGGACATGGACAGAACATCCGCCAGACCAATGTATTTTTAAGTTTTTAAGAAGAAGATTGATTATGTGCACCAGATATGGGGCATGTATCATGTGACCTAGACGCAGAGCACTAGATGAGGATGACAAGACTGAGAATGTATTGCCTATGGATGAGGCCTGGCTACTAGACAGATGACAGGTTATATGAGCAGCAGCAGCAGCAAGAGTAATAAGGTTTCAATGGGGCATTTGTGAGGCATTATGCTAGTCCCAGACAGCCATGTGATGCTGCTCTGAGTGCTTACGTAGAGCCGTAGTTCCTAAATTTGTTCACAGGTCACAGTTAACTTTCTGCTTGCAGATCCGGCACTGTGCCCGGTTTTGATCCTCCGGGAAGGTACAAACCACTAACAACAGTCTCCTGTTCACCTGCTCCCGAGTCGATCATACCAGCAGATCTAGCCCTGTGCCATTTTTCAGATGATCCGGACTGACCTTGGTTTGGCTCTTGGTTGCTGCCAGTGCCAAAAATACCCTCCAGCTCTGACAATGTCCCTTCCTTTTTGCCTGGTTCCTAGGTCCTGTCCAACGCTACATCATCATACTCCTCCACCTGATCCCTGCCATTTCCCTGTTCTGATGTTTCATTGTGGTCTAGTTGCCTCCTCACACCACAACCACCTTCATAACTGCCAATATGTCTATGTCTACCACCACCCCCACTGTCACAGCTATGTTTCTTGGACACAGCTTCCACCTCAATAACACACTCCAAAGGCTGACTTCCTGCTACTACTACCATGTACATTACTGCTGCCGCTACCACTACCACCTTAATATCTGCTGCTGCTACTACTAGCAGTGGCGGACCTGGGCAAATGTATTCTGCCACTACCATGGCTGGGCCTGGGCCCTTCCTTTAGCAGAAATGTTACTAAGGCCCTTATTCATCAAGCGATAGCGCCAGGTAGTGTCTGACGAGCGGCAGGTACCGCCAGCTAACGGCGGCTACCGACTCAAGTACGCCTGGCGTCGGCCACAATGACGCATTTATCACGCTAAATGCGGCTAGCGCCGGCGAGAGCGTCAGCTAGCGCGGGATTCATCATGTAGCCGACTGCAACGAACCGCTGCTAATCCCATCACAGTGCCAGGTCTGACCTGTCGCTACCTGCCGCTCTCCCAAACATTTCAATGGCAGACACTGCAATGATTGTTTTAAGTGGTTTTTGTGTTCTTGTGTTTTGCACAAAATTCAACACATGTTGTTTGGGATATGTTTTATTAATCTGTCTTGTTATTTTTGTTTTTTAGATGAAAGTTGTAATTTTTACACTGTAATGTTGTGAGTGACTTCTAAAATGCATCTCCTCCCACAAAACACATTAGGCTCAAAATAGCTTGCTTTCACAACACACGGGGCTTGTAAAGCTACTTTTTAGTCAGTCATGTTTGGCGCTCACGTTCGCTCATTGAAATTGTCAGCGCCCAAGCTATTCGGCAGCCCTGTCCTTGATGAATCTGTGGTGGTCAGAGTTTGTGCAGTCGCTGTTTTGATTCGCTATGTGGCGGCGCGAGCGTTGCTGTGCTGCGCTGTGCTGTTCATACATGTGCCCTTCTGCCATTTTCCCGGAATTCACTTGCCGCGACCCCAGTCATTCTTAATGAATACACTGTAGTTGTGAGCGTGCATGTCCACATTCTGCAGGATTTCTTCAGGCGTACAAGCTCATAACAACCCGTTATGCATTCTCCTGTGTGCCACATTATCATGTAGTTGGATAGTTTTATTGTGTTATTATTTTATGAAGGAATAAGATTGTTATTTGTAAGCAACCAGCTTTTTGGTTTTCTCGGACCTATGCATTACAGGATCTTGAACACCCAGCTAAATCAAGATAATAATTAAGGGCGTGTTTGCCAATAGCTTGTTGGAGTGCGTAAATTTACTTTTTCCGCCACTTAGCTTGCACATAGCTGATATTAGCTAGTTCCTGGTGCGCGGAGGTTTTTTTTTTTAAATTTTTTCCCAGTTGCTTTGGTCATATCCGGTTCCGGTTTCCTCCTTTGCGTTTCAAAGCCACATAAAGCTTTAACTTTCTCGCGCTTTGTCCAATAGCTTGTTTTAATGTGTAAATTTTCTTTTTCCGCCACTTAGCTTGCACATAGCTGATATTAGCTTGTTCCTGGTGCGCGGAGCGTTTGTGTTTTTTTTTTTCCCCCAGTTGCTTTGGTCATATGCGGTTCCGGTGTCATCCTTTGCGTTTCAAAGCCACATAAAGCTAAAAATTACTTGCGCTTTGTGCAATAGCTTTTTGGAATGCGTAAAACGACTATTTCCGCCACTTAGCTTGCACATAGCGGATATTAGCTTGTTCCTGGTGCGCGGAGCATTTTTTTTTTTTCCCTGTAGCTTTGGTCATATCCGGTTCCTGTTTCCTCCTTTGCGTTTCCACCATGCTGCCCAGGAGACGGATTCTGCGCCTCCCCAGCTCCTCCTCTGATTCTGACCCCTCCCCCACCTCCCCCACCTACCTCACCTCCCCCACCTAACCCCCCTCCAACCCCTTCCCCTCCTGGGCCAGCGAAACAGACGAGGAAACGGGTGGATAGCCGCGTAAACGGCCAGGTGGTCAAAGTGAGTATGTTTATCTTGGATTTTATGTTTAAAGTGGACCAACACACAGGGGGTATTGGCCCTGAAATCTCTTAGATTTCCGGACCAATCAGATCCCTCCCAGCGGGGCATCCCAAATCGGGATGTCCTGCGGGGATGAACCCCCCAGGAGGCCAAAAAACCTTACCTCAGCCCCGTTACATCGGTGCATGCGCGAGCCGCGGATGCGTCTTGCGCTTCCCTCTAGCAGGGTGCGCACCCGTGCCGGACATTTGTTAATGGCCGGCGCAGGCGCCCTCCCTGTTAGAGGGAAGCGCAACACGCGTCCTACAGCGCTCAGAGGCAGCTGAGCTGAATGCGCGTCCAAGCGGCCTGGGACGCGCATACCACAGCGGCGCAGAGCGCTGTGATAGCCTGGCGCAGTCACGTTGGAGCGTGGTCAGTTGAGTATTTCTGGCCTTCCCGGGGGGTTACAGACAGCGGCCCACCCCCGATTGGTGTGCCCCACCAAGGTGGACCCAAACCCAGAATAGTCAAAATCCTGGGTGTTGGTCCACTTTAATCTGTTCTCAGTATAACTGTTTAGGCCATTGTTCTGATGTCATGTATTGATTTTTGTTTGTTTTTCATTGCTCATAGGATTTCTGCATCCACCAATACGACTATGCCCGTGGGGGCAAGAAGCGAATTGCCATGGAGGTGAAGGCCACAGTGTCCCGGCGCTTCGACACCCACCTCACAGTCCGATCCATAATGCAAAAATGGTCGGACTTCAAGCGCCGGGACCCTGAAGGCGTGTACCGCCTATATGATGCCTACGCTTCAGGTAAGTTTAAGCTTATGCTATGTTTATACTTTGTTGTAAATAATCTTCTAAGCTGTGTCCATTTTGGGTATTAATATTAATTCTTTTCATTCACCCCCTCAACACAGATAAGCGTCCTCCCCTGGGGAAACGTGGGAAGGGAGTCCTCCCCCGAACCAGACAGGCGGACTCGGGGGAGTCATCGGGGGAGGGTCCCTCTCGCGGGTCCTATTTAGAGGACCCAGGGGAGGAAGGGGATGACGCCCCAGAGGAGTGTGCTGCTGAGGGGCTGGCAGGATCAAGCCTCAGCTCCTCACACTCTGACTCTGAGGAGTCTCAACAGCCAAGGGGCCACTCTCAAGTGGGGAGTCCAAGTGGGGTGGAAGGAATGGACTCTCCCACACTCCCTGAAGGAGCAGGGAGTGAGAGGGAGGAGGGTGGCCCTTTGGCTGGGGGATCTTCGGAGCAGAGTGTGAGGAGCCGAGGCTCCCCGCCTCCCTGGGCTTCAAGTGGCGGATCATCCCCTGGTGAGTGCGCATTTTGTCATTGTTAGTCTGTGACAGGTTTTATCTGGCCATTTGTACTTAGCCCTTGCCATTCCTCTCTAATTTGCAGGGCATCATATAGGCGGCACCTCCATGGCCTTTTGGCAACACCTTCTCCACGGGCATAGTCGTGGTAAGTGTTTGTTGTTATCCCTCACATTCCATATGTTATGACATTCCTTAAAGTGGACCAACACCCATTGTTGATTGTGCTTGGAATCTCTAAGCTTCCATGCCCAATCACCTCCCTCACCCGGGGCCCCCCCCCAAAAAAAGCCCACAAACTCCTTACCTCATTGGGGGTGGCAGAAGCCACCGCCGCACCCTCCTGCGTGCCCCTCTAGATGTGTGTGCAGCAGCGCTCTCTGTTTCATAATGGCCTGCGCGTGCGCACACACTGGAGGAGTGATGCGCGGAAGGCAGCGGCGGCGGACGGTGTCTCACTCAAATTGTTGTGCTCTGCCAAAGTGGACCAAAACACAGAATAGTATCAATCCTGGGTCTTGGCCCACTTTTAACAGACACATGTTTCCTGGTCCATAGTACAAGCTGGTTTGATAATGTACATTAACATCACAAACCCCACTACAGTGCAATACAAATGGCAACCACCCCTATGTTTCTGTCCACACCATGATGGGGGCTAGCAAATGTGTTATTTTGTTAAGTTGTTCCGGCTAACACATGTTGCACACTAGTAACATTCTACAATCAACTGCAAATTAGTCCTTAGCATTGCACTGTCAAGGTTTTTGGCACATTATCTTTATGTGTCCATGTTGCAACCCCAAAGAATTTACATGAACTCATGGACCATGAAAGATGCTAATGTCGGACAACATGTGTGTAACCATGCAAGCATTTGAGTTAGCAGACTCCATAACCAGATGGATGACAAATAGTCATGTGTCATTGGCCCACTAATTTTGACTGATGTGGCCACGCAGATGGAGCCGGTGTACATCACCACCACACCTCCCGGAACGGCCAGCAGCATGGGCCCCCGCCACAGCTGCGATGGTGAGTACATCCCACTTCATATGCCTAAAGACTTGTGAACCCTATGTCTTATAGTCAATTCTGCAGACATTTACAATGTACCTATGTGTTTAATCAACACACATCTAGGTTACATGTGTTTGGCCAACAATCCTACATGCATGTCTGCATGCTTGATTGTTGCCTCACATTCTTGAGTTTGCCACATAGAGACAAATTGTGGTTTCTACCCAACCAAATGGGCCTGCTTAGGTCGTGACCTCTAAGATTCTTGGACAAACTAGTTTACTCGTTAGGACTTAGTCCCTGATGTTTGGCTGTGACTAAACATATAAATGTCCACACTGGGACTTATACCTTCTTTTATTCCCAAGAGTTAAGAGTAAATGTATGCTTGGGATGTGATGGCCACATTTAAGCCAGCCACTAGTACTCATATAATGGTAACACCTAAGGGCACAGTGGGCAACAATGTTAATGTGAGCGTCAGCTAATTGGCCACTGACATTACATTGCTACATCTGTGTCTGTTGAGGTCACATTCGATTTTTTAAATCTGTTTTTTTTCTACTCTCTACAGCTTGTGAAAACCAGCATCGCAGACTGTGGCGGTCGATCCGGCGTCTTCGCCTTATGCTGCTGGCAGGAAGAGGCGTCGTTAGGGTGGGGTGATGACTGGCCCCTGGTTTTATGCACTTGGCGGCCAAATGTTGGGCCTGTTCCCCCCTTTCTTAATAAATATTTTGTATTTTGTTAATTACAGTGTGTTGTGCCTTGTCAAGCATAGTTTAAGTGTCTACAAACCCATTCGTGTGTAAATTTTGGCATACCTTTGTAGCCATTTAATGTGTAAACCATAGTAAGCTATGGTCACCAATGTGTTGCATTAATTTTTGCCTACATTTACATATGTAGATCAAGATACTCATCCCTGACTGTGTTCTTAGCTATTAAGAGGTAGGGTTATCAAATATATTTCCAAATAAAAATTAATACAACAAACAAATTAATATTCTTGTCTTGGGGGCCGGGGAGGTTGGGAGTCATTGCTAGGGGCGGTGTTGGGGGCCAAAAGTGCAGAAAAAAAAATAGACTGCTGTTGTATGAGCTGTTGTGTCAACAACAAACTTTGTTCCTGGCGCTGGAGAGATTGTTCCTGGCGCTGGAGAGATTGCTCCATCAGATTTGACAGGCGAACAAGTTCCTGGTTAGTTGTTTGGTGTTGGCTTTGTCGCAACTCGTCTATCTGGCGCTGCTGGGCCTCATTTTGTTGCTGACACATCAGCACCTGATGTTCCAACCCCGCAATGCGCTCATTAGTTACATCACGCGGCTGTTGGCGACTGTAGTCCTCCAGCATCCGGACCCCTAGCTCGTAAAAATCGGCACTGGTTGGTGCCACACCTCCTCTTGCTCTGGTTTGAGCCTAACAAAATAGAAAACAACATTTTAGTCAAACAGAACCAATGCAGGTATGCCCCTCCAAATCATTTGGCCAAACTGTAACAATACAACTTAGCCTTGCTTGAGCCTCCGAAGCTTGGCCACATGGCACTTGGGAAGAGGTCCCAGCTTGGGGTTCTGGTCCCGCCTCCTGCCAAAACAACAAAGAAAGGAAATGTGACATGTTGGTTCATGGCCTACCCACGAACATGCCAATGTGGTTATTGGTCCTCTAAATCAGCCATGTTACCTCCGTGACGTCCGGCACAGGTAGGAGCGGGGTCTGGCTGCCAGAGAGAGGCAAATCCACATCAGAGAGCTCCGGCAAGTTGGCATATGCTAAACAGGAAAGTCAGGTTAGTAGGTCAGTGGACCAAACTCAAATGTAACATGGATAGCCTATCGAGGCCATACCTCCACAAAGTGCAAGATTACACACTAGCCAAAAGGTATCTGTTAAACTCAGATTGCTAACAAGACTGACCCTGGGGATGGAAAAAGCACTCAAAATAGGCATCTTCAAGTTGACAGAGCAAACATGTAGATTATTAGACTAACCAAATTGAACCATTGTAACATAAACTGCATAAAGGATACATTATTTATTGTAATACACACCAACAGGGTCCTGTTGACCTGCAACATCGGAAGTGGGGTCCAAAGATGAACCAGTCACTTGGCCTACAAATCAAAAAGAGGAATGATAGACATGCACTTGTGGTAAAGCGGATAAAGCAAGGTTGACACATGCACTTACCGGCATCCAAAGAGTAGCTTGGCTCCTGAGGAGATGCTGGTGCCAATGGCGGGGCAGCTAGGCAAAAACAAAGCAAACATTTAGCCATTGGTAATGTGCGGCACAAAATAAAACATGCATTTAGGTGTGTGTGAGCAGCTCAATCAATAATATTCACTAAACAAGGCCAGTGTGGCTTCCACATGTATATGCAGATATATGGCCACACATCTCTGGCTTCCCACATAGCTACACATGTTAGGGCCTTGTTAGTTAGTTGCTGTGAGGGTTAAAGTGGGCGTGAAATTAGTCCGCAGGTCCATATTAGTAATCCTCAACAGTGGTACAAGCTATTGTTTGAGGTGCTCCCACACCCATTTTGGGCAAAAACAACCAGACCCTAAATTAGTGTTAAATACCTTCAATGGCAGACTGGGTTAGGCTGGAGGTTGGTTGAAGGGCAGGATTTGGGGTGTCCTCCTCCTCCCCCGACTCATGGACAGCACCATGTGCACCTATGCAGAAAGCAACACACAGGAAAGTAAAACATTTATGAGGTATAATGTACTACTTCACAGGTCCTACTGTTAGTTGGCCAGAAAGAGACAAAGCAAATCACATACATTAACATTACCATCACAAAATAGACGGAAAATATGTACCTTCAGTCCAACCTGTGATGTCATCCCCAGGATCCACACCCTGCAGCCGAGCAAGTGGAATTTTGCCCTTCAGCATCTCCTCATACGGCCTGTAGGTACTCTTTGGAGCCTGGATGGTACCACTCTCGACATCAAGATCGTGATTCATCTTTTTTATAAGGGCCCCTCTCAAAGTGTAGAAGCGTTTCCTGCAGGATGGGCCACTATGTGGGTGTTGAGCACTGCTAGTAAGCTCCTCACCAATGGCATCCCACAGTTTGCTTCTTTCTTGTTTGCCTATTGACTTGCTTTGGGAGCCAAAGAGCAGCTCCCATTTAGCAAGGGTAAGGCGCACAAGATTATTATTCTCCGCCAAATTAAATTCAGGCTCCCTCTTGGCACCTGGGCGCTTAGCCTGGGGTGCTGCACCACCTTCAGGCTGGGCCCTTTTCCTTAAGGGAGGTCTGCGCACAGCACCCACCACACTCCTACTTGGGCCTGCTGTGGCCGGCAGATGTCCTGAATTTGGCTCCATCCTGTAGCTGCACACACACACCAATACACAACCAACAAGCACGCATGCAGACTACAGAATGGCATCGCCCTCTTTTTGGGTTGGGCAGGTTTTATGTGCTCTAACAGCCAATCACAAACAGGTCCACTTAATAGATTCACACATACTGGCCAGGTGCTTATAGCAACACCTCCACTGCACTGACTGAACCATGTGTGGTAGGCAATTAACTAATTACAGACCTCATTAACCAAACAACACATAACCAAAGACAACAATGTACTCATGTATATCAAACACTTATGACATGTGGCTATACTAACGGCTATTTAAAGAAACAGCAGCTTACCTTTCATTGGCCCACCACAGAATTTTCTGCCATGTCCGTTAATTCACGCAAGTTTAGGCTCACGTACGCTAGTAGCGCTACTAGCGTGCGCGTGCGCACTCCGTTTCACGCACACCTGGGTCAGCTAATTGGAGTCCGGAAATAGCAGAGCAACGCAAAAGGCGGCAAAGCGGACCTGTCCTTTTTCAAAGTGAAGTATAAATGGCTGGATTTGGCAAGCTTCTGGTATTGTTACACTGTGGCAAAGGCTGTGGTGTGGTGCTTGGTTCCCTTAGCTCATTTGAGTGTCTGGCTGGGTTTGGTCCTCACTCTCTGTGGCTTGTTGGGTGATTTCTGACATCAGTGCTGTTTCTTTAGAAGATTGATTTTGTTGGCATATGCAAATATTGTGGAGCATACAGCAAGTGAGGCTTGATTTTGGGGCCTTTTGTGGGCTGTGCAGCAACTCCCCTCTTGGTTGTGCCTAACTTAGAAAGCTGTTTTTCAGCAGTCTGGTGGTTCTGACCACTATACTTCTGGTTTTGTGGTGAGCTGCATTGTAGTGAGTGTGTGAGGAGTGTGATTGTTTGTGTGTGTGGTGTGTTTGTGGTTTTTGGTTTTGTTTGGCTTATTTTGTATATCTGTTGAGTGTGTGATGGATAAGAGGGTGATGTGTGGGGTATGGGTGGATGGATGTGTGAGAATGCTGGAAGAGGAGGAGGACAGGGAGGGGGGTGCTGTGAGGCTTAGGGCACCCCGCTCCTTTGGAATCCGCCTTTCAGTATGGGACTTAAGTGACGAGCAGATCAGGAGCCGCTTCCGTCTGAATCGTGCTGCACTACAGTCCCTATATGTTCAGATTAAGCACAAAATCGAGCCATCCACCAAACGCACTCGTTCCATTCCAGGCATAGTACGCCTGTGTGCCACTTTGAATATTTTGGCACAAGGGACCTTCCAGGCAACCTCTGCCCTCCTCAGCGGGATCAGCCAGGCTACAATGAGCCGCATATTAATCCAGGTAGTACTGGCGATTTGTGATTTGATCCCTATTTACATCAAGTTTCCTGAGGATGAGGATGAGGTTGCCAAAATAAAACATGCATTCTATCTCATGGAAGGGATCCCGAATGTGCTAGGGTGCGTTGATGGTACACATATCCCTTTCCGCCCTCCCCGTGCACAGGAGCTATATTTTAGGAACCGAAAACAATATCATTCGATGAACATCATGGTGGTCTGTGACCATGAAATGAAGCTGCGGGCCGTGAGATCGGGGTTCCCCGGCTCATGCCACGATTCTTACGTCGTGCAGCGGACAGTCCTGTGCCGGAAGTTCGAGAACAACGAAATGCCAGCTGGCTGGCTACTGGGTAAATAATTAACCATGTCAAAGTATTTGGCATAAAATATGTGGCGTAGTAAGCAAAATTTTTAAAAATGAAACCAAAAACATGTACTAGGACTAATTGCTGTCTCTCTCCTTGTGTTTTTCCCACAGCGGACAAGGGATACGGGCAGAGAACGTGGGTGATGACTCCGGTCAGAAGCCCACAGACCTCTGCCCAAGAACGCTACAATGCAGCACACCGCAAAACCCGAAGCATTGTGGAACGAACCATCGGCCTGCTGAAAGCACGCTTTCTCTGTTTGGCACGGCCAGGAGGAGAGATGCTGTACAGTCCACAAAAGGTCTCCAAGATCATCCTCGCCTGCTGTGTGCTCCACAATCTTTGTATATGCCACAGAATCCAATCACCTGTAGAAACAGCACTGGTGCCCGAAATCCCCAACTTGGCCGCAGAAACAAGTGAGGACACCCAGACTCGCTTTGAGCTAAGGGAAAGCATGATCACTTAGTTTTTTGCGGTAAGCTAACTACCCTACACTCTAATCCAAGTACTGCACTACAGGGGAAATATTTGTTGGGTCCAATCATAATTTGTCATAAACAACTATAAGGGGGGTGTAAGATGACCAAAACCCCTATAAGGGGGGTGTAAAATGACCTAAACCACTATAAGGGGGGTGTAAGATGACCTAAACCACTATAAGGGGGGTGTAAGATGACCTAAACCACTATAAGGGGGGAGTAAGATGACCTAAACCACTATAAGGGGGGTGTAAGATGACCTAAACCACTATAAGGGGGGTGTAACATGACCTAAACCACTATAAGGGGGGTGTAAGATGACCTAAACCACTATAAGGGGGGAGTAAGATGACCTAAACCACTATAAGGGGGGAGTAAGATGACCTAAACCATTATAAGGGGGGAGTAAGATAACCTAAACCACTATAAGGGGGGTGTAAGATGACCTAAACCACTATAAGGGGGGAGTAAGATGACCTAAACCACTATAAGGGGGGTGTAAGATGACCTAAACCACTATAAGGGGGGAGTAAGATGACCTAAACCACTATAAGGGGGGTGTAAGATGACCTAAACCACTATAAGGGGGGAGTAAGATGACCTAAACCACTATAAGGGGGGAGTAAGATGACCTAAACCATTATAAGGGGGGTGTAAGATGACCTAAACCACTATAAGGGGGGTGTAAGATGACCTAAACCACTATAAGGGGGGTGTAAGATGACCTAAACCACTATAAGGGGGGAGTAAGATGACCTAAACCACTATAAGGGGGGTGTAAGATGACCTAAACCACTATAAGGGGGGTGTAAGATGACCTAAACCACTATAAGGGGGGTGTAAGATGACCTAAACCACTATAAGGGGGGAGTAAGATGACCTAAACCACTATAAGGGGGGAGTAAGATGACCTAAACCATTATAAGGGGGGAGTAAGATAACCTAAACCACTATAAGGGGGGTGTAAGATGACCTAAACCACTATAAGGGGGGAGTAAGATGACCTAAACCACTATAAGGGGGGTGTAAGATGACCTAAACCACTATAAGGGGGGTGTAAGATGACCTAAACCACTATAAGGGGGGTGGAAGTTGACCAACATAACAATTAGGGTTGTTGTGCAAGTTGGACCAAAATGTTCTTAAAAAATTATTGCTTTAGTTTTTTACTGCAAAAAAGCCACATTAAATATAAATACTAACTGCACTTTTTATTCTTTTTCAGGCACCCCGATAAACACCCTGAAAAATCTGAACTTTAATTTCAAAATTTTACTTTAATAAAAAAAACATTTAAAACCAAAATAAAAATACTAAAAAGAAACATGTTGCAATGTGTTTACTTCTGAAGGTACTAACATTGATTTCAAGCCCAGAGCAAAGCAAAGCGCAGGCGCTGTGTTGAATAGCGTGTGTCAAAATGACAGCGCCTACAAAGCTGATCTGAAACATCATATTCAGCAATGTAGGCGTTGTTCCCAACAACCCCAGGTAGCGACTGAGGAGGCCTGCTATAGCGAATCGCTACCGCCCGCGGCGTACGCTAGCGGCGCTCATAGCGCCATACTTCAGTCGCTCATCTGTCGCTACCTGGAGCTATTAATGAATCGGCCTCTTAGTAAAAAATATTTGTAGCAGCGCACACACCAAAATGACACACTTGCACAGCCTAGTTAAAACAGACAGATGTGCCCTAAAATATTGCTTAGCAGGTGAAAATGATTTTTTTTTAACTGTATTAAATGCTTAGGGATACAGTGCGTGCAGAGCTGCCGCTTGTTTTTTTTTAACTATTTAACAAAGAGGCACCGTGGACCCCAACTTAAAGAGAGACACAACCTGTACAGCTAAATCAAACAGCCTCCAACCCTTCAATTTGGTGATATCTTGTACTTTAACTATTCACAAATAACTTTTCTTGGGGCAATTTGGTTGGCTGTTTGTTTTCTCTTTTAATATATGGGACAATAGTTATTGATTGTTGTACTGTAGCACTGTAGCACTTTTTAGCTCAGCACTCAGCACTTTAATATTGCACTAGTTACTTTATACTCATATACTATATACTGTGTGATAGGGATCTATTCAAAAGGGGAGGAGGGATGGGTGTTTTGTCCCTGCTATTAGATTTTGTTTTTAATACATATGTGATCGTATATTTGTAAACCATTAATAAATACTGATTTATTTATGATACTTTTTTGATTTAAGTTTATTGATTTGGTGGTGCCTGAGGTTTTCTCCGGTGGCAGCTGGGGCCACACATTTTTGTGTGTTTGGATATACTTTATTGGAGGCTCCTCTAAGGCACACCCCTAAAAAAATAAAGTGGGGGTGGTGCATTGAAATCCTTAAGATTCAAACTAAATACATAAATATAGTTGAAAAATATTAATGTTTTATGCGTGTCAGAGTGCAAATAAGGGGAGATTGCCCTGCACAAAATGGGGTAGGGAAAGTACTCAGAAAAATCACAGAAAGCAAAAAATGAGATACCGGTACATAAAAATAAAAGAGTTTTTTATTAAAATTAATTCAGTCTCACTAAAGAAAACTGCCTGCGGGTTTATTTATTTTTTTTATATTTTTGCATAATTTTTTGGCATTTTTGGTTAGATACTATCTAATAGCTGACTTGTTTGTTTATTTTTTGGTAATTGTTTGGCATTTTTGGTTAGATTCAATCTTTATCTTATTAACAATAGGCTGACTTTTTTTTATTTTCTATTGCAGTTTTTCACTTTTAAGTGTTTTACTAAAGGCGGCTTTTAAAAGCATCCCATTTCACATTGAAACAGTTTTTTTTTTTTTTTTTTGCATTTTCGGTTAGATATAATTTTTACCTAATGAAGAATTGCCTGACATTTTTTTTTTATATAGTTTTTTCACTTTTAAGTGTTTTACTAAAGGCGGCTTTTAAATGCGTCCCATTTCACATTGGAATTGCCTGCAGGTTTATATTTGATTTTTGGGTAATTGTTTTGGCATTTCGAAGACCAGTCCGACTTTATTTTTTAATTGTAAATAAATTAAATGTGGCTTTTAAAGGCATCGAATTTCACAATAAAAAAGTCTGTTGGTTTATTTTTTAATATTTTTGGTTATTTTTTTTTTTAATTCTTTGATAAGATTGCAATTTGTATCGTATCGTAACGAAAAATGTTTCTTCAAATTTTTTGTTACTTTTCCTTGTTTTATTGAATGCCACTTAACCGAACTTCAATAAAGCTAAGAAAGTGACAGCGGGGACCTTTTTTTTTTTTTAAATGCTTCTTACATTTAAAAAAAATGGGGTCCTCCCGCCAAAGGCTACCAGCCCAAGCACCAGACATAAAGGCTTGTAACCCAGGGCTCAGAGGCCGGGCTATTGGCGGCCTGTGTCCCTGCTAGTTACAAGCACTTATGCCCTTTGGTATGGGCCCATGGCTCTTCCATTGGTGACTTGGCTCTTCCGCACCCCAAATGTGGATATGATTAATGTGTGATTTTACTGGCATGGCACCCCCCTAGCCCGGCAGGTGCCATGCCAGCTCCTGGCCATAGAGAACTGGTATAGGGGTCCCCTGGACCCCTTACCAGTTTTCTACAAGTGAAAAAGAAATAAGACACCACAGACAATTGTTTTTAATTGTTCTTAATTTAACTTATAGTCACCCATCCCCATCTTCCATCTTTCTTCCCTACAGAACAGGGTCTTCCTTGGGTCTTCTTTTTCACCTCCCGTCTCCTTTTCCTTTTTTGGGGATCCTCGGTGCCCCCTCCAGCATGTAGATGTGTCGACACAGGCTGTCAGAAGCTGACAACTGTACGACTGCTTCTGAAGCTGTGGGCACATAGCGGAGCGCACGGGGTAGCACCCCTGCCAACCTGGACCTTCCTGATCTGTATCTATTGGGCGGTAGCTATGACATAACTTGTGCATTAAGCTACTTGATTGGTTGATCTTTCCTCTTCACTCTCCCCCCCCCTCCTCCTCTCTTCATACATTATTCCTTATGAGCATATAGTGGCTCTGCTGATTAACACTTCGTTGGTTGGAGCACGGTCTTGTATATATATATATATATATTAGATTATTTGCACAGCATTATTTGCTCTAGGTTTATATATAAACACTGCTCTTTATTATAGGCAAAATTAACTGTTTAGGGTGTATACTTGTTTGCTAATAGCACTTTGCACTTTATATTTTTGTATTTATTGAGATGATTATTGAGATGGTTTAATTAAGCTTGATGGTATGGTTTTTTTTTCTTTGATTTTGGTTATATGGTGAGGAATCCATGACGAGGACCCAAACATTTTAGCAGTCCGCCCAGGGTATTTAACCCATTATTCATTACATATATTTAGTCACCTGGATCCAGAATAGACAGACTTGTTCTTGTTCTTGTTGTATATTATATAATATAATGTATATATGTTTTTAAAAATTGTTTGTGCCTTCAAAAAATAATAATAAAAATAATGTTTTAAGCATTGGGTTGCAGTGCCCATCATTTCAGCTCCAATTTGTGTTTATTTTTGGCTATATATATTAGGTTTTGGAGCTGTTGGTGCACTCCCCTTGGTTAGGAATACTTTTAGTGGTGCTCATCCAACCTATGGAAGTCATATTATTCATAAGCATAAAACACTTCAATACAGTTCTGCCAACTGGGATCTATGGAATCTGAACCTACAGCGACGCTTGGCGGCGCAGAGAGTGGTCAGCGCTGCAACTTATATAGAGCTAGTGATAAAAACCACCCTGGAGTCTATGAGACTCCAGGGCAGGCATACTCGCTCCCCCCTGGGACATCCAGATTTGGGATGCCCTACTGTGTACACCTCCCAGGTCGCCCAGTAAACTCACCTTCTCCTCGATCCAATGGCACATGTGCAAGCCATGGCCCTCCCTGCTATACTTTTAGAGGTGTGCATTCAGGCATTTGTGGATGGCCGGCACACGCACGCTTCCTGGTAGAGCGCAATAGGGATGTGGCCGCAGGCACATTAGGATCCGCTTTTAAGGCTAGAGCCGATTATTAGACGATCCTTAGACGATTGGGCGGGAGCGGATCCGGGTGCGCTGATTGGACAGCATATGTGCCATAGGACTGAGGAGAGGTGAGTTTGTTCGGAAGACCTGGGGGGTTTCACACGTTGGGGCATCCCTTACCGGGATCAAAACCCAATATAGTCAAAATCCTGGTTTTTGGACCACTTTAAAGGGACAGTCCATGCAAATGGTTTACTTAGCCAGTTTTTTTCCATGCTCCATGCTGGCTGTGAGGGGTTGTGTGGTTTATGCAGCTGTTTTCAGCATCTGACCTCCGTGCATAGTGCCCTCCCCCAATAAATTACACTGGGCAGGGACAGTGGCATGGCTAAATGTGACAGGGCCCTAGTGCGAACATTAAGTGGGGCCCTTTCAAGGCTTATACAGTAAACTTTCTGTCTTTTAACTTTTTGCAGACAACTAAAGGCTGAAACAGCAGAGACAAATGGTGCTTCCTTTGTCTAAATGATGCTAAGTGAGCACACATATAATAAATAAGGGGGAGGAGCAACAATAATGGGGCCTCCCTGACCTCCTGAGTTACTCCTAGTCAGGGACATTTGCCATGGGATACTGCAATGCTCAGATAACGTACACAATTCTTTATAGAAACATAGAAGGTTGACTGCAGAAGGAGAACATACGCTCCATCTAGTCTGCCCTTATGTAACTGTATGTACTCTTTATCTTAGGATAGATGTGTGCTTATCCCAGGCATGTTTAAATTCAGTGACTGTTGATTTTTCAACTACCTCTGCTGGAAGTTTGTTCCAAGAATCTACTACTCTTTCTGTAAAATAATATTTTCTAACATTGCTCCTGATCCTTCCTGTACCTTATTCAATCCTTTCACATATTTAAAGGTCTCAATCATGTCCCCCCTCTCCCTTCTTTCCTCCAGACTGTACAATTTAAGTTCTTTAAGTCTCTCCTGAGTTTTAAGTTTTAAGTTTAAGTCCTTCCACAAATTTTGTTGCCTGCCTTTGGACACGTTCTATTTGAATAATGTCGTTTTGCAGGTAAGGTCTCCAGAACTGCACACAGTATTCTAGCTGTGGCCTTACCAGGGCTCTATACAGTGGCATCACAACCTCCCTCTTCCTACTGGTGATGCCTTGAGCTATGCAGCCGAGCATCCTGCTTGCTTTTCCCACTGCCTGGCTACACTGTCCACTCATCTTGCAGCTATCAGTAATCAGTATCCCTAAATCTCTCTCCCCCGAGGTCCTGGCTAACACAGTGCTGCCCATACGATACTCAGAGCAGGGATTTCTTCTACCCAAGTGCACATTTAGAGACATTAAACTCTAGTTTCCACAGTTTTGACCGTCTATCCTTCAGCCAACTGGAAATCCACTGAACTATCCAGGGATTGAGTCCTACCTTCAATAACTTATCTATGAGCTCTTTATGTGGTACAGTGTCAAAGGCTTTGCTAAAATCCAGATAGGCGATATCCATAGCACCACCTTCATCTAACACTTTAGTGACATTGTCAAAGAAATCAATAAGATTGATCTGACATGATCTGCCCTCAGTAAAGCCGTGCTGTTTTGGGTCCAATAGGTCATTAATTTTTTAGATGGGAAATGATCTGTTTTTCCATTAATTTGACCACTATAGATGTTAAACTAACTGGCCTGTAATTACTGGCTTCTTCTTTAATCCCCTTTTTATGGATTGGTACGACATTGGCCATTCTCCAATCATCTGGAACCTCACCAGTTGAAAGGGAATGAGTAAGTAAATCAGTCAGAGGGGCTGCAAACATAAATCTAAGTTCCCTTAGAACTCTGGGGTGGGTTCCATCTGGACCCATCGCCTTACTTACCTTTAGATGTGCCAGCTCGGCTAAGACACCAGCCTCCAGAAACTCCGGAGCTGTGCCCTCCCAGCTGGATGCTGTGCTATGGCCATGCCTGCTACTATCTGAAAATACCGAACAAAAGTAGCTATTCAGATGGTCAGCCACAGCCTTATCTCTGTCAATATATTTATTTTCCCTATTTCTAATTTTTGAGACTGCATTGTTTTTCTTCTTTCTGTCACCAATATATCGGAAAAAGGTTTTATCTCCCCTCTTCATAGATTTGGCCATTTCTTCCTCCTTTTGCCCTTTAGCAGTCCTTATAATCAGTTTTGCTTCCCTCTGTTTAATTTTATATGTGTCACGCTCGGGGTAACTCCAGCCCTCCAGGTAAGCCCTCAACCCCCAATCTCCGCAGCCAGCTTCACCTGTAGGAGCCCCCGCTTGCCGGGACGCAGTATACGCCTGCCCGGGATCGGTTGCCCCCAGGACTTCAATGGCTCAAAGCATGGGGGCTTACTAGTTGGAGGTCTGAAGAACCAATAGCTGAGAGCGAGTATATCGGAAGTCCAGAGACAGGCCAAAGGTCGACACGGGGAAGTAAAAGATCAAAGCGGTACAGAGGGATGAGGCAGCTCGAGGTCAGGGTACAAGGCAGAGGTCGGCAACAAGGATCAGGCAGAGAGTAGTTGATACAGGCAGGGGTCGGCAACAGGGTTCAGACGAGAGATTGGTGAATTCAGGCAGGGGTTGGCAACGAAGATCAATCACGGAACTAGCTCAAGACAAACAAGGTACAAGGCGCTATCACAGGCACTGAGAGAATGCTGGACTACAGCTTTATAGAGACAGACATGATTGGGGAAGGAGAGATGGGGACGTGATTGGTGCAACATAGGATACAAGCCAGGATTGGCCAGAACCAATAGGGGAGTGCAACTAACTCAACCTGGGCTCATTGACCCAAAGTACAGCACCTTGGGCTCATTGGCCCACTAATAGAGGAGAGGGAGGAGTTCCTCCCCTAGCTGAGGCTGCAGGCTCTAACACATCTTCCTCCGGCGGGTGAGCTGACAGCAGCCGCCGGAGGGCATATGAAGAACGTGCTCGCGCGCGAGCACGAGCACGAACCAAGGAGACGCGAGGACGAGGAGGGAGGACGGCCGTGCTCGAGACTGCACCGGCCGGCCGCCCGGAGACGGCGCTGGAACGGGGCCCAGTTAAGCGATTTCTGACACTATGCCTCTCTGTCAGCTACACTTCCACTTACTTTATACTTCTTATAGACAGACTTCTTATCTTTTATGATAGTGCTGACTTCCCTAGTACACCATAATGGTTTCTTCTTCCTTTTAATCTTGCTAGTTTGTTTCACATATTGCTTAGTTGTCTTTAAGATGGCCATTTTTAATAGTGACCACTGGGCACCGGAAATTACAATGTCTTCCTTCTCTGCCATTCCACTGATTTCATCTATTAACAGGTTATCTAGATCCTCAGATTGTCCAGGGGGGCCTATATATCACACCAAGTCTGACCACAGCTCCCTCCTTAGTCTGCATGGTAACCCAGAGAGTTTCTAGTTCATTATGTGTATGCTGAATTATTGTTGATTGAAGGGTAGTCTTGACATAAATGGCTTCTCCACCGCCCTTTCTATCCAATCTGTCTTTTCTGTATAATGTGTAACCGGGTATAGCTATCTCCCAGTCATTGTGATCCTTGAACCAAGTCTCTGTTATTGCAACAAGATCTAATTCATCTCTGGATATGATAGCCATTAATTCACAGAGCTTGTTGCCCAAGCTGCGAGCATTGGTACACATCATGTTGATGTTGTTGGTATTATATTTTAGTGTGTCCTTGATCTTTTCCACTTCTAGCCTACCACTGACCGGGTTTCCTGCTTCATTGCCCTGCTTCATCCTAAATGGTAGGGGACAGAAATCCACTCCAAGTTCTTCTGTGAAGGATGCAAACCATCCGTCTTAAACAACTCATTGTTCGACCACCTTCTAACATCAGGAACAATACATCCAAAGCCTTTGTCTTCACACCACTGATGTAACCACAAATTGAGTGCCCTTTTTCCCTGATTACATACTGGCAAAACTTCAGAAAAGGTGATGGAACCTGTTATTTTGCAAAGTTCCTGACTAAAATTTTGTAAGTCCCTCTGTACAACAAACAAATCTTTTTGGGATAAGTCATTTGTGCCAAGATGTAGCACAATGTCCGCTCGGTTATGTTTGCTTGCAGACTTCACAATATTTAGAATACGTTTCTTATCCCTATTAACCGTGGCACCAGGGAGACACCTCCCTTCCTTTAGCTCATCTTTATCCTGTCCAAAGTCCACACCTCTAGTTGTTGAGTCACCAACCAGAATATGCATTTTCCTATTGGTTGGCTTGGTAAGTGTTCCTTGCTGCCCTTTTGTACTCATTTTATTTGGTCCCTTATTTAAGTCCACTTTCTTTGATCTTACCAAAGACTGAGCATTAGCAGATACATCCACATCAAGGTACATCCCCATCACATCTATATGGGAATGGGAGGGGTGAATGCCACACTGCCTATATGGGAATGGGAGGGGGGAATGCAAGGGGGGAATGCCATGCTGCTTATATGGGAATGGGAGGCGGGGAATGCCACACTGCCTATATGGGAATGGGAGGGGATGGGAATACCACACTGTCTATATGGAAACGGGAGGGGGGAATGCCACACTGCCTATATGGGAATGGGAGGGGAAATGTCACACTGCCTGTATAGGAAGGGGAGGGGACGGGAATACCACACTGCCTATATGGGAATGGGAGGGGACGGGAATACCACACTGTCTATATGGGAATGGGAGGGGGGATACCACACCTTCTATATGGGAATGGGAGGGGAGAATGCCACACTGCCTATATGGGAATGGGAGGGGGGAAGTTCACACTGCCTATATGGGAATGAGGGGGTGCCACACTGCTTATATGAGAATGGGGGGGAATGGCACACTGCCTATATGGGGAATAGGAGGGAGGAATGCCACATTGCCTATATGGGGAATAGGAGGGGGGAATGCCAAACTGCCTATAAGGGGAATAGGAGGGGGGGTGCCACTCTGCCTATATGGGAATGGGAGGAGGGAATGCCACACTGTCTATATGGGGAATGGTGGGGGGTGGATGCCACACTGCCTATATGGGAATGGGAGGGGGAATGCAACACTGCCTATATGGGAATGGGAGGGGGAATGCCACACTGTCTATGAGGAATGGTGGGGGTGGATGCCACACTGCCAATATGGGAATGGGAGGGGGGATGCCACACTGCCGATATGGGAAAGGGAGGGGGGATGCCACACTGCCTATATGGGAATGGGAGGGGGGGATGCCACACTGCCTATATGGCAATGGGAGGGAGGAAATGCCACACTGCCTATGAGGAATGGGAGAGGGGAATGCCACACTGCCTATAAGGGAATAGGAGGGGGGATGCCACTTTGCATATATGGGAATAGGAGTAGGGAATGCCACACTGTCTATATGGGGAATGGTGGGGGTAGATGCCACACTGCCTATATGGGAATGGGAGGGGGAATGCAACACTGCCTATATGGAAATGGGAGGGGGAATGCAACACTGCCTATATGGAAATGGGAGGGGGAATGCCACACTGTCTATATGAGGAATGGTGGGGGGTGGATGCCACACTGCCAATATGGGAATGGGAGGAGGGATGCCACACTGCCGATATGGGAATGGGAGGGGGGATGCCACACTGCCTATATGGGAATGGGAGGGGGGATGCCACACTGCCTATATGGGAATGGGAGGGGAGGATGCCACACTGCCTATATGACAATGGGAAAGAGGAAATGCCACACTGTCTATGAGGAATGGGAGAGGGGATTGCCACACTGCCTGTATGGGGATTGGGAGGGGGGAATGCCACTTTGCCTGTAATGGGGGTTCTGGGGGGCATGGAATTTTAGCACAACATTTGGTTCAGAATATTTATTGTCTTATTTTCCTTCTCCAAATCCTAGGTGCATCCTATGGGCAGGTGCGTCTTATAGAGCAAAAATAAGGTAATTCTGCACAAATTGTGTCATTGCCACATTTAATCTATGATATAATTAATAAAAAGAAAATAAACCAGTACTGAACACACCTACTGATAAATGTGTGTGTTTTATGTATGAATTTTCTTTATTTTTGGTTCATTAACAGGTTTCTATCTATTTACATATATTCATCACTTCTGTATGGCTTAAATTCTTACTTTTTATATCAGGTTATTAGTGTGTTGCTTATGCCAAAGCCACAGCAAATATTTGAGTACTGCACAAGGCAGACCAAATGTTTCACTAACACATGTTCAAGACAGTCTACTAATATAAAAGCAGGCTTTTTATATTGTTTTAGTGGGATAGCATAACAATAAAACTGTTCTTTTATAAAAATAATATACCTATATTTATTACCACAAAAAAAAGCTAACATAGGTAATGAAATAATAAAAAGAAAAAAAGAAACCATCACCATAATAAAAAGAAATAAAAAGAAAGCATCACCACACAGTTATAGCAATAGCATAATAGCTTCAGTGAAATACATATTACCCCACCACAGAAACAACCATTGTCTGTTCATCAGCCACAGGAGCAAGGATAGGTGAAAGACAAGGCGTCCATGGGAAAACACTGTCTCCTGATACAAGTAGCTCCTTCTAGCGCAGGTAGGTACTTAATGTTTGGCCCCTACAATCAAAGGTATCAACGCTTTCAAGGAAGCAAACAATTAACCAAGCCCTTCAGTAGGCATTCCTGCTTAATGTTTGGATAACAAGCAACTACAAATAAATACAAATAGCCTCTAAGACAGTAGTTTAGATCAATAACGGAGCTAATACTTACCAAACAGGTTGCAAATAGATAAGCCTCATTAAACACGGTTTCATACATAAATAAGTAGATACACACCATAAACAAGTGACCATAGTTAAACCGCCTGGCAAAGTTAGAAAAGAAAGGTTGAAAGCCAATCGGATGCTTCCTCCTCTAGCATCTTAGCCATGCTGCTGCCTGGATTCAAATGACATAACTGACAATGTCCAGTAACAGGAAGCCCAGCACCACTTCCTATTTGCAGGTAACCCGCAAATGCATGAGCAGCCATTTTGTTTTTAAAATTCACTAGAGCAGGTGTTAAAGGCAAATTAATTTTTATATGCAGCAATCTAAATTTCCCTGGGGAGGGATGCATATGAGCACTGTTTGTTGTGTTGGTCTGGTTTAAGCCATTTTTGACTGTACGTCCGCTTTAAAATCCATTGTCAGAAATATAAACCTTAATTAAATAAGCTAAAAATGGGTAGACCTTGAAGGATCGAGGTACTTCAGGGACTTCTCTTTCAGATATAGACCAGGGTAAATGACATGTGCAAGTCTCTGTTTCTTAATCACAAAGTCAAATCAGAAAACAACAATTAGGTGGAACAGTATTGTTCTTCGCTCAAAATGAATCACATTTACCACATTATCAATATCCAGTTTGGCACTTACCAGCTCAATTATGTTGATTAGATGTCACCAGTGGTGGTGATAGCAGGTGTAGCAGCATAGTTATACTTTGAAAACCATCAAGGTCTTCACTACAAACCATTCTGCAAATATTGAAAACGAGTCACAGGCTATGTGGTTATTTCATGTTTTCTTTAGCAGATTCATATTTCTTTTTGACAAAGGAAAAAAAAAACATTTTTCAAATGTTTTTTGACATCTTTGTTATTCAGACAGTAAATAATTGGGTTTAGCATAGGGCATACAATATTGTAAACAACAGATATATATTTTCCTTGGTTTGTTGAATAGTCTGATGATGATCCAAAGTACATAATCATTCCAGTCCCAAAGTATAAAGTCACAACCATAATATGAGAGGTGCATGTAGAGAAGGCCTTCGACCTTCCCGCAGACTGAATCTGTAACACTGAGGAAATAATACAAATGTATGTGCCTATAATAAATAAAAAAGGGAGGAGGATACTGATAAAACACATAACAAATATTGAAATTTCATTTGACTGGTTATGATTACAAGTAAGATGAAGGATAGCTAGAAGTTCACACATGTAATGGTTGATCTGGTGTGAGCCACACAAATCACTAGGTGAGGCAAGTGATGGAAAAACAAACATCATAAAACTAACTATCCACATAAAGGCTGTGAGTCGATAACACAGGCTCCATCTCATAAGAACTGGATAATGAAGAGGTCTGCAAATGGCAATATAGCGGTCATAAGCCATGACAGCTAGAAGTAGACATTCAGTCCCTCCCATGAACATAACCAAGTAGAATTGTAACGCACAAGCACCAATGGAAATTGATCTATGCGCTGAGATTAAGTCGGACAGCAATCTTGGTACAACAAGTGAGGAATTGCTCAAATCCAAAAGAGACAAAATGCAGAGAAAAAAGTACATTGGAGTTCTCAGTTTAGGACTGATAATGATTATGCATATTATAAGACTATTTCCCACCATTGTTATTAAATAGATGACAAAAAATAACACAAAAAGTACCACATTTACCACTGGATTAGCAGAAAATCCTAAAAGAATGATTTCGGTAAAAATTGTCCTATTTTCTAAATCCATGGCGAAATCAAATTAACTAAATATAACAAAGAAAAAAAATAATAGTTTTATTTAATTAAAAAAAAATAAATTCAATTTTAGAAATAGCAGTCTCTAAATGAGCCGCTCCTTAGTTGTTTACATTCACCATATGCTGTTTTCATTTCCAAACTTGTAAGAAAATGAGTACCTGTATTTGCATTACATTAAAATAGATCTAGGTATAAAATATTTTTGTTATTGATATGCAGTTAAAGGACAAATACAAGTCATGCTTAAGGAACAGGTGGAGGAAACTGCCAATTCCAATGAGTAACAGGCTTATTTCATTCTGAAAACACATGCCGGCAGAATCCGACATGCTTTTGAAAAATGAAAATGTCAGCCCAACTTCGTTTTAGGGACTGAACCCATTTTTTGGTATTGTTTCGAAAAAAATGATATAAAGTTATCAAAAAATATTTAAGGTCAAAACAAAAAATGTGCATTTTGGGCCCAAAGTTTAGCAAAAGTAAAAAAAAAAAAAAAATTATAGTTAATAAATATGTATAATTAATATAAATAATTAATATGCAAACCAAACAGGAGAAGGGGGGGTAAAGAGAACATCTGGGACAAAACGTTGTGCAAAAACACATTAAGGGTTAACTGGAATCAGAATATTCCCCCCCAAAAAACATGGGACATTTGCACATCAACAGCAGATTTTCCTTGCGGAATGCCTTTGCTTGCTACATGGTGTGGCACCAACCATGAATCAACCCTTTTATATTGGGGGGGTGGGAGCAGCTCAATCACTATTATTTATACAAAATTATTATTATTATTCAGGGCCTGGGAACTAATTTAGCGCCCAGTTTAACCCTCTCATCATATAAATATCAAGCAACAAACATGTCTAGCTATGTGGAAAGACAGAGATTTGGTTGCATAAAACTTTTATATTGTTAAAATAATGTAAGTTTTCAATAAAACCATATAACATGTAAAAGCTCAATTCGACTTTACAATGGTACCACATATGTATTGGTAGATACCCTTTCCTGCCCAGGAGTCACCCCAAACTGAAAAATGCACTTGAGGAGATTTTAAGTGCTCTGATTGGACGAGCGGCCGTGCATGTGCCGTAGGATGTGGGCAAGTGAGTTGATTATTTGAAGCAGAAAAATTAGCCGCTGGTCTTTACATCTCAGTGTACCCATTTCTTTTGCTCCCCCCCTCCTCCTCTGTAATGATTGTTATGTGTTTTTAATGATTTTAATGTGTCCCAATGGTGTAATATAAATAGATTTTTCAATAAAATTGTATATATCCTTTAATATAAATAGTGGTGCCGCTTAATTTGTGAAGAGGTGTTTCTGTGGGGATTGTGGGATCCCCATTTGGGAATAATCAAGTGAGTTGATACGAGCGATATGGGGGGTTTCACATAGCGAGGTGCCCCGGGGGAGTGGACCAAAACCTAGGATAGTCAAAATCTGTAATTTCATTACGGATAAGGCCCTGGAGATACTAGGGTTCAATATCATCACGGCAGATAGGGACTGTAAGGCAACATGTAAGCAACACGGCAGTGGCACCTACTTTTATATGAACTTCAATCGGTGCAGAGGCATCAAATTTCTTGATGCATACTGTACTCCTGATTTAAGATTCCTAGCAATTAACTGTAGGCCTTTTTTTTACTCGTAGGGTCAAAATTCCTCGATAGGCAACAGTAAAATTAGCAATTGACAGCCGATTGCATCACACAATGTGAAAGGAAATTTCCTCAGGCCCTTTTAATCACTATGGGTGAGTTTAACCAGTCAAAGCTCAATCAAGAACTTCCAGCATGTATCCTGTCCCACCAGAGACATGAATTTCCTTGACCACTGTTACACAGCAATAAAAGGTGCCTACGCATTTATTTCAAAAGCGGCACTGGGTCACTCTGACCATTATCTTATTAATTTGTGCCCATATAAACACAACTAAAACACTGCAAACCCTCATGTGTTACTGTAAAATGCTGATCAAAAGAAGCTAAATACAAACTTCAGGCATGATTTGAATCTACTGATTGGGAAGTCTTCAAAGACTCGGATAACATCAGTGACTAGACTGACATGGTATCATGTTACATTAAATTCTTTGAACAGTTCCTGGTTTCCCCAAAACTTACAGAAAACAGGAAATATCAAACCTTGGTTACATAAAGACCCCATAGAATCCAAAAAGAGGCAGGCCACAAAGAAGATTATCTACCTAAATATAGGAAACTCTGCAATATGCTCACAAAAAAGATCAAGGCTGCAAAGACATCCTATTCAACCAGACTGGAGCCAACACAAAAGCTATGTGGCATTGCTTAAGAGAGTTAACAAATTTAAAAGACTCCTCTCCATTTATCACTGAGTTTGCTGAAGGTCTCAATGTTTTCAATAGTCTGTTTGACATCTCTCACTCTTACTCTCTGATGTATCATCCCACCTAGACTTTGGAGAGTCAAACATCTCTTAATGAATCCTAACACAAGGAAGGATTCTGGCCCAGAGGGCATTTATACTACAATACCTGCCTGAAAGTATGTGCTGAGCAGATCAACCCAGTCCTAACAAACCTCTTTAGGATATCACCTGAGTTAGACACAGTCATAGAAACATAGGAACATAGAAGGTTGACGGCAGAAGGAGACCATACGGTCCATCTAGTCTGCCCTTATGTGTATACTGTATGTACTCTTTATCTTAGGATAGATGGATGCATATCCCAGGCATGTTTAAATTCAGTGACTGTTGAGTTTTCAACTACCTCTTCTGGAATCTACTACTCTTTCTGTAAAATAATATATTCTAACATTGCTCCTGATCTTTCCCCCGACTAGCTTTAGGTTGTGCCCCCTTGTTCTATCATTAAGTTTCTTCTTAAAAACACTTCCCTCCTGAACCTTATTCAATCCTTTCACATATTTAAAGGTCTCAATCATGTCCCCCCTCTCCCTTCTTTCCTCCAGACTGTACAAATTAAGTTCTTTAAGTCTCTCCTGATAAGTTTTAATTTTAAGTCCTTCCACCATTTTCGTTGCCCGCCTTTGGACACATTCTATTTGAATAATGTATTTTTGCAGGTAAGGTTTCCAGAACTGCACACATTATTCTAGCTGTGGCCTTACCAGGGCTCTATACAGCGGCATCACAACCTCCCTCTTCCTACTGGTGATGCCTCGAGCTATGCAGCCGAGCATCCAGCTTGCTTTACCCACTGCCTGGCTACACTGTCCACTCATCTTGCAGCTATCAGTAATCAGTACCCCTAAATCTCTCTCCTCCGAGGTCCTGGATAACATAGTGCTGCCCATACGGTACTCAGAGCAGGGATTCCTTCTACCCAAGTGCATGATTTTACATTTAGAGACATTAAACCCTAGTTTCCACAGTTTTGACCATCTATCCAGTAAAGCTAAATCATTTTCCATGTTGCAGACACCTCCAGAAATATCCGCCCTATTATTAACCTTTGCATCAACAGCAAACAGACAAACTTTTCCTACCAAGCCTTCTCCTGTGTCACTTACAAATATATTAAAAAGAATGGGGCCCAGGACAGAGCCTTGCGGCACACCACTTGTAACTCACCTTTGTTCAGATTGCACACCATTTACAACAACGCTCTGATACCGATCCCTCAGCCAACTGGAAATCCACTGAACTATCCAGGGATTGAGTCCTACCTTCAATAACTTATCTATGAACTCCTTATGTGGTACAGTGTCAAAGGCTTTGCTAAAATCCAGATAGGCGATATCCACAGCACCACCTTCATCTAACACTTTAGTGACATTGTCAAAGAAATCAATAAGATTGGTCTGACATGATCTGCCCTCAGTAAAGCCGTGCTGTTTTGGGTCCAGTCCCTGACTATCTGAGTAGTTATTATTCCAGTACCAAAATCCTCTTCTGCTTGAGACTTGAATGGTTTTAGACCCATTGCTCTGACCTCAGTTGTCATGAAGGTCTTTAAATATATAGTTCTGTCTTATCTCAGGAAAGCTACCTCAACTCAGTGGGACCTGCTACAGTTTGCATAACAAGCAAATAGGTCAGCTGAGGTGATCAAATGCACCTTGGATCATAAAGACTGATTCGACACAGTGAGAACTTTTTTTCTCTCTAGTTTTTTTTTCCTCGGTGCAACAGAATAATTTTTAGCTGTGCAAATTATTCAGTTATTTGCACGGTGCTGAATTGCATGGAGGAAAAAATTTTTTTTTTCACAAAAAAAGTGTTAACTCGCCATGTAGAAACACTGTTTTCGCATCAAAATGTTTCACTTGCATTTTACTTGCTTTCAGCAAAGTCCTTATTGTAGTGTGTTTAATTACTGGAGCAAATGTCCCATCATAGTCCTCTCCATGTTCTAAAGAGAGACTATCCCTTGGCTTTGCATCTTGCTTTGTATGGCTCCACTGTGCCATCTGCATTGTACTTCACTTTAACCCCTTCACTGCCAGCCTATAGGATATTTTATCACCCCTTGTTGCCAGATCATTTTGCACTATTTTGCGTTCCACATGTTCAACTGTGATTTTTGAAGGGATTTCCAGAAATTTCCCAGGAAAAATTATATATTTTATTTTTCAGCAGAGTCTGGGCTTTAACATAAACTGTCTTGTTTATCATTTTTTAGATGGATTTTCAATATTTTTGGGTGAAATATGTGCAAACAAATTAAAAAAAAACTTTTTTACAATTTGTATTTTTTTTGTAATAAAAAAATGTAAGTTTGTCAATAAAATCTTATTGCGTGTGAAATCCCCATTTTTCCCGGTTACAGTGGTAAATACAACTGTTCTAGGTGCTATGCGCACCTTGCAGTTTTTCAAGAAAAACATCCCTTTACATTTAAAATACCCCCCACAAACTATATACAACTGGAAGTACACACCTCAAGCTCTCTAGGCTTACCAGGCTTGTTGACGTTGGTGCAGTTCTCTTATATAATTCTTTGGTTGCACAGGTTTTCCTTAAAAAAAGAATAAAAAAGCAGAATGAAAGCCACATTTTTCTAAAAAAAATATATGCAAAGAAGTTACATCTGAAAAAAACAATATATAAAATATTTCTGTTTTAATATTTCCCAAATAATCCAAAAAATAAACCGTACCTGTGATGGGGCATTTTTACAGTGAGGTACATCATTTTTCCAATGAGGACATTTTGTTCAAAGTTTGAAAACAGCACCCCATAAGATATGCAGAAACTCATGGCAAATTATTTAGCAAACTTACCCCATAACAGGGTTAGGTGATTTTTATTTACATAATTTTGCAGTGTGTTTAATGTAAAAAGCTCACTCAGGTGTAAGCTTCAGTTAACACCCAAAGGTAAACATGCCTTACTGACTCTTTAGCATGACCCCAATTGTCTCCCCCACAAAAAGGCAAAACTACCTCTCATAAGCTCATCCCACCACAGGTTCTGTGGACCATAGCTTCAATTCAAGAGGCAGAGGAATGGGAGAATCAACTTCATATAGTGAATCATTCTAATTATTTGGTAAAACAAGATGCTTGCATTGTTGTATCTTGGGGTGTCCATTGCATCCTGAATCTTGCTGAGCCTTTTTTACTTTAGCACACAAGAAAGAGCAATGCATTGTTTTCATTTTTTCCCTCAAAAATACCATTTTGTGAGTACTCACCTGTAAAATGGGTATTACGAGTATGTCACACACCCTGCTTCCAACATTCATGACACTTGGGATACCGGCCTGTAGAGGGCGATCTTGCAGAGATGACATGGAAAAAAGGAGCCCCTCCTGATCCATAAGTACCCGGGACCTCCCACTATTCCCCAGTCTTTTAAAAAAGCAGTGAGAAAACCAGGAAGAGCAAATTATATAGTGAATTGAAAATAATAACAAACACCATATAAAGGACCCCTGAACAAAAAAGGACGGGGGAAGCGGGGTGTGTGACATACTCGTAATACCCATTTTACAGGTGAGTACTCACAAAATGGTATTATTCCTAGTATGTCACACACCCCGCTTCCAACATTCATGACACTTGGGATATCCAATAGCAGTGTCCATAATGGGCGGGGATCCCACAAGGCAAAAATGCATAACTTAAATAACTGCAGCTTGCAGAACTTTGCGATCAAAAGCAGCATCCGCTGAGGCCCGCACATCAACCTTGTAAAACTTAGAAAAAGTATGAAGACCAAGTAGCAGCCTTGCAAACTTGTTCAACAGACGCCTGGTGCTGAAAAGCCCAAGAAGCCCCAACAGCACGAATAGAATGAGCAGTAACACGAAAAGGGGGAACCTTCCCCTTAGCAGAATAGGCCCCAACAATGGCCTGACGAATCAATTTACTGATAGAAGATTTCGCGGGTGCCAACCCCTTCCTAGGCCCGGAGGGCACAACAAAAAAGGCATCTGTCTTACGGAAAGCAGAAGTAGTAACCAAATAATACTTAACACAACGAACAACATCCAAAGAATGTAAAACCCTTTCCTTGTTATTACTAGGATTAGGGCACAATGAAGGAAGAACTATATCCTGATTTGGAAGGCAGACACCACCTTAGGAAGAAAATCTGGTTTAAAATGGAAAACCACCTTATCCTGATGCCTTTCGAAGTAAGGGGCCTGGATAGACAGGGCCGCCAATTCAGAAACCCGACGGACAGAGGTAATAGCAACCAAGAAAGCAAGAGTAAGAATATGAAGAGGAGCATCCGTCAATGGCTCAAAAGGAGCAGCCTGCATGGCAGAAAGCACCAAGTTAAGATCCCAAACTGGAAGTAGGAGGCCGCACATGCGTGACCCCCTGGAAAAAGGTCTTAACCAAAGGATGAAGTGCAAAAGATCTTTGAAAGAAAATAGCCAAAGCAGAAACCTGCCCCTTCAAAGTACTAATCTGGAAACCCAAATCCAGACCATGTTGCAGAAACTCCAAAATCTTAGGGATAGAAAATACCCTACAGGGCAAGACCCTAGACTTACACCAATCAATATAGGACCTCCAAGTCCTGTAGTAAACAACAGAGGAAGACTTTTTCCTAGCTCTAACAAGAGTTTGAATGACCGCGTCAGAAAGACCTTCCTCCTTTAAGATGAAAACTTCAGCAGCCACGCGGTCAAAGCCAGCGTTGGTAAATTGGGGTAACAGAGTTGACTCTGGGTGATGAGGTCTGGAAGAAGAGGCAGATGCAACTGATCCTCTGCTAGCCTTGTGATGTCTGCGAACCACAGGCGTCTTGGCCATCTTGGAGCCACCAATATTGCTGGCGCCCCTTCCAGAACTAGCTTACGCACCACCCTGCTTATCATGGAGAATGGGGGAAACAGATACAGAAACCCCAGATCCTTCCAGGCCAGAGACATGGCATTCACTGCCACTACCAGAGGATCCTGGGAAAGAGACACAAACACTGGAAGTTTGTGGTTGTGACAAGAAGCAAACAGGTCCAACCGTGGAGTCCCCCATTTGTGTCAAAGAAACTGAAAGACCCTGGAATTGAGAGACCACTCTTCACGGCAAGTGCATGCTCTGCTCAGGGAGTCTGCCTCCACATTCTCTATCCCCGGAATGTAAACTGCCGATATGCAGGGAACATTGATCTCTGCCCAGTGGAGGATCAGAGATACTTCCTGGAGGGCACCCCAACTGCGAGTCCCTCCTTGGTGATTGATGTATGCAACTGCTGTCCAGTTGTCTGACCGAATCTGAATCGGCAGCCCCCACAAAAGATGAGTCAGTCGAAGCAGAACAAGCCGAATGGCCCGAAGCTCCAATAAATTGATCGGGCAGTGAGCCTCCTGAGGCCCCCACAACCCCTGGAACCGGTGCTTCCTCCATATTCCCCCCCAACCCATAAGGCTGGCATCCGTAGTGACCAACTCCCAACAGGGGGTCAGAAATGACTTGCCGTTTCTGAGATTGCTCGAAGTCAGCCACCACTGAAGGGACCGCAGAACACGGGGAGACAACAAACAAACCCGATTCAATGACAGAGGACACTTGTCCCACTTCGCCAAGAGAAACAGCTGAAGCGTCCTCATATGAAACTGATCGAACGGGACTGCTTCGAATGTGGCCACCATCAGCCCCACTAGCCTCATCCCCAAGCGGATAGGCTGACGAGGATTGGACAAGAACAGACGAATTAAGTCTTGAATCAGAACAATTTTGGACTGAGGAAGAAATACCCTGGCCTGAAGGGTATTCAGGAATAAGCCCAGAAAGGGAATCTCCCTTACAGGATAAAGAGAGGATTTGGCATGGTTTATCACCCAACCGAACCTCTCCAGTGAAGCCACCACGGTCCTGGTGTCCAATTCCGCCTGATTGAAGGACGAGGCTGTGATGAGAGGGTCGTCCAAAAATGGCACAATACGAATGCCCTGGAGCCTGAGAATAGCCATTACTCCTGCCAAAACCTTGGTAAATACTCTTGGGGATGAGGTGAGACCGAATGGAAAGGCCGCAAACTGAAAGTGCTGGTCTTCCACTGTGAATCTGAGGAACCTCTGGTGAGCGGGACAAATAGGGATGTGCAGATAAGCATCCTTGATGTCGATGGAAGTCATAAAGTCCTCTTGACGGAGAGCGTCGATCGTTGATCTTAACGACTCCATGCGGAACCTTCTGAAGCGAATAAATTGATTTAGTCGCCTCAGATCTAGAATAGGCCGAACAGAGCCGTCTTTCTTGGGAACGGTAAATAGGTTGGAGTAAAACCCCCCTTTCCGCAAGAGGAACCAGGCGAATAACAACCATGTTTAAGAGATTCACAACAGCTGCCCGGAGCCCCAGCGCGATCCCCGGATCCCCGGGCATCCGAGACCTGAAAAATCTGGGCGGAGGCCGAAACTCGAATTCCAGCTTGTACCCAGAGGACACAACCTCCAGAATCCATCTGTCTGAAACCTCTTTGACCCAAGCCTGGAAAAAGAACCGCAGCCGTCCCCCCACCCTCATGGATGAGGGCGCCTCCTCATTGCTGGGCAGGCTTGGAAGCAGCCTTAAGCTTTGATCCCCAATTCTGATTTGAACGGCCACGTCCTCTTCCTCTGTTCCATGCAGTCCCCCTTGGGGCTGAAGAGGCCGATCCTCGGCCTGCTCAGGAACCACGAAAAGAAGGGTTAAAAGAGGCCGATCCCCGAAAGGAACGACGTTGCTTCTTACACTGAGGCAATTTGCCTCCTTTAATGACAGAATCCAATTTCTCACCAAAGAGGCGCAATCCCCCAAAGGGGAGAGCTATAAGTGACTTCTTAGCCACCGTGTCAGCCACCCACTGGCGTAGCCATATAGACCGCCGTATAGCAACTAGCAAAGCGAAAGTTCTGCTACACATGGACATGGTATCATCCAAAGCAGAAAGTACAAAAGACACAAATAAATCACATCGCTTAAGAGCGGCATACTCATCAGAGGCTGGATCAAGCCCTGAGGTATTTGATAGATCTCTAATAACAGACCTAATAGACTGCCATAAGTGCCGAGGCACCCACAGGTCGTAAGGTCGAGCCAACGCTAGCAAACGCATGGCAAGCCATTTGATCAATATGTTTGTCCTCCCCATCCTTAAGGATAGTAGATTCCGGAGAATGCAAAACAGAGGAATTGGACAAACTGAGCACAGGTGCATCCACCACAGGGTGGGGATGACCAACGCTTAACAGTGTCTGAAGGAAAGGGATATTTCTTATCCCAGCCTAAAGGAATGCCAGGAAGCCGCACAGGCTTCTGCCATTCCATAAGAATGATTTCTTCAAAATGTTTTTGATCTGGAAATTCTAAACGAGGAGGGACTGCTTCTGGAAGATCGATTGCCAAAACCTCATACAATTGAGCAAGAGCTGTAGGGGTGTCAAAAATCTCCCCTTCACCTTGTTCAGCGTCAATACCCACAAATCGCTAAACATCAGAAACATCAGATTCTTTAAAGAATTCTCCTTCTCCAAACGGAGAACAATCTGACCAATCAAGATGCTCGCTACAATCAAGCTCATTTGCCGCAACAGCAGGAGCTAAATGTTTTCTTTTAGCTGAGGCCTTCTTGGCCACAGAGCTAGACATTCATTTTTCAATGTGAGACAATCTGGCACATACATCAGAAAGTGACTCTCCACCCATGACAATATCACTGGGGGTATGGACAAGACAAGGTGGTGTGGGAGAAGAGACCCGAGCCCCAGATCCTGAGGCCTGGGCCTCTGAATGCTGTATTATAATCAATTGAGCACAAGCTACACAAAGAAATGCATTATCCCCAACAAGGGATGCCCCACGTCGCAAACACTGCGAGTCTGTCCCAAAGGAACTGAGAGCCCAGTATCCTGAGATGCCTCCATATGCTGTTTTTTTAAAATACTTAATTTTTTTATAGTCGACAAGTATATGGGATTTTTACAGCCGAAGCTACCCGGGATGCCCCTTAATAGTCCCTAGGTGGGAGGATTTTAAACAAGGACCAGGAGAAACCCCTATTTAGAGAGTTTCCCCCTGGAAGATAGAGAAAACACAATGCATATATGCAATATGCATATACAAGAAAGAAATGACAGTAAATAAAAAAGATTTCCCTTTAGTATAACTAAAGGGTGCTCACAGTGACCACAACGGCCCAGCGACAGCCCTGGGACCAATCGATATAAGAAAAGCTCAGCAGCGGCACCAACGCAGCAGCCAGGACCAGTGGAGGCCAGCATCAGAACAGGAACCAGCAAACCACATGTCAAACAGGAAGAGGAAGCAGAAATGCGATGCCGACTCGAAGCCCCGCCCACCACCTAGCACTGCTCAGAGAGCAGAGGGCGGGTCAGCCAAAGACAATAGCATGACCTCATAGAACGGGGCCGAACGAACCCCTTATTTGAGGTCTCACGGAGGGAGCAAGCTCCCATATACACCCAAGGGTGTATCTACCTTTGCCCAAGCCCATCAGCCAAGGCTGGGAGGCATAACATACATATCACAATACAAAAATGTGGCTTCAGGCAGAAATAGAAAAAGGCCGGACGTAACCCAGCTACCTGCAGGAAGGAGAGTCATCTCCTGAATGCTTCGCCGACTGCAGAGACGAAAAGACTGGGGAATAGTGGGAGGTCCCGGGTACTTATGGACCAGGAGGGGCTCCTTTTTTCCATGTCATCTGTGCAAGATCGTCCTCTACAGGCCGGTATCCGGTATCTCGCAGCACTCCCCTAACCTCCGTTGCTGCTCCCGCTGCCCGGGCGAGCGCTGCACGTCCATCTCACAGCGCTCCTCATTCTCCCTCCTTACCCGCTCCTGCCGGCGGGACCGTGGCTTTCGGCCCGGCGGCTGACCTCGCGGCGGCGGCTGCTTCCAGTCTTTTCCCTTCTCCTCGCTCTGCCTCCTCGCATGGTCCGGTCCTAGAGAATGGGGACATGCGCACTGGATTCCTGAAATTTAAAGGGGCGGTACACCACTGATTGGTGCCCAGTCATCCAATCCTGCATCCACGTCCCCTATTTAAGGGGCACTTCCTTTCCATCAGTGCCGGATCTTGGTCTTCCTATGTATGCAGTTGTTTTCAGTATTGCTCACCCGTGTACTGACCATTGCCTGTCCCCGACTCTGAACCTTCGCTGCCCGTCCCGATCTTGGCTACTTACCTTTGATCTCGAGATTTTGCTGCCAGCCCTGACCTCTGCTTGAACTTTGATATCGCCTTTTCCCTGCCTCCTTTGTACCACGTATTACCTCGGCTGACTGTGTGTCTGAGCAGCTGTTGGGGGTCACTCGCCGCTACAAGACCAACCTGCCTTGCGGCGGGCTCTGGTAAATACCGGTGGCCTCTTAGATACTGACACGGCACCCGCTATCAGTATCACAGTCACAGTGGATCCACACCTGTGCCGCCACACCCGGTCCGTGACAACATGATTCTGATGCATACCAAAAAGTGCATGTTCAAATGTAAATAAAAAAATGCATGACTACACCCATGGTTAAATACTTCAATAATCAAATGCAATTTTATTCCTACAGGGTGATTCATTACTAGCGCCAGGTACCGACAGATGAGTGCCTGTAGTGAGGCTTTGAGTGCGACCGCTAGTAGTCGCTGTGCTCGGCTATGGTTTGCTGCATTGATGAATATATTGTGTGAGTCACTCTAACACCAGTACATCGCTGTATGGGAGCGAACGGTAGTAATCCTTTGAGGAATTCACTGGTGTCCTAAAAAAATCGTAAAAATTCATAATCAAAACCACATTTTCCTATAACAAAATACACTAACCACAAAAACATGCCCAATGTGAATCGGCAAGGTCCCCTGAACAGGACAATACCCAACATGCATTGCTAACTCCAAGGGTTAGCAAATTGAAAATATGCACAATTAAAACCACATTTTCCTAAAGAAAATATATGCTAACAAGAAAAGACATACCTAATGTGAAACAGCCACATCCCCTGAACAGAACAATACCTAACATGCATTGCTAACTCCAAGCATAGGGTTACCATTCACCCTAAAGGAAAGCATATGCATATTGGGCATTTCACTTGAAAATTCTTACTCTGCAGACAAAGCGCGCACCTTGTGCTTTTTCAACCAAAACAGCCCTTTGCAAATTAAATAGCCCCCACAAACCATATATCTTCAGAAAGAACACACCTCAAGCGTTCTAGGCGTACCAGGCTTGTTGTCGTGGCAGGAGATTTCTGGCCGGAATCCCTTGAGGAATTCACTGGTGCCCTAAAAAAATCGTAAAAATCGCGCACCTTGTGCTTTTTCAACCAAACAGCCCTTTGCAAATTAAATAACCCCCACAAACCATATATCCACAGAAAGTACACACCTCAAGCATTCTAGGCGTTCCAGGCTTTTTGTCGTGGCAGGAGCTTTCTGGACGCAATCCTTTGAGGAATTCGCTGGTGCCACCGCATTTCCCTACGAAAATTGAAAATATGCACAATAAAAACCCCATTTTCCTAAAGAAAATATATGCTTTCCAGAAAATACATACCTAATGTGAAACAGCAATGTCCCCTGAACAGAACAATACCCAACATGCATTGCTAACTCCAAGCGTAGGGTTACCATTTACCCTAAAGGAAAGCATATGCATACTGGGCATTTCACTTGAAAATTCCTACTCTGCAGACAAAGCACACACCTTGTGCGTTTTCAACCAAAACAGCCCTTTGCAAATTAAATAACCCCCACAAACCATATATCCACAGAAAGTACACACCTCAAGCATTCTAGGTGTACCAGGCTTGTTGTCGTGGCAGGAGCTTTCTGGACGCATTCCTTTGAGGAATTCACTGGTGCCCTAAAAAAATACGTAAAAATACATAATCGAAACCACATTTTCCTATAACAAAATACACTAGCCACAAAAACATGCCCAATGTGAATTGGCAAGGTCCCCTGAACAGAACAAAACCCAACATGCGTTGCTAGCTCCAAGCGTAGGGTTACCATTCACCCCAAAGGAAATCATATGCATATTGGGCATTTCACTTGAAAATTCCTACTCTGCAGACAAACCGCGCACCTTGTGGGTTTTCAACCAAAACAGCCCTTTGCAAATTAAATAACCCCCACAAACTATATATCCACAGAAAGTACACACCTCAAGCGTTCTAGGCGTACCAGGCTTGTTGTCATGGCAGGAGATTTCTGGCCGCAATCCTTTAAGAAAATTTACTGGTGTCCTAAAAAAAATCGTAAAAATTCATAATCAAAACCACATTTTCCTATAACAAAATACACTAACCACAAAAAACATGCCCAATGTGAATCGGCAAGGTCCCCTGAACAGAACAAAACCCAACGTGCGTTGCTAACTCCAAGGGTAGGGTTGCCTTTCCTAAAGGAAAGCATATGCATATTGGGCATTTCACTTGAAAATTCCTACTCTGCAGACAAAGCGCGCACCTTGTGCTTTTTCAACCAAAACAGCCCTTTGCAAATTAAATAGCCCCCAGGCTTGTTGTCGTGGCAGGAGCTTTCTGGACGCAATCCTTTGAGGAATTCACTGGTGCCATCGCATTTCCCTACGAAAATTGAAAATATGCACAATAAAAACCACATTTTCCTAAAAAAAATATATGCTAACAAGAAAAAACATACCTAATGTGAAACAGCAACGTCCCCTGAACAGAACAATACCCAACATGCATAGGTACTTTCAATGGTACTGTTGTCAAACACCCCAAAGTTAAGTATGTGCATACGAATAGTTATATTTAAAGTTTCAGCTCTGCAAACAAATCACACACCTTTCAGTTTTTCCACAAAAACAACCCTTTTCATTTGAAATACCCCGCCCAAACTATATATATATATATATATATATATATATATATATATATATACACACCTTGTGCTTTCTAGTTCTATCCCGTTTATTCCAGTGGGCGAAGTTTTCTGTTAAAATTCTGAACGCATACACAGGTTTTACGCAGTTTCCATATAAAATGTTATAAAAAACAGATTCACAACCATATTTTTCTAAAAAACATCTGAAACAGCAGGGTCCCCCAAACAGAATACCCTCACTATAAAAGCGCACAAAACAGCCTTTACATTTCTTAATGATACTGACAGGTGCAATATGGATTGGACTTGTGAGGTGCAGATAGGGTACAGTAGCTGTGGCATCAGATTATATGATCAGATACAGGTATTTCGATCCTGAAAAGGGGCCCACTTTTTAATCATCATGTGCCACAAGTAACCTGCTGCTCCTCCTCTAGCACTTCCTATTGCATCTTGCATCTGTAAATATGAAAAGAAAACACAGACCACACCCAACTACCTATCCCAGCAAACAAAATGGGTTCACCTACCATCTAAACTGAACATAAAATGAAAGCAATACCAATCAGTTATCTACCTGGGTATGGTATGCTTCAAAGCAGTGTTCAAAGCACAAACCAGGCTGGCTGGCTCTTCGGGCAATAGTACCGCACGTCCTTCCTGATGCCATGCTTTCTACATACTTTCTGGGGATACCTCTTTCCACTCATGTCGGGAATGCACTTTATAAAATGCTTCTCCACTAACCTAGCCTCATTGTCACTAGCTGTCACCTGTGGTGCCTCCTCGGTATCCCCAAACAACAGTGCAGGGAGTAGCTGCTGTTGATACTTTATGAAAGACAAATTGGAGCCTGGTACTGCTGCCTTGAAGACAACAAAGGAGTTGTAAGTTGCCAGTTGGACCAAATGAATTGCAACTTTTTTGTACCAGGCTCTGGATTTTTGGGTGGCATTGTAATATGTTAGTATTTGGTCCGTCTTATCAACGCCACCCATGAATTTATTATAATCCTTTTTACAACGTGGATTTTGGGAAGGGGATAGGGACCATGTTGTCGTACATTCATGACTGACTCATCGTGGATTGTTGTCAGCATGATTACATTTTTTTTATCCATATATTTCACGGCCAGGAGCTCACCGCTTCTTAAAGCATACGACTCTCCACGATTCAGTTTCTTTTGCAGCGTTGACCTGGGCAACCCTTTTCGATTACGGTTGATGGTGCCACAGGCCGGTGTGTCCAATGAATAAAGGGCTCTAAATAAGGGGATGCTGCTGTAGAAGTTGTCCACATACCCTGTTTCCCCGAAAATAAGACAGTGTCTTATATTAATTTTTGCTCCCAAAAATGCGCTAGGTCTTATTTTCAGGGGATGTCTTACATTTTTCCATGAAGAAGAATTCACATGCATTCACAAAAAAAGGAAATTTATTAACTGTTAAACAGTAGTAGTTGCCATCACAAACCAGCATAACCAGACAAAATGTGACTCCTGTCAAAATTTCATGTTACCTCCCCCCCCGATCCTCCTGTCCCAATTTACCCCCCTTCTCCTGTACTACCGGTAGTGGCATATGTGGGGAATCCAAAACATACAACCCCCCCCGCCTCATCATCAGTGGGTGAAGGTGGGGGAGGTGGGGGTAGAGTCTAGAGAATCCAGGGAATTCTCTAGTTTCCATCCCCCCCTCCCCTCACTTCACCTGGCATTTCCCCCATAGAAATTCTTTTTTTTTTCTTCTTCACAGTCTGCTGCCACTACTCACTAACTTACTGTCAGAGAGCGAGCAGCAGACAGCAGCTTTCACTTTGGTGGCGGCCGCTTTGATGACGAGTGACGTCCCCCAGTGACGTCCCCCTATGCGCAACGTCAGGGGCGTCACTCGTCATCAGAGAGAGCCGGCCGCAGCTGACTGAGGACTCTTGCTGCGGGGGGAGGTCTTATTTTTGGGGGAGGTCTTATTTTCGGGGAAGGTCTTATTTTCGGGGGAGGTCGTATATTTAGCCTTCATGCTAAAAGCACAGTAGGCCTTATTTTCGGAGTAGGTCTTATTTTCGGGGAAACACGGTATAAGTGGTAACCTCTCCCCAGTAGAGGAGCCATGAGCTCCCACACGATTTTTCCACTGATGCTTAAATCAAGGGGACAACTAGGGGGTCCAGATGTGTGTCCCTTCCTTCATAAATTCGGAAACATTTGGTATAGCCGGTCGAACTCTCACATAATTTGTAAAATGTAATCCCATAGCAGGCACGCTTGCTAGGGATATACTGACGAAATATAATGCGCTCTTTAAACAGCAGAAGTGAATCGTCAATACTTAAATTTTGGGAGGGGGTGTACACTTTCGCAAAGCGCTCCGACAGGCTATTAATCAGGGGTCTTAATTTATGCAGCCTGTCATGACCGGGCTCACCACGGTGTAGAGCAGTGGAATTATCGTTAAAGTGCAGAAACCGCAGTAAGATTTCGTAACGATTTCTGGACATTACGGCTGGAAACAATGGGCTTGCCAATAAGGATTGGGTATCCCAGTAGGAGTCGATACTAAATTTTTTGCAGATACCCATTGCTAAAGTGAGCCCCCAAAATTTTTTCACTTATATCTGTTGGGTGCCATGCATGAGCACGGGCGTGCCTCTGTGGGGGGTTTTGGGTGAGGACCTGCTCAGCATAGAGATTTGTGTAAAAGACCATATCCAGTAGAATGGCCTCTGAAAGGAATACATTTAGGAAGTCAATGACACCGAAGTTTGTGGTGTCGACATTGACCCCGGGGATCGAATCAAATGGGGGAATTTCGGGGGAATAATTATTAGGAGGCCTCCACGCAGGCACTCCTCCAACTTCAGCACTCCCCTGACCTACACTTTCCTCCAGCATGTATCTTCTTGTGCGGTACCATCCCTTCTAGGATGCCTAGCACTATCACTAGTACCACTGCGCGGCTGTGTCTCCACAATAGAAGAGTCACTGTCTGACTCACTACCTGGCATATATTGTGACCCTGACTCGCTAAACTCTTCAGAGTCCGACTCCATCATATAAGCCGCTGCTTCCTGTGCAGTGTACTTTCGCCCAGCCATTTCCTTATCTAATAACCAAGAGTCACACAATCAAAACACTATAGGGATGACTGAACTAAAAGCCTAGACCCTAAACCCTAGACCCTAAACACTAGACCCTAAACCCTAGACCCTAAACCGTAGACCCTGTGCAAATTAACAAAAATAAAACCACACAATAAAGTTAAATATGTAAAAAAAAAAAAATTATATCTATGATCCAACAAGAAGTGATGAACTCAGCAGGTCCGAAGGGCAGTAACAAAGGTCCCAAAAGGGAGGGATGATGGTCCAACGAAGGTCCAGCAAAGGTCCAACTGTATGAGACTTCGGGAAAAAAACAACCGACAAGCCTAAAGTAAGTTTTGTTAACAGAAGTATAGAAGGGTGGGTGAAATCCCTGGTAATAAATAGCTTATCCCCAATGCAACAACGCATGCGCTGGCCACAGCGGCACTAAGCTATAGCTTTAGCCAGTATGCACCATTGTATTGACGGTAAGGTATGTTTTACTGGCAATCAGGGGTATTCACATCAAGGAATTTCACACCGCATCAGGCCAAAAATACATTTAGAAATCCACAAAACCAAAAACAGCTTTGATCATATAGTGGGGATGGGACATGAGTAGCAGGTGCACGCAAGGCCTGGCTCACCCAGTAAATGCCGGCACCAGAGTAGAGGGTCGAGGCAGTGATGGAGTGGAGGTGGATGCGGCAATGGCTCTTGAACACCCATCACATTGCAACCAGCCAGCGCTGAAATCAGCCAGCGCACCATCTGACACCCCCCATCCCTGCCACCTCAGATCCTCCCTTTCATCACTGCCTGCACCCTGGGGGTGAGCCGGCCTGTCAGCCATCCCTCACACATCAGGCCCAAAACACATCAAACAGGTGGCAGGTGCGCGCCGGACCTAGCTCACCAAGTTAACACCCGGGTGCAGTCGGTGATGAAGGAGGGGTGGAAGCAGCGATGGGGGGCATCGTGGAGGCAGAAAATGGCACATGATCACCAACCACATGGCGACCAGAAATCAGCCAGCCATCTGCCTGTCACTCCGCTCTCCCATCCCTGCCACCTCCCCCTCCCCCTCTGTTGCCGGCTGCACCCAATAGTGAGCTGGGCCCAGCATGCACCTACCAGCCACTCCTCATCCCTCTAACCAGATTAGCATACACATCAGGGCAAAACACATTTTTTAAAAAGTGCACAAAACCATAATAAACCACAAAAAACAAAACAATAGCTTAGATCGCATAGTGGGGGGTGGGGAATGGGTGGCAGGTGCGTGCCGGGCCTAGCTCACCAAGTAAACACCTGGGTGCAGTTGGCGATGAAAGAGGGGTGGAAGCAGCGATGGGGAGCAGGGTGGAGGTGGCAAATGGCACATGATCACCAACCACATGGCGACCAGAAATCAGCCAGCGCTCTGCCTGTCACTCTGCTCCCCCATCCCTGCCACCTCACCCCCCCTCTGTTGCCGGCTGCACCCAATAGTGAGCCGGGCCCGGCGCGCACCTGCCAGCCACCCCTCATCCCTCTAACCAGATTAGCATACACATCAGGGCAAAACACATTTTTTAAAAAGTGCATAAACCAGAATCAACCACAAAACACAAAACAATAGCTTAGATCGCATAGTGGGGGGTGGGGAATGGGTGGCAGGTGCGTGCCGGGCCTAGCTCACCAAGTAAACACCTGGGTGCAGTTGGCGATGAAGGAGGGGTGGAAGCAGCGATGGGAGGGCAGGGTGGAAGCGGCAAATGGCACATGATCACTAACCACATGGCGACCAGAAATCAGCCAGCGCTCTGCCTGTCACCCCGCTCCGCCATCCCTGCAACCTCACCCCCCCTTTGTTGTCGGCTGCACCCAATAGTGAGCTGGGCCCGGCGCGCACCTACCAGCCACCTCTCATCCCTCTAACCAGATTAGCATACACATCAGGGCAAAACACATTTTTACAAAAAGTGCACAAAACCAGAATCAACCATAAAAAACTAAACAATAGCTTAGATCGCATAAGGGGGGTGGGGAATGGGTGGCAGGTGCGTGCCGGGCCTAGCTCACCAAGTAAACACCTGGGTGCAGTTGGCGATGAAGGAGGGGTGGAAGCAGCGATGGGAGGGCAGGGTGGAGGCGGCAAATGGCACATGATCACTAACCACATGGTGACCAGAAATCGGCCAGCACTCTGCCTGTCACCTCGCTCGGCCATCCCTGCAACCTCACCCCCCCCTCTGTTGCCGGCTGCACCCAATAGTGAGCCGGGCCCGGCGCACACCTACCAGCCACCCCTCATCCCTCTAACCAGATTAGCATACACATCAGGGCAAAACACATTTTTACAAAAAGTGCACAAAACCAGAATCAACCACAAAAAACAGAAAAAAAGGCTTAGATCGCATAGTGGGGGGGGGGGGTGGGTGGCAGGTGCGTGCCGGGCCGAGCTCACCAAGTAAACACATTTGGGTGCAGTCGGCGGTGGATGGGTGGAAGCAGCAATGGGGGGCAGGGTGGAGGCGGCAAATGGCACATGATCACCAACCACATGGCGACCAGAAATCAGCCAGCGCTCTGCCTGTCACTCCGCTCCCCCATCCCTGCCACCTCAACCCCCCTCTGTTGCCGGCTGCACCCAATAGTGACCCGGGCCCGGCGCGCACCTACCAGCCACCCCTCATCCCTCTAACCAGATTAGCATACACATCAGGGCAAAACACATTTTTAAAAATGTGCATAAAACCAGAATCAACCACAAAAAACTAAAAAATTGCCTGGATCGCATAGTGGGGGGTGGGGAATGGGTGGCAGGTGCACGACGGGACTAGCTCACCAAGTAAACACATCGGGTGCAGTCTGCGATGAAGGAGGGGTGGAAGCAGCAATGGGGGGGCAGAGTGGAGGCGGCAGATGGCACATGATCACCAACCACATGGTGACCAGAAATCAACCAGCGCTCTGCCTGTCACCCCGCTCCCCCATCCCTGCCACCTCACCCCTCTCTGTTGCCAGCTGCACCCAATAGCTGCACCTCATAGTAATGAGATCCATTCAAAAAACGGCGATCTAGCAGAGATCACCGTTTCTTTAAATGGATCTCATTACTATGATGGACGGCCTTGCATAATTTGGGCATCATCCATGGTGGATCCATAGGTGGGCCATTAGGTAGGAGAAATAGCAGAGGTAGGTGGGCAGTTAGGTGGCAGGAGATAACAGTGGTAGGCAGGGGCATACATAGCCCTGATGGGGCTCCATAGCAGGGCTCCCACCTTGGGCCCCCATCATCAGCTGCCCCCCTCCCCCCCATGGACACTCACTAGCTGAGTTAGAAAGGTGCTCTGACACCTGTCCCTCACTGTTGCATGCACCAATGGAGAAGCAGGGAGCATGCAGCGCTGGCAGTGAGGGCATAATGCTATGACTTTAAAAAAAAAAAAACATTTCCTATGGCCACCCACCCCCAGCAGAGCGACGAGCACCTGATCTCACGCCAAAAGAGGCCGACTTTATGTCCCTTTTAACACTCTCCAATGGGGCAGGTGGAAGTTGACAGACGTCCAAGGGTTGAAAGGGTTAAAATAAGTCTTGTCAACTAACTTCAATATCAAATGATTACCAAGCAATCAGGGACGTTTTGGAATTTGGGAATAGGGGCACGGTATATGGAGATGGCTCTTAGTCAGGAGAGTGATGCTTCTCTAGAGGCTGACACTGTGGTAGTAGATAAGGAACAGGGGTGCAGACCAGGATTGGGCAGTGGAGTGGGCAGAGGTTGGGAACTGTTCAGAGGCTGTTGACAGGTGAGAAGAGTCACAGGCTGCAAACAGGGGGAAGAGTCACAGGCTTAGAAACAAACACACAAGAACACACTACCCATCTAGAGGCAAGCCACTGATCACCCCTAGTGGGGAAGATCTGGTATGCAACCAAGAGCCTGTGACCAACTGACGACTGAGATAACGGAGGGTCTAAGCCCAATAACAATATCAGAAAACCTGAGGCCGACAACAGCGATGGAGACAATCGAGCAATGAAGATGTTGCATAGAGCACATGAACACTTGGGCAAGTGAATAAATGATCCAGCAAGGAGGAATGGTTACACACCAGCTTATGAGTGAAAAAAAAACATTTCCTACGGCCACCCACCCCCAGCACAGCGACAAGCATCTCCCTACCTGATCTCACGGCGAAAGAGGCCGGCGTCCCGCCCGCACTGTAATTATATACCGGCGGGTGCCGGCCAATGACAGTGATGCTGCGCCGGCTTCTGATTGCCCGGAGGAGTGATCGGGTGACTGGAGTCACCCAGAAGTCACCTGCCCCTCACCCCTGGACACCCTTCTGGAAGGATCTGCCGACCCTGACCGCCAGATGACCCCCTGATGGCCCGAAGGTAAGGAAATGCTAGCCACGTAAAATTTACGTGACTGACGTTTAACGGTAGGAGAGGCAGCCACGTAAATTTTACATGGCTGGCAACAGAAGGGTTAAATAGGCCAGGAGAGGTGACAAAACAATTTGATAATTATAAAAATAAAAAAAACCCTGTTAGAAGAGAAAATAAATGATTGAAATGTATGGGAGAGCGACAAGTAATACCAGGCGATCTGGAAGCCACAGTGCCGGCGGTATACGGTGAGCTATCTGTGATGATGAATCAGTCGCTATGTGTCGCTGTTAGAGTTGCTCACCAGATTCGCTTTGATAAATGTGGTATTGCATACAGCGCCCGGCGGTCATCGTGGAAATATCCCACTAAGGTGCAAATGCAATATAAAGCATTTGCCAACCAAGCAATAGTAAGTCAAATCAAAGAAAATATTTCTACTGCCCTATTAATGCTAGTGGAACTAAAAAGGTGTGCCTGCTCCACACATTCCGTTACCAGCTGGAAAATTTCTCAGAGAGATAGGAACGGGCTGGGAACGGAACACGTGGGAATGCACACACCTTTCTTTGTTCCAGCATTGGATCGCCAATATTATCAGGGCAGTATACTGTGTATATTTTCTTTGATTTGCTTGACTTACTTTTGCTTGGTTGATACATGCTTAGTGGAAAATCATGCCTGTTTTTGTTACCAATCGGTACTTTCTAGCAACTAGTAATTAAAACGCAGCCTAAACGCACTGTAAAGTTTGTTCCATTTGTTCACAGCAATGACATCCTGTAACTGTGTTGGAAAAACGCTGACCAGTGCCTGTTATATACAATGACAATCATGACGGTGTGTAACAAATGTATAAATCCGGTGTGCAGTGCCTGAAGGTTGGAGGACGCTCACTGGAGCTGTAATAAGCAGCAGAAGTGTCCAACAGGCACTGACACAGGCCGGCCAATATCAAGTGCGCCAATGCAAGCTGATTATTTAACTTCTGGTATTTTTAAGAAATCAAAGTGGCAAAATATAAAAGGACGTGGCCTCTCCAGGTGGTAAGTTGTGGTGTTCAAATTAGTCTGAATAGGTAATATATTTAAAATAATATATAATATATATATATATATATATATATATATATATATATATATATATATAGTATTTAATAATATATTAAAAACGTGTTTTTCTAGTGATTCAGTGTGGTTTTAATTACTGATAGAAAAGGTTTTTTCTCGCTGTTTAAGAGGGGGGTTAATTAGGGATTATTTGACTCAGGTGCCTCAAAACCAAATGTACCACTTATTCTGGGCCCACTCATTCTCTATGTCTGTTCATTCAAAGTGGCTGTTTTCAAAGTGAGGTGAATTAACAACCAGAGTTAAAATCAGTGGTAAAGTGCAGAGGTTGCTGTAGCATTTACCGCTTAATTTACTGTTACTTGACTGCCTTCTCTTTGCAACCTGCTTGTAAATTCTATAATCAATGGATTTGTTAGTTAGTTCCTCTATATAGGAAAATGTGCTTCATGCTCACCAGTGCTGTCCAGTGTACATCTCATGCTAGGTAGGCATTGTGACATCCCATGTCCTAATGTATGTCATGATTCCCCTTCTGCCTCATCCCTTGTATTCCTACAAGCAGCAATCTTCACAGACTTCCTGAGCACAGGGCCATAAATTCCTTGCCTCTCAGAAACAGTTACAACAACAATTGATAAGGAAAGTGGGGGAAGTGCTGCTTGGAGTATAAGTTTAATAAAAGGGTAACTACAAATCATTTGTACCATAACTTGAATAGGAGTTATGCTGCATCCTGCAGACACCGCCTTGAGATTTATCCAAGTCTGACGGTCAAACTGGTTTCCCATATTTGATTTTTTTACTCCAGACTATCCCCTCGATTCAAAGAGCAAAAGTTAATTGATTTCGGATCGAGAATCGTAAGTTTGGGTGGGTGTTAGTCATTTTTTCCTGTTTTTTTGGCCATTTCCGACTCGCACGAGCCTACGTACGAATTCGTATATGCTCTTACGATCATCGGAAGTTCGTTCCTAAATTTTAGGATCAAAACGTAAAACTTAGGATCAAATCCTAAAACTTAGGATCAAAACGTAAAACTTAGGATAATCGGATGTGTTTAGGTGTGATTCAGAGAGCAGTTTTCCAACCTCTAAATATGTTTTAAAAGAAAGCCACTGCCGACACCTTTTAGCAGTCGGATTGCTGTTCTTGAACAGGTTTTTTGGCTATGTGGAGGAGTCTGCGCGTCTTGAGCTCCAATGAACTGCATGTATCAGCATGGCCGAGGCCATAAATTGTATGGCAATGCATACCTGATTCAACACATTTTAATGTGGACCTTAATTAGTCCTTTGCATGTAAACCTTTATTTGCGTTAATTAAAGAAACTTATGTCCTTTGTTATTTATTTTTACATTGATGTACTAGAATAATATTTTTAGATTGAATTTATTGGTGTAGTTGTTTACCTTTGCTTTGTTTAATTATTTTAGCTCATCTTTGGTCAGATGCATCACACTTACTGAGGAGAGGAGAGCGGGATAAAGTGCAGGATGTGGGTTACTGCTGTATTTTGCACAGACACAGCAGAGCTGGGGGCACGGAAAGGTCAGAAATCAAAGAATGCAGAGCAACACAGTCACAAGGCCCTTTCTGTTTGCAGGCTGCCCGATAATACCTGACCCGCCATCTTGGCTGTTTCTAGACTCATAACATGCCGAAGTTGCTGGGTGTTTTTTTATATTTGAGAGCAATCTGTATGGAGAGGGTGTGGGTAACCACACACAAAATTTTAAGTTGTACCATTTGAAGCCAAAATATTAAAATTAAATCCACAAGTAAAAAATGCAAGTTAACTAAAAATTAAACAAAGTAAGATTTACTTATGCAAATGCATTCATTAATGGTTGGTTAATACAAAATGAATGAAATAAAGAAAAACAAAAGACCAAATATTTAGAATGCACTTTAATGAGGTAAGTTTGTAGTGCGCAGCCGCAAGATCAGAAGGATTAACGTCCAGACAAAAAAGGAAAAAGGGCAAAACCAATGTTGCAACCTGAGAAATGAAACGGAAATATCAGGATGGAAACTGACATAGGTCTGATTCCCGAACTGCCATACGAACGGACGTACATTTTAGGATAGAAACGTATTAGCTTATAGAATCACTCGCAAGTTCATACGAACGCACGAGCGTACGGGAAAAATAGGATGATCGGCACCAAAATCAAAGCTGTTACATGTTTCTTTGAATCGACCCTTATGACATACCAGTCATGTCAATTTGATATCTTTGGAAAGCTTCCATTCTGGGGGAAATTATGAACCCCATATTTACCAAGTTGGATTTTCCCAGCCTAAGTTAGGGTTCAAATTATAAAAGGTTTTGTCCTCCAGGTAAAGCCTAATAACATTTCAGCCCACCCAGCAGCACCCACCCGGGGGGGGGGGGGGTTGGCATCTGTCTTCCCTTAGTAATCTAGCATAAATCCAGAGGGAGAAACTGTTTTGGGTGTCACATACAGAGGGGCGGATCCGTGATCGTGGTGTGTCTGACCCAACTGCTCTTCCAACCCTCGGAATCTGCAAACTTTGTAACCTTTTTTGAGGTATTGGACTTTTAGTGTTTTCTCCCCTTTTATTTCTGTTTTTCTGCACATGTATGTATATTGTTTTTTTGTTATTCCTTGTATTTTTGTCATTTTATTTTTAAATAAAAGTTTCTAACTAAGCATGGGCCTACATTTTTGGAAATTAGAAAACTCCTAACATGGTTTACTTGAATCTATAAAAATCACCCCTGGTTTCTGAAGATTGTATGACCGCTCGTAAATGTGTATTAACCCATCGACTTTAAGATCGATTGTACTCAATCCATTGTATGAATGGGAAAGTGTATCTAATCATATAGTGTAACAAATGGCTCACAATTAACTTGGAGTGCTGCATGGTAACTGTGTGTGAACCAGCAGATTGCAAGATGATTGTATCTGTAAAAAATGACCTTATTTCTGCTTTTCAGCATGGATTTCCAAGTAATCGGTCTTGCCAGACAAACCTGATGAGCAAGCTCACAATTGAATCAGGGTTAGTCACTGAATAAAAGACTGCTGCAAAAGTTAAAATTGCTTGGACTGGCAGAAAACATGTGCACATGGATGAGTAATTGGCTAAATCATAGGAAACAGAGGGTGGCTATCAATGGTACATACTCAGATTGGATCACCATTACTAGCAGAGTACCGCAAGTGTCAGTTTTGGGCCCAGTCCTCTTTAATATCTAGATATTATTGACATTGGGAATGGATTAAACAGTGATATATCTTTGCAGATATTAAGCTGTGTGAAGTAATTAACACAAAAGAGGACAGCAAACAGATTTAGATAAACTGGAAGCATGGACAGTAAAATGGCAAATTCAGTTTAATACAGATACATGTAAGATTTTGCACATGGTAAGGAGCAATTTCTGCCATGATTATACACTAAATAATGAAATGCTTGGTAAAACTACAATGGAAAAGGGCCTAAGGGATTTTAGTTAACGATAAATTTAACTATAGTGCCCAATGCCAGGCAGAACCTGTCAAGGCATACAGGATCATGGGGTGCATAAAAAGGGGCATAGGTGCCCATGACCAGAGTATCATTTTAGCCCTCTATAAGTCACTGGTCAGAACCCATATGGAATATGGAGCATGTATGGAGCATGTTCAAAGGTGGGCAACCACTTATTAACCTTAATAAGTGGAATGCAGGGACTAGAGTACCCTGAAAGTTAGATTTATTTAGTTTTGGAAAATAGATGCCTGAGGAGTGATCTCATAACTATGTATAAATATATCATGGGTCAATTCAGTGCGCTGTCACACAATCTATTTATACCACCAGGTTTAACAATAAACCAAGGGCATCCCCTAAGATTGGAGGACCGACATTGGTGGGGATTCTTCACTGTAAGAGCAAGGAGACTATGGAACTGTCTGCTAGAGGAGGCAGTCATGAAGAATACGCTAAAAGAGTTCAAGAGTGGCTTGGATGCCTTCCTTGCTTGTAATAACAATACCAGCGATGGCTACTAGACCAATGGAAGGAGATCATCTTTTCTATACAGGTTGAACTGGATAGAATAATGTCTTTATTCAGCTTTACATACTGTGTTACTATGTAACTGTCTCTTTAACTGAAGCAATAGTAATCATGTTCTAATATAACAAGATGGCATAAGCATCAGCTTTGACAGGTCAAGTGGCAGTAAAAATACAGTTCTCTCTGCTCTGTGCTGTATTGGTCACAGGCTTAGATAAAGAACCAAAACAAGACTTCAGGTTATGTACTTACTTTGGAAGAAAAGTATATGATGGTGGGCTTCAAATCATAGAATGGCTAATACAGTGTCCATACTCATCTCCCATCTAGCTGGTTTAGATGAACTCGACAGACAGTCATAAGCATAGAACACATGTGGGATAAATGTATTTGTAGTATAGTATCCGAGTGTCAAGTTGTTGTACCGTGTTAGCCATCGATGTAAGCAGGAAATCCAAGGTTAACCTTGGATTTCCTAGTATAGTATCCAAAACACAAATATATGTAATGAAATTGTATAGGAAAACAGAAAATTTAAATACATAATAATTAGGCATGCCAAGGTAAAACATAAAATATGGGTTTCTCCTTTCCTCATGACTTCTTAAACTTGATTCATGAAAGTATCATATATTTATACATATAATTCTGAGCACTTGAGAGCAGAAGAAGAGGGAGTAATTTGGTTATTTAAATAACATAATTACACATCTCTGGTTTACCATTAAATGTTCTATTCTGAGCTTGTTATTTTACATGATTATAAATGCATGTTTTAGCAAAAAGGTCTCTAAACAAAGCACTTTACCTTGCATTGTTAAAAGTTTTTTGTACAAATGGCCTACTAAGATTGGTCACATTTTTAAAGGGGACCACCAGTCCAAAAAAAAAAGTCCAAAAAAACAGTAAAAAAAAAAAGTTTTGTAAAACGGTCTAAACTGCTCTTCTGATAATCGGTGGCATAAGCTGTTTAAGGGCTCAACCCCATGCAGATGTTGTGCAATAGCTCTGCTCCTCAACTACATGGGAGCTGCCATCTTACTATACAGCTGACAGTGCTGCTTACACATGAGCATGAGGGTGGCTGAGCCAGCAGCAATTTACACCAAACAGAGATATATATGCCTCAGAAACATGGAGCAACTTGTCAATCATCCTACATACACACTGAATGAACAGCTACTGGAGGAATTCTGTGTGGGTGGGGATTAGATTGCTTCCTAATGTTATGTGAATAGTGCTGCAGCTGTAGAGCATGCAGAAAGTATAATTAATGTATCTAAGAGCTCTCTGCCATGACAGAGCAATGATGAGCCATTACAGCTCAGTACTTCCGCCGTGACGCATTTCGTGTTAGAGCTTCATCAGAGGTAATTGTAAGGAGTCTGTGGCTTTTTGTGACCGATATTGAGATTCTGATACCTAGGCGATCTGTATATATGTAGGTAAGTTGGGCAAAATTGGGCTTGCCAAATATGTTAAATTGGGTCATTTTTTATATCCACATAGGGAGAATTTGGCTGACCTACATGGATAGTGTGGTAGGTACAGGTTTGCTGTAGCTGGGAAAAGTAACTAGCAGCAAATCATCATGGTCTAGTGCAGTCAGGTGTCAAAGCTGGTGGGGTATAAGCAAAGGTGTGGTATTACTACATGGGGAATGGTTCAGTATTATAGGTCTTAGAAAGTTCTGTCTGGTCCGAACTAGTTCGGGATAAACTTTCATCTAAAAAGAATTGAAATCAATGGCTGATGTCCCTAAAAGTCACCCAAGGCTGTATAAAAACATGTTTGAGTGGACTAAGTATTTGAACTGGCTATGGCTAATTAGCATACAAATCCCCTCTGATCTAATTAGCATTTCAATAGCCGTTTGATAGTTTAAAGCACATTTAAAAAAATAAGTAGAAGCAACAGGGCTTGCATTCCGGCAAAGTGAAGTAATGGATTTTTACAAGCATTGTATAATTTACCCATTTTGGGCAACACAGGGAGTAGACCTGCAGTTGTATAGGGCTTCCAGTAGCCTCTTCAAAATGCCTCAGCAGACGACACGTGTCTCTGATCATCTACCAGTGACGGAGCTGAAAATCACACTGGCTGGAATAGCTGGTCATTTGCTGCATGAAGAAATTATTCCCTGCTTTGCTCTGGTGGTAGAGGCAGATAGAGTGGAATTCCAGGTGTGCGGACATTGCATATTAAGCGGCGTCCGGTAAGACCATTCTCGTGCTGCAAGTCTAGGAGAGCATGTTTGAAGGCATAGGATCAACTATAGCAAACACATACCCTCCTGGACATGGCCAGAACATCCGCCAGACCAACATATGTTTTAAAGAAGAAGATTGATCACGTGCGGCAGACATGGGGCATGTGTCATATGAACTAGACGCAGAGCAACCACAATGTTCATCCCATTATCTGCAACCACATTGCCCAATCTAAGTTGATGTGGAGACAGACAGCTGGAAATTTCCTCATGCATGCACGGCAGCAACTCCTCAGTAGTGTGCTTTTCACGCCCAGACTCAATGTGGCGTGGCAATGCTGCACCTTGCAGTAAGGAAAGAATGGAGGAAGAGAAGGAGGTTAAGTTACACCCTGCTGTCTCCCATCTGCTGAGGAGAAGGATAGGTGGCTGATGTACAAAGCTGAAGAGGACCTTGTTGATCTTGTTTGTGTCAAAGCATTGTGCTGTACAAGTTCGACCCAGGGGGCCATGCCATACATGTATTGGTCGTAGCTACTGCTCCAAGTATCCACTGTTGCGTGCAATGTGCTGCACACTGACAGTTGCAAAGACAGTCCCACTTTCTTGTAACTGTACAAGGCGGGGATGGCCTTGTTTGAGATGAAACACCACCTGGGCTTGGCGCACTCCATTAGTTGCCTAAAGGCAGTGGACTAAACCAGGTGGTATGGCAGCAACTGCACCACCAACAACTTGTCCAGGTGCAAGTTTAGCCGCACAACAACTGGATGACTGGGTGCATATTGTTGTCTGGTGGATAAAGATTCTATTATGGTTAACTGATGGGATGGAGAGCAAGTATAGGAGAGCATATTTGAAGGCATAGGATTGACTATAGCGAAACACATACCCTCCTGCACATGGACAGAACGTCCACCAGACCAACGTATGTTTTTAAGAAGAAGGTGGATTATGTGCGCCAGATATGGGGCATGTGTCATGTGACCTAGACGCAGAGCACTAGATGACGATGACAAGACTGAGAATGTATTGCCTATGGGTGAGGCCTGGCTAATAGACAGATGACAGGTTATATGAGCCGCAGCAGAAAGAGCAATAAGGTTTCAATGGGGCATTTGTGAGGCATTATGCTAGTCCCAGGCAGCCATGTGATGCTGCTCTGAGTGGTTACGTAGAGCCGCCGTTCCTAAATTTGTTCACAGGTCACAGTTAACTTTCTGCTTGCAGATCCGGCACTGTGCCCGGTTTTGATCCTCTGGGAAGGTACAAACCACTAACTGACTCCTGTCCACCTGCTCCCGAGTCGATCAATAACAGAAAGCTAAATACATAAATATAGTTAAAATATATTAATGTTTTATGCATGTCAGAGGGCAAATAAGAGGAGATTGCCCTGCACAAAATGGGGTAGGGAAAGTACTCAGAATAATCACAGAAAGCAAAAAATTAAATACATAAAAATAAAAGAGTTTTTTATTTAAATTAATTCAGTTTTTTTATATTTTTGCATAATTTTTTGGCATTTTTGGTTAGATACGATCTAATAGCTGACTTTTCTATTTTTTATTGGGATTTTTTCACTTGTAAGTGTTTTACTGAAGGCGGCTTTTAAATGCAGGCCATTTCACTTCGATATTGCAGCATGTTTGTTTATTTTTTTGGTAATTGTTTGGCATTTTTGGTTAGATTCTCATTTCAATAGATTTTTATTGAAAAGATCATATCAAAGTTACAAATCAGACAATATTCTCCAACACGGAGAAGCTTGTCACAATAGTTTGTATACAAAATACTGTGTCATCTGATATACAATGCCGTTACGATAGATGTACTTCAGAAGGCCGCGTTCCTAGCTTGGAAAGTCCCACGCCGGAAACTGAATTCGATCTAAGGAACTAATTCTCTACATATATTAGGATTCTAAACATTATAGAATAAGCCCTTGCCCTTTGGACCAGAAAGGGGTTTTAAACCGTGCAGTAAGGGAAGGGGGAGGGCTTGGAAAGTCCCACGCCGGAAGCTGAATTCGATCTAAGGAACTAATTCTCTACATATATTAGGATTCTAAACATTATAGAATAAGCCCTTGCCCTTTGGACCAGAAAGGGGTTTAAACCGTGCAGTAAGGGAAGGGGGAGGGCAAATGGGTAGGGAAAAGAGAAGAAAAAAAAAAAAACATAGACATACCCCTCGATTCAAAGAGCCAAAGTTAATTGATTTCGTATCGAGAATCGTAAGTTTGGGTGGGTGTTTGTCATTTTTTCTTGTTTTTTTGCCCATTTCGTATTCGCACGATCGTTCGCGCATAGACGTATATGAACATACGCATTTCGTACGAGAATCGTATAATTTGCGTTAGTTCGTGTGTTTTTCCCGTCCAAATCGTATTATTTGCGTCCGATCCTATTTTTTACGTCCTTCACATGGGCTTGCGACCAATTCAGAGAGGTGATTGCTAATTGTTTGGAAGCCCATTAAAGAGCTGCTTTACGAAATGTTTGCCGGCAGCTATTTGGCCTCGGGAGTAGGACGGAGCGGAGCGAGTTTGTGGCACATCAAGGGCTTATGCTTTTTGGCATTGAGTTGATCGAGATGTCTGAGAGCAGATTGCCCCTGCGTCGTCGCATGAACATCGATAGCATGAATGATGTTGAGCTGTTCGAGCTGACCAGGCTTAATCGCGCTTCCCTCCATAAATTATATAGTGAGCTGCGGCCATGGTTAGCCCGCACCACAAGGAAGGGGCATGCAATTTCAGGTATGACCAAGATGCTTGGCTGCCTGCAATTTTTGGCGAACGGCTCGTTCCAGAGGCTGGGTGCCCTCTCCGTGGGGATGTCACAGCCTACGCTGAGCCGCGCACTATCTAAATTTTTGGAAGGCATGGCTGCCATAACTCCAAAATATATTTATTTTCCGGATGATATGGCAGCCAGAAACGCCATTAAGCTTGGGTTTTATAATGTGGCCGACATGCCCAACGTTATTGGTGCTATTGACTGCACACATGTGGCACTCGTACCTAGGGCTGCCGACGAGTATATATATAGGTATTGAGATTGGTTATTATGTTGGCCAACGTGTAATGTAACCTGTTTTCCTTTGCGGCAGCATATTTGTTTATCCCTCATTTGTGTAGCTGCTTTATCTAGGCTTTTCATTAGTATTTCCCAATAGAGTGCAGACATGTTTTGTTGTTAATTTTTTATTTTGGGTCAAATATCAATTACCCTTTTTGTATGTTTTTGCCTTAAGGAATCGTAAAATGGGACACTCCCTTAATGTCCAGGCCGTGGTTGGTCCGGACATGCGTTTTATGAGTGTCCTTGCCGGCTACCCAGGATCGTCCCACGACTCATATATCCTCAGGCGATCTGGGTTGTTTCGGAGATTTGAGGCAGGTGAATTTTCGGGGGCATGGCTGCTTGGTAAGTGTGTCCTATGTGTGTGCTATTAAATGTTGGATTAATCTTGTATTTGTTGATATGTTAGTATTTGAATTCTTTACATAAGCCAGAAACTGCCTTTTTCTTGGGTCATATATTATGAACTTCAAAAAAAAATGCTTGCCTCGCTTTGTCCTTCAGAATGTTTTCCCTTTAGTTAGGATGTCTGTAAGTTCCATGTCCCTAAATATATTGGTTGGGAGTTTATACCCAAGGATCTTTGAGCTTTGGCTCCTTTTGTACTATTGGTCTTTAAATGTCAAAGTGGACTTAAACTGCATACATTGTAGTTTTCATCTAAATGTGGATAGCCCCTCAGCAGCATCCTAATTGTAACATGTCTGAAAACTAAAAATATATTTAAATTCCAAATCCCCTTGGCCGTGCAGATGTTTGTTAATTAATTGGTATATTGAAGTGCCATTTTTAATTAGGTACTACATTAGTGGCAATATTTATTTTGCTAATGTGCCCTGGGTGTTTTTTTTTCCCCTTTACCTTACATCATTATGATATATGTAAAATTTTTTGTGTTTGTTGTGTTGCCTTTTTAATTTTGATTACATTTAATTGGCTGTTTAAGGTGATTCCGGGTACCCACTTCTACCCTGGCTCATGACGCCTGTGCTGCGGCCCCAGGATGCCTCTCAGGAAGCGTACAACCGTGCGCACCGCAAGACCCGGGCTGTTGTGGAGAGGGCCTTTGGGCTGTTGAAGACACGTTTTCGTTGCCTGGACCATACTGGGGGCGCCCTGCAATATGATCCCAAGAAAGTGATCGACATAATCATGGCATGTGCTGTTTTGCACAATTTTGCCATCCTGGAACGTGTCCCACGTTATGTGGATAGCCTGCCCTCTTCAGCCGTAGAGGATGATGTCGAGAATTTTGTGGGGCCACCCAGTGAGTCTGGCCAATCAGTTAGAGCCAACCTGATCTTGCAGCATTTTACTTAATTTTATTTCGTGTCTCAACATTCTGTGTGTCTGTGTTATCCTTTTTGTTAAATATGTTGTTTTGCCGTAATGTGGCATTACCTCAAAGTAAAACATTTTTACCTTAATTGTTGCCTAATGTATTTCATGTAGTTTCCTTAGCTTTAGATTTGCATTGTTACACCTCTTCAAACCAAAAATATCTGGTTTAGCCCAAGCTGTTTAAAATGTGTTCCCACTAAAAACGCCACAAGTATTGTAAGCGAGATTTTTTTTTTACTTAGAAAATTAAAAATTATAGTGCTTAACAGAAAACATTCCACATACATCTGTGGTTACAAATGGATAACATTACAAAAAAAACATCGAGCACATCTACACCTGGAAGTGAGTGGCACAACCAAACAAGGACACCCAGTCCAAAGGCCAGCCTAGTCCAGTCATTAATATTGCCTGTGCCCAGGGATATTTGGGCATGGCCATAATGTCACACAAACATGTCTGCAAACAGGAGGAGCACCAACCAAATCCATATTTAAAGCCATAAGTGGCCAGATACCCTCCACATAGACCTATGGCATTGGCTAGTGGCCTTAAGCATTACTCTAAGGAGCTATATGGGAGCAAATACAAAACACAACCTGCATGAGCAACACAAAATGGATTGTTTGAAACCTCAAAGGACAAGTAAATACAGTGGGGGTTAAGAGAAAAGATGTCCCACACACCCATGGCTTAATAGGGTGGCTGCCCATAATACCCAGGTGGAGGTCCAGGTGGAGGTCCATGTGAATGGGACCTAGCCTGGGCCATGGCAGCATTGTGAATTTGAAACTGCTCCACAATGTTTCTCTGCATATTGGTCATCTCAGCCATGGCTGACTGGATGCCATTACTTGCAGTGACCACGTTGCTGTTGAGGGTACGCAACTCCGCGAGGATGCCCTGTAGACTGGTATTGATGGTGACCATGTCGGCATGCCTTTGCTCACGCTCTGTAACGAGCTGTGCCTCATAAGAGTCCCTTTGTTGGGTCCATAATTGAAGCAGGGCACTCTGCCTCCCCTGGGAAATTGTGGGGCGGCGTAATGGAGTCCGCCGCACAATTACCCTGGCTCTTGGGCGTGCCCTGCCGCGTGGTGTCGTCCCCTCAACAGCAACAGGCCTGCTTTGCAAATCCTCAGCAGCAGAGTGAACACTGGGGACTGTAGTGTCAGTCTCCCCATGTGCATGCACAATGGATGGAGATTCACTCTGCTGCTGAGGATTGGCCAGAGAAACATTATGGAGCAGTTCCAAATTGGGACCCAGGGGGAGGTCATCCGACGTGCCCTGCATGGAGACATCATCATCTTCCTCCATTTCCTGGATCTCTTCCATGAGTGTGCGGGTCTGTAGGGACATATAAAAAAAAAAGTGTAAGTTGGCGTCCAAATTTGGGATTCCCACAGTTTAACACATTCTTAAGCACTTGGTAGTATTTATGGTACTAAATTAACTTACCGGAAATCTCGGATCTGGGCTCCTATGCTGTACGGACCTGGTAGGCATAACCAAACTGGGGGGTGAGTTTACCCTTGCTGAGGGATCATGCTGGGCTGAAGAAGAGAAAAACAAACCACGTAAACACACACATAACCATTTTTGGGATAGGTAATCAAATAAACCTCTATTTGTAATATTAATCAACTCTAGAGCAATGGGGACATTTGTTAAAAGACACGCAAGTTTAGATAGGTGCAATGGCTCGCGAAAACTGCTAACTGACCTCAGTTCTAAGTCAGGAAGTGTACCCAGTCAGCATACAACTTTCAACGCACATTTTTGGATTTAGCCTACCATTCGCTAGGTCTGGGGTACTCAAACAATTGTTGGAAAGGTCCATTTAAAGGTATGTGGTGAGAGGTGAATGTCTGGCCATGGGGCTGACGCAGGGGGTGTCTAGTTAGAAATAAACACACTGGTGGAGGGGCTTGAGATTTCAAAGTGCAAACTAATAAAGGCTGCTTGCCCTTGCTGGGCTGGATGGGGCAGAGCTGAGGGGACAGGGATTGGATGGCTAAAGGGGGGAGTTAACGTATTGATGGTGATGGGATGGATGGAGCAAATCTGTTACAAATGTATGGGGCTTATGTGGGGGGGGGGCATGGGGGGACTGTGGCAGATGGGGCAGAGCAGGGGCAGCGGGACACGATTGTGCCAAGAGAAAGATTTACCAAGTTACTGTGTACCTTGCAATGCCACTTCCTGTGCAGTACTTCATATTGCAATGCTATGTTTCAGGGAGCCATGACATTGGGCAGGAGAACAACCACTACATCGCCGATCAAGGGGGCAGCTCTGAGCACGTCAACACAGAAGTAACTGAGTGCAGGGCTGTCTGGGCAGGGGTCCTGGAATCTGGTGCCAAGGTCCGCATTGGTACCCCGGGCCGCCAGTTGAGTCTCGCTGCTCTAGGTCAGATATGTTTGGGGGTGGCTAATTAAATTGTTAACTCAAACACAACTCACACAACAAATAGGCAACCCATCCATAATGATGTGTGTTTTGTGATTGATTCCAAATATATCACTTTTCTGGAGAAACTTCATGACTTTAACAATCCAATTGGAAATTTGATCTTTGCCATAATGGATGTGGTCCTAAATGTGTGATTCCCAGGGACCAAAAGAGGACACAAACAGGCACAGTAGTGCGAGGCCAAGCAAGGCAAACCATAGGGGCATCTCGTTATCTTGTTACTAGTGAACTTTAGATTATTTAGCAAACAGGCAAACATGCAGATTTAAGAGTACTCACCGTGGGTACGGGTCGGTGAGTCTGTGTCCCTTAGACCAGCATGTCCACCGACCGCGACCGGATGGAGAAGTCCCAGCACAATCTCCTCAGCAGGGGTAAACTCCAATTTAGAAGGAAAGCCACCTCCAGTTTTCAGGCTGAAAAGAGAAAATCGTTTGGTACTCAGAAAAGGTGCATACAGTACATCCTAAACATTATATTTGGAGAAAACATTTATTTACCTGTAATTATGCCTTTTAATTTCTTTTTGCCGTACAGCATACTTCAGATCAGAGGTTTTCTTCTGAATTTGGGACACATCTTTCCTCTCTTCCCCCGCTGCATTTACTTGTCGTAGGATGGTTTCAAACAATTCCATCTTGCGCTGCTTTGTGGTGTGTTTTGATTTGCTCCCATAGAGCTCGTCATAGTATAATGTAAGGCCACTAGCCAATGCCATATTTTGGTCATGGGAGAATCTCCCACTCAACTGGCCGCGGCGCAATGTGCGGCCAGATGGTTGGCTTGGCTGCTCCTCCATGTGTGCAGACACATGTGGTGACATTATGGCCTGGGGCTGGGTAGGGGAATGGCCGGATTGGTGGCTTCCCAATGACTGGACTGGACTGGCCAAGGGACTGGGTGTTCTGGCGTGGCTGGCCACCGAACTTCCAGGTGTAGATGTGGTCATGGTTGAAATTCTGGGCCCTCTTGGGGGGCTATGTTCCCGGCTGGTGCCAGGTCGGGGGCTCTGTTCCCGGCTGGTGCCAGGTCGGGGGCTTCTGGCCCTGGATGGGGTTCTTCAGGCCCTGTAGGGGCTTCTGGCCCTGGATGGGGTTCTTCGGGCCCTGTAGGGGCTTCTGGCCCTGGATGGGGTTCGGCGGGCCCTGTAGGGGCTTCTGGCCCTGGATGGGGTTCGGCGGGCCCTGGCTGGGCTTCTGGCCCTGGATGGGGTTCGGCGGGCCCTGGCTGGGCTTCTGGCCCTGGATGGGGTTCGGCGGCCTCTGGCTGGGCTTCTGGCCCTGGATGGGGTTCGGCGGCCTCTGGCTGGGCTTCTGGCCCTGGATGGGGTTCGGCGGCCTCTGGCTGGGCTTCTGGCCCTGGATGGGGTTCGGCGGCCTCTGGCTGGGCTTCTGGCCCTGGATGGGGTTCGGCGGCCTCTGGCTGGGCTTCTGGCCCTGGATGGGGTTCGGCGGCCTCTGGCTGGGCTTCTGGCCCTGGATGGGGTTCGGCGGCCTCTGGCTGGGCTTCTGGCCCTGGATGGGGTTCGGCGGGCCCTGGCTGGGCTTCTGGCCCTGGATGGGGTTCGGCGGGCCCTGGATGGGCTTCTGGCCCTGGATGGGGTTCGGGCCCTGCTGCGGGGCCTGGGTTGCCGAACTGCCCTACTTGAACCCATGGCCGGTGTGGGCTCCCTTGTGCGGCCTCTTCTGGGGGCAGAGGTGGTGGGTGCTGCAGTGGGCTGCTTTTTGGCTGCAGGGGCACGTGGCTTGGGGCCCCTTTTTTGGGTTCTTGAGGGTCCAGTGTCCCTTGGTGGGGCCGAGGTAGTAGTCTTGCCTCTCAGCTTTCTCCTACCTTGCTGGGACCTTGTTGTTGGGCCCTCCGCGGTCTGGCTTTGCTGGGGTCGCTTGGTCATAGGCTTTTTAGGTGCCATCTTCCACAAATGCTCAAAGAGAATGAGCTTTGGGTGCAGGGACCTTTAAATAATGAGCCCAGCGTGTGACGCCTATGCGCACGACTACGCGCTCGTACGAACGTACGTTCGAGCGGAACCAGGAAACCGCTGGGGTTTCACTTATCTGCTGCCTTGAAGAAGCATAAAGATGGCGCCCACTATCTTCACCCGTCAACAGGAAGAGATCCTCATGCTGGTAAGTGGCTGCCTGTGCATTTTAATGTAATAGTCAATGATGGCCTAAATGTAAATGATGCGTTTGGAACTAGTTTGGGGTCTCTTAATGTTTAATAACTGGCTCCTCACACTTCATCCTCAAGGGCCGAGCCTGGCCACGTTTTCACCTGTCTATGCTGATGTCCTAATTCGGCCAATTGCTCCGGCTTAGCAACAGTTAATTAACCTGTGGAGTAGCGGGGCTAGCTGGCAAACCTGGCCTGTCTCGGACCTTGATGCGGATGTTTGAGGAACACTGTTTTCCTAAGCCATAAAAACACAACGGGAAGCCACACACGTGGTCCAAAAGCCTAAGCATAAGCCTACATCTTGGATGTTTAAACCATCCTAACATGCCATAGATGCAGGTGGCCTGATTCTTGATGTTGGCTATTATCTGTATGTACATGGTGTGTGATACATATAACATAAGACCAGACTCTCATTCACAGTCAACGTCCTCTTTAAGGCACTCCCCAAAAATGGCTGCCACTCTAAATGTGTGTGTTAATGACATGAAATTCTCAACTTGTGATGCAACACATATGGGTGTGTGTGTAAAAGTAAAATCTCTGTGTCCATTATGTTTTTCAGATCATGCTTCAGCGCCGGTATGACTTCGCGCCCAATGTGTGCGAGAAAAGGGACATCGCCCGGGAGATCATCGCCGAGATACACCGTGTCACCAGCACCACCTTCACTCACACCCAGATAATGCAGCATTGGTCGGACCTGAAACGTCTGCACATGCCCCGGGTGCGGAGGTTTTTTGGAATCCATTTCCCAAGTAAGTACCAAGCAATTGCATGGTATATGTTCCAAATGTATAAGTTATGCCTTTATTTATAATGACTTTTCTTTGGTAGTGTTGGAAATGGATTTCAGAATTCGCCGCACCCGGAGGCGTACAGGCCGACCAGTGCTGCATGAGTCTGCATCTGTGAGTGAAGGTGGTGGATCTCCCGGGCGACGGACCTACCCCTCCTCTGTGGCCTCCTCAGACCCAGTGGCGTTGCTAGGGCTGGTGTCACCCGGGGCGGTAGGAAATGGTGTCACCCCCCCCCCAATGGTGTCACCCCCCCCCCAATGGTGTCACCCCCACCCCCCCCCCAATGGTGTCAACCCCACCCCCCCCAATGGTGTCAACCCCACCCCCCCCAATGGTGTCAACCCCACCCCCACCCCCAAAGAAAACAAACAAAAAAAAAAGCATTTTTGCCGGCATGGTGGGAGCGGGCCGGCCGGTTCCGCGCTGACAGCGGAACCGGCCGGCCCGCTCTGCTGTCAGCGGAACCGGCCGGCCCGCTCCCACCATGCCGGCATTTTTAAAAAAAGCAAACACTTACCTGCAGGTCCAGAGCGTGGAGGCCGGCGCCGCTCTCAGCTGTCATCTGAGGGCGCGTCATCAGAGGCGCCCTCTGATGACGCGCCCTCAGATGACAGCTGAGAGCGGCGCCGGCCTCCACGCTCCGGACCTGCAGGTAAGTGTCTCTATACCGAGGGGTGACCGGCCGAGAGGTGTCACCCTCTAGGTCTGGTGTCACCCGGGGCGGTCCGCCCCCCCCGCCCCCGGGTCGCTACGCCACTGCTCAGACCAGCCCCTGGACCTTACCACAGAGGAGGGGCCCAACCGCGTGGGCGTGGAGTCATACCTGGCCAGGCATGGGGAAGGCTCTGGTATGTCACTCTTCATGTATAGGCACAAAGATATACATGGCAGGCCAAAAACTAAGTTATCCTTTATTATGTATTTGTAGAAGCTTCTGGTGCGGGTGAAATAGTGGAGGAGGAGGCAGCAGAGATGCTGGAAGTCGATCCTGGCGAAGGTGAGTGATGTCAGCCAGACTGGGAGCCAGATATGTTGGGAATAGTGACTCTCTACAAGTACTAACCAAATGTCACATGTTTCTCCTGGGACTTCTTCACAGCATAGCCAGGACCAAGGGCAGCCTGTTGGCCCCAACCAGCCATCTGTCGGCCACCAACTCCGTAAGTCTCCATGCCATTATTCATATTAATGTTTGGTTAGCTAATAACACACACATAACTAAAGGCGTAGCCAATGTGTAGTTCACACTTTCATGTGGGCACTTCGTTAGCTTAAAGAGGACCCTAACTTGTATTAAGAACCTAAGAATTAGCCAACACACTGTACCTACAGATTAGAAACATGGAAAAACACCCTTCAGCCATCTAATGCATGTTATTAGACTGAACAAAACCAATATTGCGGAATATGGAATGCGCAATATTTACAGGCAGCATGGGATACAGATTGAAAAAAGGAAGGTGCTGCATGCATGCATTGTGGGACTGATGACCTTTCCCTCAACCCAGCTATGCTCTGGATTCCCAACGCACCACTGTAACCTACTCCCCTGTACTTTATCCAACTCTCCACTCCTCATTAAGTGTTATGCTTCAGAGTCCAGATGGCGGCGCTGTAATCCAAAAACCTCCAAAATGTACTTTGATCTGGTGCAGAATCATTTGGGAATAGTTATTGGTTTTCATTAAATAATGTTGAAGGTCCGGTGTCAGGAGTTTAAAGACTTACCTGTGGGAAATGCATTAACTTTATCCCTTGGAAGAATGACATATGTCATGCATTTACATGTATTTGATTAACCCCAAATCTATTTCCAGCATACAAACCGGTCTGGGACTCCTATTTATGTTTATTTCTCTATTGCTTACAGGGATTATCCCAAAAACCGTGCATGAAAAAAAAAAAAGAATCAAGGAGTTGGTGGCCGAGCTGCTGGCCATACAGGCGACGTTGGGGCCAACAGATGAAGAAGAGGAGGATGATTAGTGCCCTTGGTCCTGGCTACTTTTGTTAACTCGTTTAACATTGTTTTATCTATTTGAAAAGTTTTAATGTTTTTAAAAAAAAAAAAAAAATTTTACTATGTTTTTAAAAAAAAAAAAACAAATTTTACTATGTTTGGAAAAAAACGAAAAAAACATTTTACTATGTTTGGAAAAAAAAAAAAATAAACATTTTACTATGTTTGGAAAAAAACAAAAAAAAAAACATTTTACTATGTTTGGAAAAACCAAAAAAAAACATTTTACTATGTTTGGAAAAAAAAGTAAAAAACATTTTACTATGTTTGAAAATACCAAAAAAAAATAAATAAATAAATAATTTAAATAAATTATATTTGAAGCCTTCATAAATGTGTCTTTTATAATATGCGCACCCAAAAACAATTACACAAAACAGAAAAAACACGCTTATAAACATATAGACATATGTACATTATGTGGTTTGGGTAAGTTTTAGGGTCGTCAACATGAAGAAGGATGCAAGCGCTAAGGGGTTTAGGTAAGTTTTAGAGACCGAGAAATGAAGTTGGATGCAGGCGCTAAGAGGTTTAGGTAAGTTTGAGGGACCGAGAAAGGAAGTTGGATGCAGGCGCTAAGAGGTTTAGGTAAGTTTGAGGGACCGAGAAATGAAGTTGGATGCAGGCGCTAAGAGGTTTAGGTAAGTTTGAGGGACCGAGAAATGAAGTTGGATGCAGGCGCTAAGGGGTTTAGGTAAGTTTGAGGGACCGAGAAATGAAGAAGGATGCAAGCGCCAAGGGGTTTAGGTAAGTTTGAGGGACCGAGAAATGAAGTTGGATGCAGGCGCTAAGGGGTTTAGGTAAGTTTGAGGGACCGAGAAATGAAGTTGGATGCAGGCGCTAAGGGGTTTAGGTAAGTTTGAGGGACCGAGAAATGAAGTTGGATGCAGGCGCTAAGGGGTTTAGGTAAGTTTCTGGTTGAGGGTGCGCATGCGCAAGATCTTATAAACATACGAACGCACGAATCTAAGAGGCCAAAAACCAATGAAAACCAGAGGCAAACGCAAGTAATTGGAAGAGGTGGACAATGGAAGCAGCCGAAAAAACAGGCTGCCGCCGCAACAGGTGAGCACATGAACGTGATTTTTACGATTGCCAACTGACTGAGGCAAGTTCGGGAGATATCATACGAACGGACGTATATTTTAGGATAGAAACGTATTTGCTTATTGAATCACTCGCAAGTTCATACGAACGCACGAGCGGACGTGAAAAATAGGATGATCGTGACCCAAATCCAAGCTGTTACATGTTTCTTTGAATCAACCCTATAGACTAGAATAACTACCTTATTACACCCATAACAAAGTCTTATCAAAATTCCTAGGGCCGAAGGCCCGTATCCAAGAGTTCCTGAAATCCTTCCAAGTTACCACACTGAATTGCGGAAAGCTTGTCCATAGACATAATAAAATTCACCTTATTAATAAGTAACCTAAACTTTAGGTCAGAAGTTTTCCATGAAGCTGCTATCGCCTGTTTTGCGCCCGTCAGGATATGATAGGCCAGTAGCTTCTGATTTTTGGAATAATTGTCAATTGGGCTGTTTAATAAAGCCACCCACGGATCCTGTGGTACCTGCCTACCTAATACTCTGCTTATAGCATCAAACACTGCTCCCCAAAATGATTTCACTTTGCCACAGTCCCACCATATATGTTTATAGGAACCTGCAACAGGGCACCCTCTGAAGCACAGTCCTCGCCGATCCGCCCCAAAGTGCCTCATTTGGTCCGGGACTAGATACCACCTAAGAACCAATTTGACATTAGCTTCCACGAACATAACTGACGCAGAGACCCCAAAGGCGAACCCCACATCCTCTGCCAATCCCCGTGCTCCTTTACCTCTCTCAGTTCCCTCTCCCATTTTTGCCTGTACGATAAGACTTGAACACCTGACATCTCGCATAACTTACTGTAAATTTCAGAAATAACCCCTCACCCCCTTGGGTCCTTACTACAACTCTGGGGTTCTGGGGCCACAATCTTTAAAAAATGGAGTCATAAAAACAGTCCCCAAGATATTTGACCCCCCCCCCCTCTCTTCCAAGAGGAGAACCTGGCAGGATCTATAAGGGCTGGGAGGAACATAGGGTTATCCCAAGTCATTCCAAACCCTCAAGGAATGGTCTATTACTGGATTTGCCAATGATTTCCTCACTTTAGGGGACAACCACAGGAGATTGTCAATCCCTACCGGGGAGCATAAGTCGGCCTCTATTTGAATCCATGGTGGGGCATCCTAATTTGTGTGGTATGCTAGCACTTGAGCTAGTTGTGCGGCTTGATAATATTTTGTAACATTGGGTACCCCCAAACCGCCCTGACATTTTGGTTTAAGCATAATACAACCTGCAATTCTTGGGCGTTTGTGGTCCCAGATAAAGTCCAATATTTTGCTTTGAAGCTGTTTTAAATAGATTGAGGGAATCCGGATTGGGAGCGTTTTAGTTAAATACAGAAATTTGGGAAGAAGAGTCATTTTTATGGCCGCAATTCGGCCCAGCCAAGAGAGACCATAGGTTTTCCATTTCTTCAACAAAGCCAGTAGCTTATGCCTAAGCGGAATGAAATTGGCACTAAATAAAGATTCATAACGTTTAGTCAAGTTCACTCCTAAGTATTTAATCGTCTCTCCTTCCCAATGAAAGTCAAACCCAGCCTGAATCTGAGCCCATTGGTTGTCCGAAATATTTATATTTAGCGCCCTTGATTTCGTAGTGTTCACCTGCAACCCAGATATCCACTCAAAATCTCCCAAAGTCCTCAATATATTGGGAAGGGAGATGATTGGATTTGATACTGTTAATAATACGTCATCTGCAAACAGACATAGTTTATAAACAGCCTTGCCCACCGTCACCCCCCCCCCCCCAATGTCTGGCGATGTCCTAATAGTCTGTGCAAGGGGTTCCATCGCCAAAGCAAACAGTAAAGGTGACAATGGGCAACCCTACCTAGTACCTCTCATCAGAGGAAAAGTCTCTGACTTACATCCGCTATATTTCACATAAGCCACTGGTTTAGAGTAAATTTCTTTCACTATCCCACAGAATTTCGGGCCAAAACCCCAGAAGTCCAGCAGATAGAAGAGATATTCCCAGGCCACCGAATCGAATGCCTTTCGTACAACTAATGAGAGGAGCATACACGAGAGACCCTCATTATTAGCTATCTGTGTGAGCTGAACCACCCTTCTGATGTTGTCCCCAGCTTGCCTGCCTGGGATAAAGCCCACTTGGTCGTTATGGATTAGCTGAGGAAGAAATTCTGCCAGCCTATCGGCTTAAATTTTTGTGAAAATTTTCATATCCAAGTTGATAAGGGATATAGGCCTAAAGTTTGACCACAGAGTAGCATCGGTGTCTGGCCTAGGTATCATACTGATCGAGGCAGTTAAAGATTCCTGAGAGAAAGAACCCCCCGCTCGGATCCCATTCAACATAGCCCTCAGCTTCGGTACCAGCACAGAACAAAAAGTCTTAAAGTAAGCTGCCACAAAACCGTCTGGGCCCGGCCTCTTGTTGAGCTTCAAATTTGAATTACTTGTTCTATTTCTGGGAAGCTAAATTCACTTTCCATACTCTCTCGCAGTTGGTCTGGCAGGGAAGGTAGAGAAACCCCCCTCAAAAAATTATGCATATCCCCGGATCTAGGCGGGTTGCGATTAGCATATAATTTTTTAAGTTGTTCTTTAAAGATCTCAACAATATTAGTGGGGTTACTAGTCAGGTCCCCTCTCTCATTTTTTAGTCTAACAGGGTTAAAACTCTGCTCCGGGGTTTTCAATTTTTTGGCTAGCAATGCGTCAGGCTTATTGGCCTTGCAGTAATACCTATGTTTAACCCAACGAAGAGCGTTCTCCGCCTTCCCTGCCAGAGCAAGATTCAACTCATGTGTTACCCTGTGTAGCTCAGCTCGCAACGAAGAGGTCAACTGCTTTCTTGCTTCCTCCGCTACCCTTAGGTATTCCCTTTCCAGATTTTCTATATATTTCTTTCTTTCTTTCTTTTTCCTGGAGGCGATCTGGATAAGTCTGCCCCTTATTGTAGGTTTGTGGGCCTCCCAGCAAGTAACCGCAGAGGTCTCAGGAGATTCATTAATTTGAAAAAATTCAGTCAAAGCGTTAGAAACCTCTGCAACCACTGCTGGGTCCTCAAAAAGAGAAGCATTTAGTGACCAAAAGACTCCAGACTGTCTGCAGGACAAGAAGTCTAATTTTACTAGCATTCCGTCATGATCTGACCAGGAGATTGGGAGAATTTTAGCCGATCGCAATGAGGTCATTGACCCCTGAGTTAAAAAGACATGATCAATTCTCGACCACACATTATGAGGGTGGGAAAAGTGAGTGAAGTTTTGATTGCCCGGATTAGCTTCCCTCCAGCAGTCAGCCAGATAATGAGTATCTAAGAGTCCTCTGAATGCCTTAGATGCTGCTATCATTTGAGGGCTCACTAAAGTATTGCTCGGGGACTGTCTGTCCATGTAGGGATTTATGACTAAATTAGATTCCCCACATAATATTGTCATCCCTTGCGCTATACTGCCTACTTTATCTAAGAGGTCAGATAAAAAGGCTACTTGATTTGTATTGGGTGCATAGTAGTTAGTTATTGTAATCTCTAAATCTTGCATTGTCCCAACAAGGATTAAATATCGGCCATCTGGATCTTTAAGCTCCTTCTTACAGTGGAATTGAGCATCACGTCTAAACCCAATCAGGACACCCCTCTGTTTGGAATCTGCGCACGCCATAAATACCTGAGGGTAAGATGCATCCAAGAACCGGGGAGTGGAGGATTTCGAGAAATGTGTCTCCTGTAGGCACAGGACCGCAGGTCGGAGGGTTCTAAATTTCCTAAATGCAAGACTCCTCTTATGCAGGGAGTTGAAACCTTGAACATTTAAAGAAAGCACAGTAGTCATTTCAGAGATATTTATCTGTCTCTAGTCAGATGTGACGAAACACACACAGAGAAAAAGAAAAAAAAAAGTGGGGGGAAGAAGGTAAGGGGAGGAAAAGCTAGGGAAGGCGGGGAATAGGAAGAAATTAAATCACCAAAAACGATATATATGAGAACTCTCCCAAAGGAAGCCAGGTAGCAATAATGTAAGGGAAGCCCATGCAGCTGTTTCTAAAGGCACTTATTCAGACCAAAAATTAAATTGAGGCCTATGTACCCAAAAGGAACACCCCGTGCCTCCTATTTGTGAGAGTCCTCATCCACATCAACTCCCTCACCTAGTATCGCAAATACTCTTTTAGGCAAGGTAAGCAGCCTATCTTGTAAGTAGTTATTTTTAACAATCTAACAAAGTTGGTCAATGTAGCAAAGTTGACACAAGAATTAAAGAGAAATATATAATAATAGAGTCAGAGTGGTAGTCCCTTTGATTCAACTGGAGTACGTCATGAATATGCCGGCGGGCAGACGGGGATTATCAAAATCTCACACTATAGAGCGCATAACAGAGCCAAGACATTTTAAAGCATCAACTATAAACCTTATACCAAGCTAATAAAATAGATTAAAAAGACTCCTCTTCCCAAAACAGGGAAGGAGAGAACAAAATACAGGGGTGAGTGAACCATGAGACCACCGCTGTAATCACTCAATAACTAATAGAGGAGCTATCCTGCACAGCATATTGGTGGACTCATCCAAATGGACAGTTAGACAGAGACAGGCCAGCCGACAAACAAACAAGCAACAAAACAACACACACAAAAAAAAAAAAATTTCCTCATGGTCTGTTGACATCTTCATATCCACTCTTGCACCTTAATTACTCAACATGTGGGGCATTGACTTGAGATTTTAAAGTCCTGTGTTTCAGGTCAAGGCAGTCCTTAAAAAAAAAGGCTCTGGGAACAGGAAGAAAATCCAAGGCCTAACGACTAGGCTGTAATGACTAGGGCTTTTCAGGTATCCAAAAATGAGAGGGAGGAGCTGCATCCTGTGGACCGAGGGCCTTTTCTCAACCTTTTCCCAGCTCGCTGTACTTTAGGTGAATCATCAAAATTTCTGGGAGATTTGGTCTGGGCTGGTCTGGTAATACCTGCTAGAACCATCTGGCCCTTTAAATCTTCCAATGAACATGCTGAATATGATGAATCTTTATAGGCAAATGTTATGCGGAAGGGAAAGCCCCATTTATATCTGATTTTATACTCCTGTAGGATTGCTAGCAGTGGTTTTAATTCTCGTCTCCTCGCCATGGTAACCACAGAGATATCTGAATAAACTTGGAATTTATGCCCTTGAAACATTAGGTTAGCTGATTGGCGTGCTGCTTTCTGGATCAATTCTTTAGTATTATAAAAATGAAATTTAGCTATTATGTCCCTAGGTAAATCTTCAGTGGGTCTGCGGGGGCCCAGGGTTCTATGAATGCGATCAAATTCAAGCCTTTCCATTGGAAGTCCTGGGACAAGCTCTTGACATAGCGCTGTGATCGCTGACTTTACATCCTCAATGTGCTCTGGTAAACCTCTAAATCTGAGGTTACATCTTCTGTCCCGATTTTCCATGTCCTCAATCTTTGCTGACAAAAGGGAGTTATCTATCTTCAGCTGGTTAACATCAGAATCAATAGCTTCTTGTGAGACTATTACATCAGCCAACTTGCTCTCTAATGTGTTCAGGCTGCATGACACTCTATCCAGCTCCTTAGACAGGTGCTCTTTAATCAGCGTTGTGTTAGCTGCCAAGGCTTTCTGTAATAAACCTTCAAACTGGTGCAATAAATCAGCACTTACTTCAGACTGCGTGGCTGAGCTCTGCAGGCCTGTTCTCCCCCTCTCCTCTTCAAAGAAAGAAGCCTCGCTGTGATTGATCGCAGCTAGGTCCTCCAGGGTTATATCCTCCGCCATCTTGGATTCACCTCCTCCACTGCTGACAACGGGACTCCTCTCCCTCGCTCACACAGACAGACACTGCCGCCGCTCCGAGCTTCTCCCTGGTCTCCGGTGAGTCTCACCCCCGCTCTGCTGTGTTTAACTCGCTCCTGCGCTGCTGTTGCTCCCATACTATCGCCGCCGGGCGCGGAGCCGACTCACACCGCCGCCATCATCGGCACGCGCGCATGCGCACTCCCTGGCATTTCTAGTTAGATTCAATCTTTATCTTATTAACAATAGGCTGACTTTTTTTTATTTTCTATTGTAATTTTTCACTTTTAAGTGTTTTACTAAAGGCGGCTTTTAAAAGAATCCCATTTCACATTGAAACAGTTTTTTTCATTTTTTTTGCATTTTCGGTTAGATATAATTTTTACCTAATGAAGAATTGCCTGATATTTTATTTTTTAATAGTTTTTTCACTTTTAAGTGTTTTACTAAAGGCGGCTTTTAAATGCATCCCATTTAACATTGGAATTGCCTGCAGGTTTATTTTTTATTTTTGGGTAATTGTTTTGGCATTTTGGTCAGATTCAAGTCCGACTTTATTTTTTAATTGTAAATAAGCTAAATATGGCTTTTAACCCTTTAACCGCCAGCCTACCTTGAGATTTTGTCACCCTTTGTTGCCAAACCATTTTGCACTATTTTGTGCTCCCCATGTTCAACTGTGATTTTTTAAGGGATTTCCAGGGATTTCCCAGGAAAGTGATATATTGTTTTTTTTAAGCAGAGCCTGGGCTTTAACATGAAATGTCTTGTTTGTCAGTTTCTAAGTGTATTCTCAATATTTTTGGGTGAAAATTGTACAAAAAAATAAAAAAAACAATTTTTTACAATTTGTAGTTTTTTTTGTAATAAAAAATGTAAGTTTGTCAATAAAATCTTATTGCGTGTGAAACCCCAATTTCTCCCGGCTAGAAGTACACACTTCAGGCTTTCTAGGCGTACCAGGCTTGTTGACATGGGTGCAGTTTTCTGGAAGTAATCCCTCAATGTATTCTTTGGTTGCACAGGGTTTCCTTAAAAATGAATAAAAAAGCAGAATCAAAACCACATTTTCCTAAAAAAAAAACTATATGTAAACCAGAAAATCTGAAAAAGCAACATACCCCAAACAGAACAATACCCAACATGCATAGGTTCTGTCAAGGAAAAAGTTGCCAAACACACCAAAGTAAAGCATGTGCGTAGCGGTAATTTTACTTCAAAATTTCAGCTCTGCAGACAAAGTGTTTCTACCAAAACAACCCTTTACATTTGGAATATCCCCAATAAACCATATGTTCCCTGAAAGTACACATGTTAAGCTTTCTAAGCATACCCAGCTTGTTGTAGTGGGCTCATCTTTCTGTAAGTAATATCTCGAAGAATTCTTAGGTTTCACAGGGTTTCACAAAAAATGGATAAAAAAGCAGAATAAAAAACACCTTTTCCTAAAATATCAATATGGAATAGAAAAAACAAGGTAAATCTGAAAGTGCAAGGTTCCCCGAGCAGAACAATACCCAACATGCATAGGTACCTGTAACCTTTTAACTGCCAGCCTACTTGAGATTTTGTCACCCTCTGCTGACAGGATATTTTTCACCATTTTGCGTGATGTTTAACTGTGATTTTTGCAGGAATTTCCAAGAAAATGGCATATTTTCTTTTTGTGGCAGAGCTTTGGCTTTAACGTGAAATGTCTTGTTTGCATTTTTTCTACTTTTTTTTATATATTGTTAAGTAAATGAGTAAAAAAAATAAAAATATATATATATTTTTTAAATTGTCTCCTTTATTGTAATAAAAACATTTATTTTATTAAAGAAAACCATATTGCATGTGAAAGCCCCATTTATCCCGATTACAATGATATCACATATGTATAGGTAGCCCCCCGTTCCTGTCTAGGTAATCCCCTAAACTGAAAAGAGCACTTTATAACATTTACAAATAAAATACAACTACTATCCACATAATAAAAAAACACAAAAACCCAGGAAAGTGATATATTGTTTTTTTTAAGCAGAGCCTGGGCTTTAACATGAAATGTCTTGTTTGTCAGTTTCTAAGTGTATTCTCAATATTTTTGGATGAAAATTGTACAAAAAAATAAAAAAAAAACAATTTTTTACAATTTGTAGTTTTTTTTGTAATAAAAAATTTAAGTTTGTCAATAAAATCCTATTGCGTGTGAAACCCCAATTTCTCCCGGTTACAGCGGTACCACATATGTATAGGTAGACACCCTTTCCTGCCCAGGAGACTCCCCCAAACTGAAACAATGCTTTAGGAGATTTTCAGATAAAATACAACTGTCATGAATGACTCGCCTTCAGCCCGTGCCCGTGGTGTCCCTAGGCAACTGGCTGGGGATCCTCCTGCCCAGCAGCCGCTTCTGCCTCGGGTGCCATCCCCAGCGGCGCATGTGTCTCCAAGCAAGCCCTCCTCCCTTTCCCACTGTCATTCAACTTGTGCTTGCACGCGTGTACAGTCAGCTCATGTCCTCCGGTGGTGCAATACACAGAATGGCCACTGGAGGCTGTTTAAAAGAGCGAAACCTAGGAGGTGCAGCTCTGAGCAGTATGCCTGTGGAGTTCAGCTGGGGCAATCAGCCCAGAGCTCTCTGAGTGCACCAATCAGACCACAGGGCCGTAATGCACAAATCAGCTCACAGATTCAAAGTGCACCAATCACAGCCACTGCCTCCCTTTCCAATCCAGCTGGGTCTACCCCTATAAAGGGATTGCCACTGCAGTGTGTCAGTGCCTGTTATAGCGCCTAGTACCAAGCTTGTCTTGTGCATTGAAGCTCGATTGATTTCCAGTTGCCAACCTCTGCCTTGCTGACGCCTCTCGATCTGAAACCCTGTTGCCGACCCCTGCCTGAACCGACTATTCTCAATCTGATCTCCGTTGCCGACCTCTGCATGAACCGACCAATCTCGATCTGATCTCCGTTGCCGACCTCTGCCTTGTACCTAGACCTCGAGCTATCTCTCCCCTCTGTACCGCTGCGAACTCTGACTCCCCGTGTTAACCTCTGGCCTGCCTCTGGACTTCCGCTACACTCCCTCTTAGCCATTGGTTCTTCAGACCTCTATACCTGTAAGCTCTCATCCTTTGAGCCATTGAAGTCCTGGGGGCAACCGATCCCGGGCAGGCGTATTCTGCGTCCCGGCAAGCGGGGGCTCCTACAGGTGAAGCTGGCTGCGGAGATTGGGGGTTGAGGGCTTACCTAGAGGGCTGGAGTTACCAGAGCGTGACAGCAACTATGCTATGCAATATGCGCACCTGGCAGTTTTTCAAGAAAAACAACCCTTTACATTTGAAATACCCCCTACAAACTATGTATTCCCTAGAAGTACACACCTCAGGCTTTCTAGGCGTACCAGGCTTGTTGACATGGGTGCAGTTTTCTGGAAGTAATCCCTCAATGTATTCTTTGGTTGCACAGGGTTTCCTTAAAAATGAATAAAAAAGCAGAATCAAAACCACATTTTCCTAAAAAAAAACTATATGTAAACCAGAAAATCTGAAAAAGCAACATACCCCAAACAGAACAATACCCAACGTGCACAGGTTCTGTCAAGGAAAAAGTTGCCAAACACACCAAAGTAAAGCATGCGCATAGCTGTAATTTTACTTCAAAATTTCAGCTCTGCAGACAAAGTGTTTCTACCAAAACAACCCTTTACATTTGGAATATCCCCAATAAACCATATGTTCCCTGAAAGTACACATGTTAAGCTTTCTAAGCATACCCAGCTTGTTGTAGTGGGCTCATCTTTCTGTAAGTAATATCTCGAAGAATTCTTAGGTTTCACAGGGTTTCACAAAAAATGGATAAAAAAGCAGAATAAAAAACACCTTTTCCTAAAATATCAATATGCAATAGAAAAAACAAGGTAAATCTGAAAGTGCAAGGTTCCCCGAGCAGAACAATACCCAACATGCATAGGTACCTGTAACCTTTTAACTGCCAGCCTACTTGAGATTTTGTCACCCTCTGCTGACAGAATATTTTTCACCATTTTGCGTGATGTTTAACTGTGATTTTTGCAGGAATTTCCAAGAAAATGGCATATTTTCTTTTTGTGGCAGAGTTTTGGCTTTAACGTGAAATGTCTTGTTTGCATTTTTTCTACTTTTTTTATATATTGTTAAGTAAATAAGTAAAATAAAATAAAAATATATATATATTTTTTAAATTGTCTCCTTTATTGTAATAAAAACATTTATTTTATTAAAGAAAACCATATTGCATGTGAAAGCCCCATTTATCCCGATTACAATGATATCACATATGTATCGGTAGCCCCCCGTTCCTGTCTAGGTAATCCCCTAAACTGAAAAGAGCACTTTATAACATTTACAAATAAAATACAACTACTGTCCACATAATAAAGGGTTAAATAAAAAAAATTGGTGTGGGGTCCCCCTTCACGGGGGGGAGGGGACACTATTTCTTGGGGGAATTTTAAGGTTTTTTTTGGGTGGCAGGTAATGGGGGGTCTCGGGGTTAATGACAAGTCACCCACTAGCCGCAGGTGACTTGCCAGACCCAGAGCCTTGTGAACTGGTATAGGGGTCTCGTAGATCCTTTACCAGTTCACAAAGGGTTAAAAGTAAAAAAAAAACACACACACACAGAGACACACTTTAAAATAACTTTATTAAAAAATAATACATTTTTTTAATTATTTTTTTTTAATACTTACCTCCCATCCATCCCTGTGTCCCACGCTGATCACTTAGGCTTCTGCTCTCCTGCTGCTGCTGGAAGCCTTTTATACCTACTGGGTTACAGATAACATAGGGTTAATTTAAAAAAAAAATGACATAGTGTCCCCCCTCCCAGGGAGGGGGACCCCATTTTTTGGGGGGATTTTTAAGGGTTAAAACCCTTAAAAATCCCCCCCAAAAATGGCGTAAGGTCCCCCCTACCCAGCGTAACAAGCCTGTGACCAGCTATGGGGGCTTGTAGAACAGGGCGCAGGGGCCAGCTTTAGTGGCCCCTGGCCCTGCCGGCTACAAGCCATCATAGCCTAGAGCCACGGCTCTTCTGCCCCCTTACTAGTTCACAAATGGTTAAAAGTAAAAAAAAAAGACAAACACACTTTTTTCAAATGACTTTATTAAAAAAAAAAATTTTTTTTTTTACTTTACTCACCTCCGATCTTCATCTCCTGTGTCCCGCGGCGATCTGATGTCAGTGACAGCTGGGCAGAGGAGGGGGGAGGCAGGCAATCGGAGGATCGCCTACCTCCCTCCTCCTCTGTCCAGCCGTCACCGGCATCTGGCAGCTGAACTGCCGGGTGCCCCGATGACACCCGGCGGTGACGTCATAATCCAAGATGGCGGCCGCCATCAGAAGCTGCGGAGGGAGGAGGGCTGTTAGGCCCCCTCCAGAAGACGGAAGAGCGGGGGCGTGATCGGAGCCCCCCCCCCATGAAGAGGAGAGGCGGCGGGAGCCGGCAGGCGTGGAGGTGAGTAACTGTCATTTTTTATTTTTATTTTTTTTTTATTGCAGGCAAATCCCGGCGGATGCTGAAACGGGGGAGCCCCAATGGGCGATCGGAGCCCCTCTGGCTGAAGAGGAGACCCGGCCGAATCAAACAAGGGGTCAGGTAAGTGATTTTTTTTTAAACTTTTAATTCTATTAATGGGGAAAGTCAGGCACGTAAAATTTACGTGGCTGGCGGTTAACTGCAGGGGAGGCAGCCACGTAAATTTTACGTGGCTGGCGGTTAAAGGGTTATAGGCATCAAATTTCACAATGAAATTGTTTGTGGGTTGGGAGTGCGCATGCGTGCGGAACGCGGATGGATGCCTGATTCCGCGCTCCGGTGAAACCCCCTGCCCTGGCCCCCCAAAGTGTTATGAGCGGCGTTGAGGCTCGGGCGGACCCCAGGAGTCAGCTTACCTAGTTTGGTGCCAATCCGCGTCGGGCCCCGAAGTGCCTGTTCACAGCCTCATAGGACGGAGGTGAGCTGCGGCCGCCATATTGGATTCTACTGCAGAGTGCGCAGCAGCCCCAGAGCTCTCTCCCCGCGGATCCTGTCTCTGTCCCACCACATAGTTGAAGGGCAGCACTGCCCCTACTGTTATTGGCCGACCACCAGCACTGAGGAGAGGGGGGTGGCAGGGAGTCCTTCTTCTCCTCTGACACAGCCTGGTGGAAAACTGTTCATTACACCTCCTTCCTGCAGGGGATTCTTAAAGCCCCCATACGCTGGGTCATCATAAGCCCCTCTCCTTTCACCTCCTGTGGATTGGGGAACACACTGAGGGTCTGCTTCCTGCGTTTAGAGCCACCAATCTTTTCTGCAGTCTCTCCCTATCAGTGTCTATTATAAGGGGCTCTCCATTGATCTTTACTGCCCTCTTAAAGGTGAAGTGCACTTCCTTTTTTTTTGGCTCTCTTTGCCTGTCCCATATATCCACTCAAGCTGATAATAAGACCCCTCGGCCTGTCTTTTGGGGTTCAATCCCAACCTCGGTTGGCTCTCCCCCCCTCGCTTATTATTTATCTGTCCTGCCACATCCGTCAAGCCTTGGCTGTACTTCCGAGCCTCACGCAGTATGGAAACATCCACGCCACCCCAAAGTGATCCCCTAATTCCCGTGGACCTTCTTCCTGAGGATGAGTCATGGATGGATGATTCCTTGCATGGCTCACCACCTAAGTCACAACCACCATCTCTTGACAAATACGAAGCTATGCTGCAGAAAGCCCTCGAGCGCTGGGCCCTAAATATTACATCCCAGATTTCCGCTAATCTCTCGGCTGAAATTAAAGAATTGGGCCAAAGAGTTGACGACCTTGAACAACAATCCACGGCACATGCTTCGGAGCTATCATCCTTCGGGACGGACCTAGAATCCTTAAAAGAGGAGAACCTCACCCTGCACCATAAGCTTGAGGACATGGAGAACCGATCCCGTAGGGCTAACATCAGGATCAGAGGTATACCTGAAGCCGTCATTGATCTACAATCTACAGTTACTGCTCTCTTCCAAGAGCTCGCCCCGCCATCCCTATTGAAAGATTGGAATTTGACAGAATACATCGCGCCTTACAGAAAAAAAGAGCAGATGGGCTACCGCGGGACGTGTTAGTTAAACTCCACTTCTACCGCACTAAGGAACAACTTATGCTGGCCGCCCGGGATCAAGGATCTCTCAAATTTCAGAACTTTGAGTACCAACTCTTTACCGACCTGTCTCCCCAAACCATCATCAGAAGGCGTGCCATGAAACCCTCACTTGAAATCTTGCAAGCAAACGGCATCAGGTACAAATGGGGGTTTCCCTTCAAAATTTCCTTCAACTACCAGGATCAGCGGTATGAAGCGTTGACCCCACAAGACCTGGAGGCTGCTCTCAACACGGCTGGCCTGAGGGCTCCCGTTGTCACGCCTACGGCTCCTTCTCAAAAGAAGAGGTCTCTTTCATTCTCTCCTGTACCTAAGGACAAGCGTGGTCTGCGTAGGAGCATGCAGTCATCAAGCAGAGTCGTCAGAGCGCTGGCCCTTAGGCTTGGTAAGCCTGCTGTGGGGGAGGGATGATGAGTTGGATTCCCTGTGTATTAGGCAGGGAATCTTGCCCCTCATTCTCTCATTACAGTGTACCCATTGGGCTCAAGAAGGTTGGAGTTTTTGTCTTGTAATGTTGGGACTATCTTGTTATCGCTACGTGGTCTCCTGTTCTATCTTACAGGAATTTCCTATGTACAAGCTCTCTTACTACACAACAACTGTCTCTTTTGTTATTTGAGCCCTATTTGGTTTATTACCGGTTGTTTTTCACACATCCTCAGTAATATGTAATAGACAGTTATTTGTATTTTTTGCTTACTGCTGCTCTTTTATTTAGTTTTCAGGTGTAGTGGGCCGGGTGCTCGGTTTTCAAGGCCCTGCACACTCCCTGCTCCCTTTCTCGTCGGGAACCCGTCGAGACAGGAAGTTTTTTTTTTTCTTCTGACCCTCCCCGTTGAGGGACAGTTTATACACTGGTTGGTCTTGGGATTTTCCCTTGGAAACCCCTCCAACCAGACAGCTTTTCCCAGTGTGGTGGATTTCCTCTCTACCCCCCTGGGACATTACTCTAAGGAAGGTTTTATACTTTACCGCGTTGTTGATTTTGAATGTTTTCTGTTGTTCCCTCCCTCTTCTTTTTCTTCCCCCCTCCCCCCTTCTTCCTTTCTTGGGTGTCCAGCCCCCCTAAAATAGCAGATAATTTGTGGTTTATTGATGGCGGTTAAACTTCTTTGAACGTTCAAGGCCTGAATGCCCCCCAGAAAAGAGTGAAGGCGTTCCGCCAGATGAGGGCCCTGCATGCCGATATTGTCTGCTTCCAAGAGTCTCATTTTACCAAGAAGAATACTCCCAAATTTCTCAGTTCAGACTATCCTCTCTTCTTTACGGCATCGGCAGATACCAAGCAGAGAGGAGTCCTTATCGATTTTAAGCGCTCTCTCCCATTCTCTTTGGAACAGACAATACGGGATCCTCAGGGTCGCTTCCTAATTGTCACTGGTATGGTGCAAGACCAACTAGTTACCATTGCTACCTATTACACCCCCAATAAGAACCAGAACGCTTTTTTTGAGAACTTTCTTAGGACTTTGGACCCCCAGGTCAAAGGGCTCCTCATACTGGCAGGTGACTCAAATCAAGTCATGCACCCCTCTCTGGACAGGCACATGGTGGGTCGATCATTGGACTTCCTTAGGGTGGGCTCCTCAGGAAAAGCGTTCCATTCCCTTTTAAACCAATACCACCTTGCTGACGCATGGAGAGAATTCCATCCCACGAAGAGGGACTTCACTCACTACTCTTGCCCGCACAAGGTCTTTACGAGAATAGACCACATCTTTTTGCAGCTGTCCTCCCTGCCGCACCTCTCCCACTCCTCTATAGTTCCGATTGTTTGGTCGGATCACGACCTTGTCTCTGTCGAATTGGTCTCCCTAACCCAAAGATCCTCCCGGGGGTCTTGGAAGCTGTACGACCCCGTGTTGTCTGATGAAGCACTCCTCGAGCGCTTTAGCAAAGAGATTGAGAGCTTTTTCTTGCATAAAGCGGGGTCAGTGAACTCTGAGGCCCTGCTTTGGGAAGCTCATAAAGCGGTAATGCGTGGACAGTTCATCCAAGAATCTGCTCGACGCAAAGCCTCACATAAGGAAAAGCTTCAAAAGTTGCTTGATGCATACCACTTAGCCTCTTCCGCCTACAAAGACCGTCCGACCAGACGTAACAGAATCAATCTCAACCAAGCAGGCGATCAACTTAATCTGTGCCTTACAGGTGGGGCCGAGCGTCAAATCAATCGGACTAGGTTCAAGTGGTATCGCATCAGCAACAAACCAAACACCCCTCTTGCTAGAAGACTTAGAGGTGTCACCCAGAGGGTTAAACCTGTGCGCATTAGGACCCTAGAGGGCACATTAACTAGTAACCCATCAAGGGTGGTATCAACTTTCGGTAAACATCTTGAGGACCTATATAGACTGCTTTAGATGAACGCCTTGCAGAAAAATTGCTAGGACAACTTCCATTACCTTCCCTACCACTTGAGGCCAAAACTTTCCTTGAAAAGCCGGTCAAACTCTCCGAGGTCCAGGATGCCATTAACGCTTTAAGGACTGGGAAGCAACCTGGCCCAGATGGGTTCTCCGCCCTTTACTATAAAAAGTTTTCCCATGTACTTTCTCCGCATCTTGTCCGGATGTTCAACTCGCTCACTACTGGCGATTCATGGAGTACAGAGGCGCTTACTGCGGCTGTCTGCATGATACCTAAACTCAATGTTGATACCACCCTCTGGTCCAACTATAGGCCCATTTCCCTACTAAATATAGATGTTAAATTGTTAGCAAAGGTCCTCGCAGCACGGCTCAATAGGTATATTGCATCTTTAATTTCTAAGGAGCAGGCGGGCTTTATCCCTCAACGCCAAGGGGGGGAAAACATCCGCAAGGTCATTAATCTGGTCCATCATGTGAGGAAGGAGGGACATCACGCTATGCTACTAACCCTTGATATCCGTAAAGCATTTGATACAGTAGCTTGGGACTACCTCCAATTCATATTGAAAAAATGGGGGCTTGGTCCCTCCTTCATCACATGGATTTCTTCGCTATACTCTAAGCCTGGTGCATTCGTTAGGTATTCAGGCTACTCCTCCAAGCGGTTCATTTTGGGCAGAGGCACTAGGCAAGGTTGTCCTCTCACCCCCCTACTTTTTGCTCTCGCTATTGAGCCACTAAGTTAATTCAGGCTAACATTAATATTGCGGGAGTCTCAATTGGGGGATATGACCACAAGATTTCTTTATTTGCTGATGACATCTTGATGCACGTATCTAACCCTGTCACATCCCTCCCAAATCTCTTTCAAACTCTGAATGACTTTTCCAAGATCTCTGGTCTCCAGATTAACACCTTAAAATCCCAAGCCCTCAATGTTTCCCTTCCTGACAGTACGCTGTCTGCACTAAAGGCCTCCTTTAACTTCTCATGGCAAGAGCGACACATCAAATATCTAGGCGTCCGCTTGACTGCAAATTATGATTCCCTCTATGCCGCTAACTATCCCGTTATACTTAGGGACCTTCGCTCCCTATTGTCTTCATGGGCCAAGCTGCATCTTTCGTGGCTTGGTAGGATAGCTGCCGTAAAAATAACATGGCTTCCCAAAATACTCTATGCATTCCGGGTCTTGCTGGTTCCGATTCCGGCCGCTTGCCTAAAAGGTCTCCAATCCACTTTAAACTCCTTCATCTGGGGGCAGAAAAACCCTAGAGTTAACCGTATGACAATGTACAGATCTAAATAACAGGGAGGTCTTGGAGTCCCTAATATAGCACGTTATTATTCTGCATGTCAGATTGCGCAATTGGCTGCTATTCAAGCTGGAAATGATAGACCATTATGGGTAGATATCGAGCAGGCCTGTTGTACCCCGACAGACATTTCCAATGTCTTGTGGCTGCCCTCGTCAACATACAAGGGCATTAACAACCCGGTTCTGAAGCACTCTCTCAGAGTCTGGAAAATTAACAGATCTAAAAGCCACCTCTCTTCCCCCCTGCCTCCCCTGCTATCAATCTTGGGTAATCCTGCATTTCTTCCGGCCTTGCAGGAACCTGCCGCGTTTAGTTGGTGGAAATCACAAAACTTAACAAGGATTAAGGATCTCGTCTCTCATAGGGGAATTTTAACATTCCCCGAGCTTCAATCCATTAGAGACATCCCGACCAGGGAATACTTGCGCTACCTACAAATATCCCACTATATTGCTACTAAGTCTAGAGCAGGGGCTACCCCAAGATCATCTTCATCATTTGAGTTTGCCTGTGGATCACAACCTCTGGGGAAGGGAATGATCGCCATGGTGTATGGGAAGCTGAACGATTTCGAGGAGATGCCCCTCCCAGCCTACACGAACAGGTGGGAAGCTGATCTTGGGGTAAGCATATCGCCTAGGGAATGGAAAATAGCCTGGCGGAACTCATTCTCATGGTTTCTGAATACGGGCGCCCAGGAGGTCAATACTAAAGTCCTACTCCGATGGTACTTAGTGCCGGATAAGATCCACAGATTTTGCCCCTCCTATCCACCGGAGTGTTTTGGAGGTTGCCGCATACAGGGATCATATATTCATATGTGGTGGGAGTGTAGGGTGGTCCGTCATTTCTGGGCTAAAGTTTATTATCTTTTAAGGAAAGCTACAGGATTACACCTGTCCCCCTCACCTCAACTAGCCCTACTTAATTTGAAACCCTTCGGATGTACAAGGTCTCAATTTGAGCTAATTAGACACATTCTTACAGCCACTAAACTTATCATAGCACATTCTTGGAAGAAGAAGACGATCCCTAAGGGTAGCCTGGTACCTCGCATCAATGAAGTTATGTTCTTTGAGAAGATGGCAGCCTCGATGCAAGGCGACCTTGCCCCCTTCCTGACCACCTGGGAGGGTTGGATCACACACTTCCAACCTTAAAGCTTCGACCAATCCCTCCTCACAACTATGTGATGTGTTGTACACATCTCGCGCCAGACGTTTGCTGGACACCCACCCCCAAACCTTCCCCTTTCCCTCGCTTTGTCACCCTATCTTCCTCACTCTAGCCCCCCCCGCTCCTAACCTTCCGTTCTCACTTCTTAGGTATGTGGTAGTCTGCCACACGCACCTCATACCTTGCTTTTGGAGATATTGTTTCCAGCATGTGTATATGTCGACACCCCTTTGAATGTAATTATTTGCCCTACAAAATGCACAAAAAGTAAATTATGATGCATTGTACTGTACTTCTCCTATATTCTCAATAAAAATATTGATGAAATTGTCTGTGGGTTTTTTTTTTTTATATTTTTGGTTTTTTTAATTCTTTGATTAGATTACAATTTGTATCTAACAAAAAATGTTTCTTCAAATTTTTTGTTACTTTCCCTTGTTTTATTGAATGCCACTTAACCGAACTTCATTAAAGCTAAGAAAGTGACAGCGGGGATCTTATTTTTTTTATAATGCTTCTTACATTTAAAAAAAATGGGGTCCTCCCCCCCAAAGGCTACCAGCCCAAGCACCAGACATAAAGGCTTGTAACCCAGGGCTCAGAGGCCGGGCTATTGGCAGCCTGTGTCCCTGCTAGTTACAAGCCCTTATGCCCTTTGGTATGGGCCCATGGCTCTTCCATTGGTGACTTGGCTCTTCCGCACCCCAAATGTGGATACGATTAATGTGTGATTTTACTGGCATGGCACCCCCCCTAGCCCGGCAGGTGCCATGCCAGCTCCTGGCCATAGAGAACTGGTATAGGGGTCCCCTGGACCACTTACCAGTTTTCTCCAAGTGAAAAAGAAATAAGACACCACAGACAATTGTTTTTAATTGTTCTTAATTTAACTTATACTCACCCATCTTCCATCTTTCTTCCCCCATAGAACAGGGTCTTCCTTGGGTCTTCTTTTTCACTCCCCGTCTCCTTTTCCTTCTTTGGGGATCCTCGGTGCCCCCTCCAGCATGTAGATGTGTCGACACAGGCTGTATGACTGCTTCTGAAGCTGTGGGCACATAGCGGAGCGCACGGGGTAGCACCCCTGCCAACCAGGACCTTCCTGATCTGTATCTATTGGGCGGTAGCTATGACATAACTTGTGCATTAAGCTACTAGATTGATTGATCTTTCCTCTTCACTCTCCCCCCCTTCTCCTCTCTTCATACATTATTCCTTATGAGCATATAGTGGCTCTGCTGATTAACACTTTGTCGGTTGGAGCACTGTCTTATATATATATATATATATATATATATATATATATATATATATATATATAATTATTTGCACTAGGTTTATATATAAACACTGCACTTTATTATAGGCAAAATTAACTGTTTAGGGTGTATGCTTGTTTGTTAATAGCACTTTGCACTTTACATTTTTGTATTTATTGAGATGATTATTGAGATGGTTTAATTAAGCTTGATGGTATGTTTTTTTTTTTTACTTATTTTGGTTATATGGTGAGGAATCCATGGGGAGGACCCAAACATTTTAGCAGTCCACCCAGGGTATTTAACCCATTATTCATTACATATATTTAGTCACCTGGATCCAGAATAGACAGACTTTTTTCTTGTTGTTTATAATATAATATAATGTTTATATGTTTTTAAAAATTGTTTGTGTCTTCAAAAAATAATAATAATAATAATGTTTTAAGCATTGGGTTGCAGTGCCCATCATTTCAGCTCCAATTTGTGTTTATTTTTGGCTATATATATTAGGTTTTGGAGCTGTTGGTGCACTCCCCTTGGTTAGGAATACTTTTAGTGGTGCTCATCCAACCTATGGAAGTCATATTATTCATAAGCATAAAACACTTCAATACAGTTCTGCCAGTTGAGATCTATGGAATCTGAACCTACAGCGACGCTTGGCGGCGCACAGAGTGGTCAGCGCTGCGACCTATATAGAGCTAGTGATAAAACCCACCCTGGAGTCTATAAGACTCCAGGGCAGGCATACTCGCTCCCCCCTGGGACATTCAGATTTGGGATGCCCTACTGTGTAAACCCCCCCTGGTCGCCCAGTAAACGCACCTTCTCCTCGATCCAATGGCGCATGTGCAAGCCATGGCCCTCCCTGCTATACTTTTAGAGGTGTGCATTCAGGCATTTGTGGATGGCCGGCACAGGCACGCTTCCTGTTAGAGCGCAATAGTGATGTGGCCGCAGGCACACTAGGATCCGCTCGTAAGGCTAGAGCCGATTATTAGACGATCCTTAGACGATTGGGCGGGAGCGGATCCGGGTGCGCTGATTGGACAGCGTATGTGCCATAGGACTGAGGAGAGGTGAGTTCGTTCAGAAGACCTGGGGGGTTTCACACATTGGGGCATCCCTTACCGGGATCAAAACCCAATATAGTCAAAATCCTGGGTTTTGAACCATTTAAAAGGGACAGTCCATGCAAATGGTTTACTTAGCCAGTTTTTTTCCATGCTCCATGCTGGCTGTGAGGGGTTGTGTGGTTTATGCAGCTGTTTTCAGCATCTGACCTCTGTACATAGTGCCCTCCCCCAATAAATTACAATGGGCAGGGACAGTGGCATGGCTAAATGTGACAGGGCCCTAGTGCGAACATTAAGTGGGGCCCTTTCAAGGCTTATACAGTAAACTTTCTGTCGTTTAACTTTTTTGCAGACAACTAAAGGCTGAAACAGCAGAGACAAATGGTGCTTCCTTTGTCTAAATGATGCTAAGTGAGTACACATATAATTAATAAGGTGGAGGAGCAACAATAATGGGGCCTCCCTGACCTCCTGAGTTACTCCTGGCCAGGGACATTTGCCATGGGATACTGCAATGCTCAGTAAGCACACAATTCTCAGTATGCACACAATTCTTTATAGAAACATAGAAGGTTGACGGCAGAAGGAGACCATACGGTCCATCTAGTCTGCCCTTATGTAACTGTATGTACTCTTTATCTTAGGATAGATGTGTGCTTATCCCAGGCATGTTTAAATTCAGTGACTGTTGATTTTTCAACTACCTCTGCTGGAAGTTTGTTCCAAGCATCTACTACTCTTTCTGTAAAATAATATTTTCTAACATTGCTCCTGATCCCTCCTGTACCTTATTCAATCCTTTCACCTATTTAAAGGTCTCAATCATGTCCCCCCTCTCCCTTCTTTCCTCCAGACTGTACAATTTAAGTTCTTTAAGTCTCTCCTGAGTTTTAAGTTTTACGTTTAAGTCCTTCCACCATTTTCGTTGCCCGCCTTTGGACCCGTTCTATTTGAATAATGTCTTTTTGCAGGTAAGGCCTCCAGAACTGCACACAGTATTCTAGCTGTGGCCTTACCAGGGCTCTATACAGCGTCATCACAACCTCCCTCTTCCTACTGGTGATGCCTCGAGCTATGAAGCCGAGCATCCTGCTTGCTTTTCCCACTGCCTGGCTACACTGTCCGCTCATCTTGCAGCTATCAGTAATCAGTACCCCTTAATCTCTCTCCTCCCAGGTCCTGGCTAACACAGTACTGCCCATACGGTTCTCAGAGCAGGGATTCCTTCTACCCAAGTGCATGATTTTACATTTAGAGACATTAAACTCTAGTTTCCACAGTTTTGACCATCTATCCAGTAAAGCTAAATCATTTTCCATGTTTCAGACACCTCCAGGAATATCCACCCTATTACTAACCTTTGTATCATCAGCAAACAGACAAACTTTTCCTACCAAGCCTTCTCCTATGTCACTTACAAATATATTAAAAAGAATGGGGCCCAGGACAGAGCCTTGCGGCACACCACTTGTAACTCGCCTTTGTTCAGATTTTTTGTATTGTATTCTAGTGTGTCCTTGATCTTTTCCACCTCTACCCGCCACCTTTTCCACCTCACCTCTACCTCTTCAGACTCCAGAACCTTGATAAAAGGTAATGGGAGGGGACCAAACTGGACTACTGAGGCACCACAACCTCCACGCACAAAAGAATGCCCAGATAGTGTAGAATATTTAAATAAAAATTAAAAAAACATACAAATTATTCGCTGTTCACACCCATAAAAGACCATCTCAACAGGACAAATGCTGCAGGACGAGATCTTCAGGAGACAGGAAATTCAATCAGGAAATCTAAAGTGCAGCTGAGTGAAAGACACAGCAGAAAAAAGGTCTTTGTTATGTGGTACTAGGGGTAATCACTAAATGTGACCATGTAGTTCCTTTTCAATTGTGCTATAATGTTTAAACATAATTTTAATCATAATTTAATATATAACTATTCATTTTAAATAGCAGGAACTGCTTTGTCACCCATTTAATTGGTTTACATTGTTGAGCCTCCTGGATTCATTTTAAATAGCAGGAACTGCCTTGTCACCCATTTAATTTTCTTTTTGTTGACTAATTTAATTTTTTGCCTGGATTGTCCCTTTTATTTACTACAACAACTTATACCCAAGCAGTCGCAATGCTCAATAGCAGTACGACCAGCTACATTATGTACTAAACTCACCAGATGTCCCACTTTTGATGGGACAGTCCCACTTTGAGAAATTTAGTCTCAATGCCCCCCAAAACTCTGGGAACACTTAAATGTCCCACTTTCCTGACATTAGACTGTCCTATTGAATTCAGGGCATCTGCAACATTTACAACTGAGGCCCTAGGCTAGCCTATTTGCTGGATGACAGCAGTAAAATGTATAGATTTTGAGTATTAGGTCAACCACCAACATCATTTGTGTCCATTTATGTTATATCCAAATTGTGTTTTGAGCAAATGTCTGGCGTGGGGCTATACCTATCTACACCGAGTTGAGTAGCAGTGAATGCGGTGGATATTTGTTCCCTAAAAAGCCCATCCCAACCCCCTCTGCCACACCCATTACCCTGTAAAGCAGTCAGTGTCCCATGTTGAGTCCCCTAAAATGGTCAGATTTGTCCTAATCCTATTATGTCAAGATTTGGTTTATATTGTTGGGCCTCCTGGGACCCCTTTAATGTCTTTTTCATATGCTCATAGAATAGCTACAAAGATTTATTATTGTTTTCTTTACATCCTTGTTTTTTAGGCTGTAAATAATTGGGTTTAACATGGGGCATACAACATTAGCAAAAACAGATATATATTTCCCCTGACTTGCTAAATATTCTGATGGTGAGCCAAAGTACAAAGTCATTCCAGTCCCAAAATATAAAGTCACCACAATAATATGAGAGGTGCATGTGGAGAAGGCCTTAGACCTTCCGGCAGATTTAATCTTTAATACTGAAGAAATAATACAAATGTATGTAACTATGATAAATGTAAAAGGAAGCAGGATACCAATAAAACAAGCAACAATTATTGACAGTTCACTTGACGTATCTTTGCTGCAAGTAAGTTTGATAACAGCCAGAACTTCACACATGTAATGGTTGACCTGGTTTGGACTACACAGAGCCATTGGTGCAGAAAGTGCTGGAACAACAAACACTATGAAGCCTAATACCCAAACCATGGCTGTGAGTCTATAACAAATGCTCCATCTCATGAGAACGGGATAATGGAGAGGTCTGCAAATGGCAATATAGCGGTCATATGCCATAAGGACTAGAAGTTGGCATTCAGCTCCTCCCAAGAGTAGTATGCTATAGAATTGTACAGCACATGCACCAAGTGTCATGACTCTTTGAGCAGAGAGTAAGTCAGACAGCAACCTTGGGACAACCAATGACGAATTGCAAAGATCCAAAAACGACAACATGCTGAGAAAAAAGTACATCGGGGTCCTTAACTGAGGACTGATAACGATCAAACATATTATCAGATTATTTCCCAGAACTGTTGTCATATAGATGAGAGAAAATAAAACAAAAAGTCCCCCATTTACCTTTGGATCATTAGAGAATCCTAAAAGAATGATTTCTGTGATAACTGTTCTGTTTTCAAAGCTCATGATGTTTTATAAAATATAAGATAAGAGTAATAGAAAAAATTCTGATATTCTGTAATAAATTATTCTGTAAAAAATACATTTGCCTTAAACAACAATGAATTATATATAATAGCATTATTTAAATATGCCATATTTAATAGGAAAATGATCAAATAAAAAAATGTAATAAAAGCGTCATGGAGTCTTGGCTTGTCTTGACCTCTTAGTAATAAGTAATCTTTAACCTTGGCTTATTTTTGCAAATGTTTGCAAAACTTCTTCTTCTCAAAACACAATTAAGTGTAAAAGGTTTAGGGGCTGTCTCCCAAAAAGGCATGTGTATATAATATTCAGTAGCTGCAGAAAAGCCAGTGAAAAGGGCAATTGCCAGCAGAAAAAAAATACATTTGTGGTGGCAGAGAAGGTGGCGATGATTAGAAAATAAATGTAGCAGTAGGGAAGGCAGTTGAGCCAAAAGTTGACGTGGCTTGTGATGTAACTCACTGCAAAGGGGGCCCATTGAGATTCTCTTGCCCAAGGACCCACATAAGCCTGTATCCAGTCCTGGTCCTATATTTTCTCTAGAATATATCTTTACTTTGACTAATATCAAGTGTGAAATCCTATAATTCTACATAAAGTTTTGTGGTGGAGTCATTCCCAAAAAAGGCCTGTGTATATAACACCCAACAAGGAAAATCTTGCTTCCTCAAAACTTTTGGGTGTATGAAAATCAGCTTGAAATTTTCATGTCATGTACCTTTTCCTTGGATACTTTATCCTTTGCATTTACCTTTCAATACATGTCGACTATGCTGCACACATGAAAATAAAAAAAAACATACAAGAACCCGGAACTGTTGTTGAAACACATGAAGTACAGCAGCAACAACTGGAATATCTGCTGAGACTTGGAAGTAGTGGCACTACTGCTTAGATTGCAGCTCAGATATAACAAGTACTGTTGTTTCATATGTGAATGGGGCAGCTGTGCTGGGCAGTCATTTGCTAATAAAAATGTTGTGAAAGCAATTAACAATGAGGCAGAAGGTTTCAGAAGGTTTTCATTACTTGAGACAAATGTCTCAAGTATTAGGCCTGCCAAGTAGGCATTTTGGTTGGTCCACAAATCTGACATTTCATGAATGATAAGAACTTCGAGCTGCTAGTGGATCCTGAGAAAATTGCTTGGAAATCATTCAAGGATTGCAAGAATTTCCTTGGCAACTATCGAGCACCATACTACATCAAAACGGTTGACAGCCTTCTTGAAGCTTACAAGTGCATTGAAAATGAATGAATTCCCTGCAAATTTTGGTGCAGTCAGTGAGGAACATGGCGAACATGGGTTCACTAAGATATTGCCCCAATGGGAAGGCATCATCAAGACTACTGGGATCCATCAAAACTAGCTGGCTATTGCTGGACACTAATAAGGGATGCACTGCACATTGAGTAGAATAAAAATCAACAGCAAAACACATTTGTTTCACTTGAACTAATGCTGCCAGTAACATTGAAATGCTTCAGAATTTGTTGGGCGTTTCTTCATTACAGTCACAGGAAATCATTGCTGCTGTGAACAAAAGGAACAAACGTTGGCTATTTTTTAGTTGTTGTGCTTCAAAGTACACAAAAACAGTCATGAAAGTAATATTTTTTTTCAGCAATTCTAGTAAAGTATGAAGTATGCACTCATTGCTTTACACAATAGAGAGCATATCAGAAATATTTGAGAAACACAATATACTGTCAGTACATGCTGCCTGACAAATCTTGCATAACATTAATAAAGAATAATGCAATATCAGCCACTACTTCCTCCACTCTGCAGACTTTCCTAGAGAAGTAAGAAACATAGCCATATAATATTAATAGAGAAAGATCACACAAGAAGGCATATGTAAAGACTAGAGACACAGAAAAAGAAGAGGGAGAAAAAAGACTGAAAAGGAAGAGAAAAGAAAAAGAGGACAAATAAAGATAAAAAAGGGGGAGGGTAATCCCTTACCACATGGCTTAAACTAAAATCGCAGCCAATAACTTATACAGAAAGTAACACTAGATTAAAATCCAGAGGAAGATAGTGCTTCAGCAATGAAGCCCAAGTTTTCTCAAACTTACTACGTTTATGCTCACAGATGGCAGGCATCTTTTCCATACACATAGTATGACACACTAAATTCTTAAATTGCCTAAAGCTTAGGGTAGATGATTTCCAGGCTCTTGCTATCACACGTTTCGCTGCAGTTAACAAATGGTGAACTCATTGTTTCTGGAATTTGCTTGGGCCTTCTAGTGGCTTATTTAGTAGGGCAACCCAGGGGTCCGTGTTCCCTAGCCTTTCCAAGACCTTAGAGATAACTTGAAAAACCTTAACTCAGCAGACTCTAGACTTCCGACAATCCCACAAAATATGTCGATAGGAGCCCATAGAGAGACAGCCCAGAAAATGTTCCGGGACCGAATACCAGTAGGTCATCAATTTCAAATTAACTTCAATTAAAGCAAGTGAAGGGGTCACCTGCCACATCCAATCCCAGTTCCTTTGATTGCACTAACCACCAAGTTCTTGATGCCATTTAGGGATTTAAAGGAGCACTATCACAAAATTGTGTAGTAGTAAAAACCCACATAAATGCATTAGCTAATTGAGAGGAGGGGTCATTTATAAACCCGAACTGAATAGAACTCCTGCCAAGCTTGTGGTTTTCTTCTCCTGGTAGGAATAAAACCTAGGGGTGACAGGTTTAGTGTATTGGGGTGACAGAACCTGTCACCTGATTACCTCTTCCTTCCATTAATAAAAATAAAAAACAAGTCTGGCTGGATATTTATTGATGTCTGGTGTATAAGTGACCTCTCCTCCTGCCATCCAACATATTTATATGGATTTTTATTATCAGCCCATTTTTTAGTGATTGTGCTCCTTTAAGAGGAAGCTGACTTGTCAGCCAGCAATTTATAAATATCTGTAATAATCCCTCTTTTGGGTTCTGCTGACATCTTCTCTTCAAATATGTAATCTCTGAACTGGTGGAAAGTGCGAACAGAGGAGCTCCGTACACATTTAGCTATGGTTTTTAACCCTGCATTTACCCAGCACTGGAAATTTCATGGCTCCATTAAACCAGGCAAAAACATCCCACAAGGATTAACTGTCCCACAGAGAAAGCAAAGGCAAATGCAGCCAAGCCTTCCGAAAATTTAACATCGTTCCACACCTGTATTGAATGCAGAAAAGTATGGCTGGATATCATATTCCTATTCCTCTGGGTTACCCAAAATAGATAATATATCTATATGAAGGTGCTAAATTCCTTTTCAATCCTAACCCAGCTAGGGACATCTGAATTGGCACCTTGTTTATGATCTACACCATTTAGTATCCTTCTGGTGGATATAGCGCCAGTTCTGGCTCGCAGCATTTTCCGGCACTGCACTGTGGACTACAATGGCTCTACAAGTCGCAGCTCCAAATGCTAACTAAGGGGGTTATTTAAGAAGGGATAGGGCCAGGTAGCGCTTCATAGCGGCAAGCAGCGTCTGGTGAACGCCGGGCCCTGTACGCAAAACCACAATTTTGGAAGCGAATCTGGTGAGCGCCTCTAACAGCACCACGTAGCGTCCGATGTATTATTACAGGCAGCTCAGCATATAGCGCCGGCGCTCTAGCTTCCAGAGCGCCAGGTATTACCTTTCGCTCACCCATACATTTCAATGGCTGTTCATTTGCTTGTGTTTAAGCAGCGTGTTTGACATTTTTTTTTTTTTCTCAAATCATTGTGTGACTTCTACTGGCTGCAAACATTCAGACACATTTGTTGTTTGGTTATTATATTTTTAACTTTTTTATATATACGTTTTTATATTTTTAACTGATTGAACCCATTAGCAAATATGTGGCGGAGGTCCTCCCCCGCCCAACCCAGAGTGCACACTTTGTTTCCATGGATGAGGCGGAGGATATGCCACACAAAAATGTAAACTTTCAAAGATGAAATTGAAAGTGGACTTAACTTTAAGGAAACCCAATAATTCTGTGTTTGTTTTGGACCTCCTGTAGAACCCTAATGGTAGCCTTGGCCTACTGTAGCATTTTTGTAACCCCATGTAAAAAGCCCATTGTTATTGGCTTACCTTGAGACTAGTAGAAGAAGCCAAGAACTATATGGTAGGTTTGAAATTATGGATTGGCCTGCTCAGTCTCCAGACTAAAATCGGAGGTAGTTTGCCAAGAACTAGAAAGAAGAGTGAAAGTTTAAGTCAAGAAGGCATCTTATATCTGGGATGTGCTGCAAAGGGTTCATAAAATATTTTCTGATTTGTTAGAAAGAGAATGCTATAACTGTGTTTGAAAATTTGAAAAGGTTTCAGATATCCCAAATATTTGTTTCCTCTCTCTAAATAGAGAGTATGGCATGGGACAAGACACATTCCTCCACTCAATATCAACATTTTAAGCAGCAACAATATAAAGCACAAAAATGCTATGTTGCTGCTTTGCTCCTAGGCTGATTTATTATCTGCTCTATATGTATAAATATCATGTAAATATTGTAAACCACTGTGTGCCTTATATATTGTGGCAGTTAGTGTTCAAAGGGACAAATCTAATTAATAAGAAATCCCAGGTCGAGTCTTTATGATTTCTTTAGATTTTTTAACAATATTGCCCTTTTATGAAATCATAACTCTAGGCAACATTAATATTTCTTAATTCTATTAAGCCCATTCAAACTTTCTTTTATACATTTTTTACATTTTATTTTTTTTAATTGTTTTAAATGTTTTCAAAGCTCATGATGCTATATAAAATATAAGATAAGAATAATTGAAAAAATTCTGATATTCTGCAATAAATTATTCTATAAAAAATACATTTGCCTTAAACAACAAAGAATTATATATAATAGAATTATTCAAATATGCCATATTTAATAGGAAAATGATCAAATAAAAAAATTTAATAAAAGCATCATGGAGTCTTGGCTTGTCTTGACCTCATAAGTAATCTTCTTGGCTTATTTTTGCTAATGTTTGCAAAACTTCTTCTTCTCAAAACACAATTAAGTGTAAAAGGTTTTGGGGCTTTCTCCCAAAAAGGCATGTGTATATTATATTCAGTGGCTGCAGAAAAGGCAGTGAGAAGGGCAATTGCCAGCAGAAAAAAATACATTTTTGGTGGCAGAGAAGGTGGCGATGATTAGAAAATAAATGTAGCAGTAGGGAAGGCAGTTGAGCCAAAAGTTGACGTGGCTTGTGATGTAACTCACTGCAAAGGGGGCCCATTGAGATTCTCTTGCCCAAGGACCCACATAAGCCTGTATCCAGCCCTGGTCCTATATTTCCTGTAGAATATATCTTTACTTTGACTAATATCAAGTGTGAAATCTTATAATTCTACATACAGTTTTGTGGTGGAGTCATTCCCCAAGAAGGCCTGTGTATATAACACCCGACAAGGAAGATCTTGCTTCCTCTAAACTTTTGGGTGTATGATGAAAATCAGCTTGAAATTTTCATGTCATGTACCTTTTCTTTGTACGTTATCCTTTGCATTTATCTTTCAATACATGTTGGCTATGCTGCACACATGAAAAAACATACAAGAACACGGAACTGTTGTTGAAACATATCAAGTACAACAGAAACAACTGGAACATCTGCGGAGACTTGGAAGTAGTGGCACTACTGCTTAGATTGCAGCTCAGATATAACAAGTACTGTTATTTCATATGTGAATGGGGCAGCTGTGCTGGGCAGTCATTTGCTAATAAAAATGTTGTGAAAGCAATAAACAATGAGGCAGAAAGTTTTCATTACTTGAGACAAATGTCCCCAAAAAATAACCAATGCCAAGTAGGCATTTTGGTTGGTCCACAAATCTGACATTTCATGAATGATAAGAACTTTGAGCTACTAGTGGGTCCTGAGAAAATTGCTTGGAAATCATTCAAGGATTGCAAGAATTTCCTTGGCAACTATCGAGCACCATACTACATCAAAACGGTTGACAGCCTTCTTGAAGCTTACAAGTGCATTGAAAATGAATTCTCTGAATTCACATTTGGAATAATTCCCTGCAAATTTTGGTGCAGTCAGTGAGGAACATGAGGAACATGACGAACATGGGTTCACTAAGATATTGCCCCGATGGGAAAGCATTGTCAAGACTACTGGGATCCATCAAAACTAGTTGGCTATTGATTGACACTAGAGATGAGCGAACTTTTGAAAAATTAGATTCAAACTAAAATAGTTTCGACCCGAATTTATTCGCGAAGAATCGCTAATAAAAACGGCTATTTCTGAGCCTCCTATAGCCTCAATAGGGTTGTAAACCATTCTGCCTTGCTGTAACACGCAAAGGATGCGTGCTGGGTTAGTGAAATAATACTGTAAATAATTAGGACATGCAGATCAGAGACATCACAAATAGAATCGCAGAGCAGCACAATTGCAGAGAGTTGTAGTGCCATCACTATGTGCCTGAAAAACACACCCTGGAGCTGGCAGCAGCAGGAGCCCAAAAATTAGCTGAATCACACCCTGGAGTGGCAAGCAGCAGCAGCCGCCCAGACATTGGTTGAAAAAGACACTGGAGTTGGCAGCAGGAGCCCAAAAATTGGATGAATCACACCCTGGAGTTGCAAGCAGCAGTAGCAGCAACAGCAGGAGCCCAAACATAGCTTGAAAGAGACACTGGAGTTGGCAGCAGGAGCCTAAAAATTGGATGATTCCCAACCTGGAGTTGTAAGCAGCAGCAGCAGCTGCAGGAGCCCAAACATAGCTTGAAAGACACATTGGAGTTGGCTTCAGGGCCCAAAAATTGGATGAATCACACCCTAGAGTTGCAAGCAGCAGCAGGAGCCCAAACATTACTTTAAAGACACTGGAGTTGGCAGCAGGAGCCCAAAATTGGCTGAATCACACCCTGGAGTTGCAAGCAGCAGCAGGAGCCCAAACATTGCTTTAAAGAGACACTGGAGTTGGCAGCAGGAGCCCAAAATTGGCTGATTGACACCCTGGAGTTGCAAGCAGCAGCAGGAGCCCAAACATTGCTTTAAAGAGACACTGGAGTTGGCAGCAGGAGCCCACAAATTGGCTGAATCACACCCTGGAGTTGCAAGCAGCAACAGGAGCCCAAACATTGCTTTAAAGAGACACTGGAGTTGGCAGCAGGAGCCAAAAATTGGCTGAATCACACCCTGGAGTTGCAAGCAGCAGCAGGAGCCCAACCATTGCTTTAAAGAGACACTGGAGTTGGCAGCAGGAGCCCAAAAATTGGCTGAATCACACCCTGGAGTTGCAAGCAGCAGCAGGAGCCCAAACATTGCTTTAAAGAGACACTGGAGTTGGCAGCAGGAGCCCAAAAATTGGCTGAATCACACCCTGGAGTTGCAAGCAGCAGCAGGAGCCCAAACATTGCTTTAAAGAGACACTGGAGTTGGCAGCAGGAGCCAAAAATTGACTGAATCACACCCTGGAGTTGCAAGCAGCAGCAGGAGCCCAAACATTGCTTTAAAGAGACACTGGAGTTGGCAGCAGGAGCCAAAAAATTGGCTGAATCACACCCTGGAGTTGCAAGCAGCAGCAGGAGCCCAAACATTGCTTTAAAGAGACACTGGAGTTGGCAGCAGGAGCCCAAAAATTGGATGAATCACACCCGGGAGTTGTAAGCAGCAGCAGCTGCAGGAGCCCAAACATTACTTTAAAGAGACACTGGAGTTGGCAGCAGGAGCCCAAAAATTGGAAGAATCACACCCTGGAGTTGCAAGCAGCAGCAGCCCAAACATTACTTTAAAGAGACACTGGAGTTGGCAGCAGGAGCCCAAAAATTGACTGACACCCTGGAGTTGGCAGCAGCAGGAACCTAGAAATTGGCTGGAAGGCACCCTGAAGTTGGCAGCAGCAGGAGCACATACATTAGCTGGGAGGCACACCCTGGAGTTGGCAGCAGCATAAGCAGGAGCCCAAACATTGCTTGAAAGACACCCTGGAGTTGGCAGCAGCAGCAGCAGGAGTACAAAAATTGGCTGGGAGAGACACTGGAGTTGGCAGCAGGAGCCCAAAAATTGGATGAATCACACCCTGGATTTGCAAGCAGCAGCAGCAGCAGCCCAAACATAGCTTGAAAGACACTGGAGTTGGCAGCAGGAGCCCAAAACTTGGATGAATCACACCCTGGAGTTGCAAGCAGCAGCAGCAGGAGCCCTAACATTACTTTAAAGAGACACTGGAGTTGGCTTCAGGAGCCCAAAAATTGGATGAATCACACCCTGGAGTTGCAAGCAGCAGCAGCAGCAGCCCAAACATTGCTTTAAAGAGACACTGGAGTTGGCTTCAGGAGCCCAAAAATTGGATGAATCACACCCTGGAGTTGCAAGCAGCAGCAGCAGGAGCCCAAACATTACTTTAAAGAGACACTGGAGCTGGCAGCAGGAGCCCAAAAATTGGATGAATCACACCCTGGAGTTGCAAGCAGCAGCAGCAGGAACCCAAACCTTACTTTAAAGAGACACTGGAGTTGGCAGCAGGAGCCCAAAAATGTACTGACCACCCTGGAGTTGGCAGCAGCAGGAACCTAGAAATTGGCTGGAAGGCACCCTGAAGTTGGCAGCAGCAGGAGCACATACATTAGCTGGAAGGCACACCCTGAAGTTGGCAGCAGCATAAGCAGGAGCCCAAACATTGCTTGAAAGACACCCTGGAGTTGGCAGCAGCAGCAGGAGGCCAAAAATTGGCTGAGAGAGACACTGGAGTTGGCAGCAGGAGCCCAAAAATTGGATGAATCACACCCTGGATTTGCAAGCAGCAGCAGCAGCAGAAGCCCATACATTACTTTAAAGAGACACTGGAGTTGGCAGCAGGAGCCCAAAAATTGGATAAATCACACCCTGGAGTTGCAAGCAGCAGCAGCAGCAGCCAAAACATAGCTTGAAAGAGACACTGGAGTTTGCAGCAGGAGCCCAAAAATTGGATGAATCACACCCTGGAGTTGCAAGCAGCAGGAGCCCAAACATTACTTTAAAGAGACACTGGAGATGGCTTCAGGAGCCCAAAAATCGGATGAATCACACCCTGGAGTTGCAAGCAGCAGCAGCAGGAGCCCAAACATTGGCTGAAAGGCACACCCTGAAGTTGGCATCAGCAGGAGGCCAAAAATTGGTTGGAAGGCACACCCTGAAGTTGGCATCAGCAGGAGCCCAAAAATTGGCCTAAAGACATGAATATGTTTTGCACCATTTGGAAAGTGTAAAACATGGCACCATGCTGAATCTAGTCGCATGCATCAGGCATTGGTTGGTGGAAATCCTGGCTGATCCATCCCTGATTCATTTTGACAAAGGTGAGTCTCTCCACATTTTTAGTTGACAGACGAGTTCTCCTCCCGTAACTATGGCCCCCGCCGCACCAAACACCCGCTCAGATGGCACGCTACTTGCCGGGCAGGACAGCTTTTCCAGGGCAAACTCTGCTAGTTGCGGCCACAAATCAAGTTTGGCTGCCCAGAAGTCCAGCGGATCCTCAAGGTGTGTTGGCATGGTCATGTCAAGGTATGACATGACCTGCTGGTTGAGGTCCTGCTCCAGGTCTTCCTGCTGCTCATGAGTAGCCTCACTATGCGGGTGTAGAAAGCTACTCATTAGCGACTGAAGACTGAGGCTGCTGCTGCTGATGGAGCTGCTGCTGCTGCTCCTGCCAACCCCCCCAGCAGCCATGGCAGTGGAAGGTGAGCGCAGAGGTCCCCCCGAGTCAGACCTGCGAGAGTATGGACCATGGTGCAGATAGGCATCGGCCAACTGCCTACGTAGAATGTCTTTGTAGTAGTTCAGTTTGTCCTCCCTCTCAGCGGGTTTAAAAAATGCCCCCATTTTGTGCCGGAAGCGAGGGTCCAATAAGGTGGACAGCCAGAAGTCATCCCGCTGACAAATGGAAACAATTCTGGGGTCACTACGCAAGCATGTGAGCATGCTTCCTGCCATTTGCGCAAGTGACTCGGATGGACTACCTGTCTCCATCTCCACTGCATACTGCCACGGTGTGTCCGGGTCCTCTGTCTCGCCTTCATCAAAACCCAAGCCTAGACTGTGTTTCACTGGGCAACTCCTCCTCCTCTTCCTCCTCCTCCTCCAGTTCAGCTCCAACGGGGTTCATGTGGCCGTAAGATGTAGACGCCATGTCTCCAGTGCCCTGACCAGCCATGGTTTCCAACATGTGCTGTAGTACATGAAGCAGTGGAATCACGTCGTTCATCCCGTAATCCTGCCGACTGACAAATAAAGTGGCTTCCTCAAAGGGCCTGAGCAAACGGCAGATGTCACATATGAGCTGCCACTGGTTGACATTTAAGTTACACAGGGGAGTCCCCCTATCTGCTTGGATCATCAGGAAATCCGTGATGGCTTTTCTCTGTTCATATAATCGGTCCAACATGTGAAGGGTGGAATTCCAACGGGTGGAAACATCGCAAATCAGACTATGTTGGGGGATACCTTTCTGACGCTGTAGCTCAAGAAGGGTGTGTTTGGCGGTGTATGAGTGGCTGAAGTGCATGCAAAGTTTCCTTGAAGTTGTTAGGATGTCTTGCAGATGGGGGGAACACTTCAGAAACCGCTTGACAACCAGATTGAAGACGTGAGCCATGCAGGGGGCATGGGTCAGCCTTCGTTGGTGCAGCGCAGACAAAATGTTCTTCCCATTGTCGGTAACCATGATTCCCATTTTAAGTTTTCTTGGAGTAAGCCATGTTTGGATTTCCTGATGAATACATTTAAGCAGTTCCTCCCCTGTGTGACTCCGTTCGCCAAGACAAACCATGTGAAGCACTGCGTGACACCTCCGTGCCCTGCACACATGGTAGACTGGAGGGGCACTGAGACTTGAGCCTACAGTGGAGGGTGAGGAGATGGTGGAGGATGAGGAGGCCGAGTCGCACAGTGTCACAGGCCCAACGGGCAGGGAGCGCGGACGCCGAAGCGGCGTGACCTGTCCAAGTTGCTGCTGCTGCAAAGGGACCACATTCACCCAGTGGGCCGTAAACGACATGTACTGTCCCTGACCGTAGTTACAGCTCCAGACGTCGGCGCTGCCATGCACTTTGCTACACACCGACAGGCTCAAGGACTGGCCCACCTTCTGTTCAACAAAAGTGTGCAGCGCTGGTACTGCCTTCTTGGCAAAGAAATGACAGCTTGGGACTCTCCACCTCAGCTCGGCACAAGCCATCAGTTCACTGAAAGGTGCAGAGTCCACCACCTGAAAAGGGAGCGACTGCAGCACCAGCAACTTGGACAGGAACACATTCAGCTTCTGCGCCGTAGGATGAGTGGGTGCATACTGCTGTCTCTTGGACATGGCTTCGCTGATGGATTGCTGGCGGGATGCATGACTTGGAGGAGGAGGAGCAGGAGCGACAGAGGATGGGTATGACGCACAGCTGCCTTCGGCTGAGGTGCTGGAGCCTTGGCTGGCAGAAATTGGGAGCGGCGTGCCACTTGGTGAGGAAGCAGACTGGACCACCCCTTGGGAGCCTCGGTTCTCCCAGGTCGCTTTATGGTGACGCATCATATGTTGACGCAGGGCCGTGGTGCCAAGATTTGGGCCCTGGCCATGCTTCACCTTCTGCCTACATATCTTGCATGTGGCCATGTTACCCTCCTGCGGATGCTTCAGGAAAAACTGCCACACTGCAGAGTAGCTACTTTTCCCACCAACAGGCCTCACTGATTCGCTGCTATTGTCGCCAACTCCAGGAACCACTGCTCCACTACCTCCCGATAAGGTAGCCTGCCGCGCAGCAGGTGCTCTACCCCGGCCCCGGCTCCATTTGGCTCCAGGCTTTTCAATTGTGCCTCCATGCTGACTGCCAACCATGCTGCTAACACCTTGCTGCCTGAGCTGCTGACTCCGGGGCAACCTGCGCCCCTCTTCTCCTGATGATGACGATGAAGCCCCTTCATCACCCGGCTCCCAAGTGTGATCGGCTTCATCATCATCATCACCGAGTTGTGGCTGTACGTCACTGATGTTCGTGGATTCCTCAACAGTGTCTGGCGCAGGAGCTGGAACGCTCGCAACACCCACGACACTGTCCACATCACTATTTGTCTGCCTAGCTAAAGAAGCCACCTCCATTTCTTGGCTGGGCAGTAGCTGCTGACTGTCCTCTATCTGATCGTCCTCCTCACTAAAGAGTACAGCTGAACCCAAAGCATAGGATATGTCGCTGGGGGAGGGAACGGCATAGGACAGAGGCAATGGGAGGACAGGGACTGCTCTCGGGGCATGTCAACTCAGGGTTGTGTCAGAGGAACCTACCGACCCTAGACTGGGGGTCTCAGACGTAACTTGTGATGATGTTGAGGAACGCGTTAACCAATCTACCACGGCAGATGCGTTACTGGTGGAGACACGACCGCTAGCAGATACTGGCAGATCAGGTCTCTCCCCGTGACTCCTGCTGCCACTCACCCCTAGTCTGCTGCGACCTCTGCCTGCTGAATCTTGGCCTCTGCCACTCCTCTTTGAACATCCTGGCACTTGTCTGCCTGACATTTTTATGTATTTGCTTATTTAGTATAAACAGATAGGGTGCAAGGTGCAGCTTTGGGGTGCCCTGCGGCCTGGTTTATTAAAAGCAGTCAAAAACAAGCGCAAACTGAAGTAGCTTAATAAAGCAGCTGATGCTGATCAACGCTTATGTTGTATACCAGATAGGGTGCAAGGTGCAGCTTTGGGGTGCCCTGCGGCCTGGTTTATTAAAAGCAGTCAAAAACAAGCGCAAACTGAAGTAGCTTAATAAAGCAGCTGATGCTGATCAACACTTATGTTGTATACCAGATAGGGTGCAAGGTGCAGCTTTGGGGTGCCCTGCGGCCTGGTTTATTGAAAACAGTCAAAAACAAGTGCAAACTGAAGTAGCTTAATAAAGCAGCTGATGCTGATCAACGTTTATGTTGTATACCAGATAGGGTGCAAGGTGCAGCTTTGGGGTGCCCTGCGGCCTGGTTTAATGAAAACAGTCAAAAACAAGTGCAAACTGAAGTAGCTTAATAAAGCAGTTGATGCTGATCAACGCTTATGTTGTATACCAGATAGGGTTCAAGGTGCAGCTTTGGGGTGCCCTGCGGCCTGGTTTATTGAAAACAGTCAAAAACAAGTGCAAACTGAAGTAGCTTAATAAAGCAGCTGATGCTGATCAACGCTTATGTTGTATACCAGATAGGGTGCAAGGTGCAGCTTTGGGGTGCCCTGCGGCCTGGTTTATTAAAAGCAGTCAAAAACAAGCGCAAACTGAAGTAGCTTAATAAAGCAGCTGATGCTGATCAACGCTTATGTTGCATACCAGATAGGGTGCAAGGTGCAGCTTTGCGGTGCCCTGCGGCCTGGTTTATTAAAAGCAGTCAAAAACAAGCGCAAACTGAAGTAGCTTAATAAAGCAGCTGATGCTGATCAACACTTATGTTGTATACCAGATAGGGTGCAAGGTGCAGCTTTGGGGTGCCCTGCGGCCTGGTTTATTGAAAACAGTCAGAAACAAGTGCAAACTGAAGTAGCTTAATAAAGTAGCTGATGCTGATCAACGCTTATGTTGTATACCAGATAGGGTGCAAGGTGCAGCTTTGGGGTGCCCTGCGGCCTGGTTTATTGAAAACAGTCAAAAACAAGTGCAAACTGAAGTAGCTTAATAAAGCAGCTGATGCTGATCAATGCTTATGTTGTATACCAGATAGGGTGCAAGGTGCAGCTTTGGGGTGCCCTGCGGCCTGGTTTATTAAAAGCAGTCAAAAACAAGTGCAAACTGAAGTAGCTTAATAAAGCAGCTGATGCTGATCAACGCTTATGTTGTATACCAGATAGGGTGCAAGGTGCAGCTTTCGGGTGCCCTGCGGCCTGGTTTATTGAAAACAGTCAAAAACAAGTGCAAACTGAAGTAGCTTAATAAAGCAGTTGATGCTGATCAACGCTTATGTTGTATACCAGATAGGGTGCAAGGTGCAGCTTTGGGGTGACCTGCGGCCTGGTTTATTGAAAACAGTCAAAAACAAGTGCAAACTGAAGTAGCTTAATAAAGCAGCTGATGCTGATCAACGCTTATGTTTTATACCAGATAGGGTCCAAGTGCAGCTTTGGGGTGCCCTGCGGCCTGGTTTATTAAAAGCAGTCAAAAACAAGTGCAAACTGAAGTAGCTTAATAAAGCAGCTGATGCTGATCAACGCTTATGTTGTATACCAGATAGGGTGCAAGGTGCAGCTTTCGGGTGCCCTGCGGCCTGGTTTATTGAAAACAGTCAAAAACAAGTGCAAACTGAAGTAGATTAATAAAGCAGCTGATGCTGATCAACGCTTATGTTGTATACCAGATAAGGTGCAAGGTGCAGCTTTGGGGTGCCCTGCGGCCTGGTTTATTAAAAGCAGTCAAAAACAAGCGCAAACTGAAGTAACTTAATAAAGCAGCTGATGCTGATCAACGCTTATGTTGTATACCAGATAGGGTGCAAGGTGCAGCTTTGGGGTGCCCTGCGGCCTGGTTTATTATCCCTTTAAGTGCCAGCCTACCTGGACTTTTTGTCACACTCTGTTACCAGACCATTTTGCACTATTTTGCACTCCCCATGTTCAAATGTGATTTTTGAAGGGATTTCCAGGGATTTCCCAGGAGAATGATATATCGTTTTTTTCAGCAGTCTGAGCTTTAACATGAAATGTCTTGTTTGTCATTTTTTAGGTGTATTCTCAATATTTTTTGGCGAAATATGTGCAAAAAAATAAAAAAAATAATTTTTTTACAATTTGTAGTGTTTTTTTGTAATAAAAAATGTAAGTTTGTCAATAAAATCTTATTGCGTGTGAAACCCCAATTTCTCACAGTTACAGCGGTACCACATATGTATTGGTAGACACCTTTTCCTGCCCAGGAGACTCCCCCAAACTGAAACAGAGCTTTAGGGGATTTTCAGAAAAAATACAACTGTGATATGTGCTATGCGCACCTTGCAGTTTTTCCAGAAAAACAACCCTTTACATTTGAAATACCCCCCACAAACTATATATTCTCTGGAAGTACACACCTCAGGCTTTCTATTTGTACCAGGCTTGTTGATGTGGCCACAGTTTTCTAGAAGTAATCCCTCAATGTATTCTTTGGTTGCAAAGAGTTTCCCTAAAAAAAGGATATAAAAGCAGAATCAAAGCCACATTTTCCTAAAAAAAAACTATAAACAAACAAGAAAAAACAAGTATAATCTGAAAAAGCAACATCCCCCGAACAGAACGATACCCAACATGCATTGCTACTGTCAAGGGAAGAGTTGCCAAACACCCCATTGTTCTTGAAAATTTCAGCTCTGCAGACAAAGTGCGCACCTTGCGATTTTTCAACCAAAACAACCCTTTACATTTGGAATATCTCCCATAAACCATATATTCGCTGAAAGTACACATGATAAGCTTTCTAAGCGTACCCAGCTTGTTGTAGTGGGCTCATCTTTCTGGAATTAATCCCTCAAAGAACTCTTTGGTTGCGCAGGGTTTCCCTAAAAAATGTATAAAAAAGCTGAATAAAAACACCTTTTCCTAAAATATAAATATGCAAACAAGAAAAAAACAAGCTAAGTCTGAAAGCGCAGGTCCCCCGAACAGAACAATACCCAACATGCAGAGGTACTATTAACCCTTTTAATTGCCAGCCTACTTGAGATTTTGTCACCCTCTGTTGACAGGTCATTTTTCCCATTTTGCGCCATGTTTTGCGACATTTTTGCTGGAATTTTCAGGAAAATTATATATATATTTTTTGCAGCAGAGTTTAGGTTTAACATGAAATTTCTTGTTTGTAAATTGTATTTATTATTAATTTTATTTATTATTAAGTAAAAAAAATAAATAAATACAATTTTTTTTTAGAAAATTGCCTCCTTTATTTTAAATAAAAAATGTATTTGATTAGGGAAAACCATTTTGCATGTGAAAGCCCCATTTCTACTGATTAGAACGGTACCACATATTTATCGGTAGCCCCCTGTTCCTGCCCAGGAGACCCACCTAACTGAAACAAGTAATTTTTAACATTTACAAATAAAATACAACTACCGTCCACACTACAGGGTTAAATTGAGAAAATAAAATGACATAGGGTCCCCCCTCCAAGGAGGGGGGGGGGCATTTTTGGGAGGGATTTTTAAGGGTTAAAAACCCTTAAAAAAAAAAAAATTACATGGGCCCCCTTACCCATAGTAACCAGCCTGGGACCAGCTATGCAGGGCTTGGAGGAACAGAGCACAGGGGCCAGCTTTTGTGGCCCCTGGCCCTGCAGGCTACAAGCCCGCATAGCCCGTGGGCCCGGCCTCTTCTGCACCCCCCTGGGCTTTGGGGAGGCAGGTAATGGGGGTGCCAGGGGTTAAGGGCAATTCACCGGCTAGCACAGGTGACTTGCCATCCCCCCAGCCTTGAGAACTGGTATAGGGGTCTCATGGACCCCTTACCAGTTCACAAGGGGTTAAATGTAAAAAAAAACACAGACACACAAAGAGAAAAAATATTTTATTATTATTTTTTTTTTTTTTAATACTTACCTCCCATCCATAGTGGAGCACTCTGTCCCTCGGCGATCACTGGCTTCTGCTCACTTGCTAGAAGCCTTTTATAGCTGCTGGATGACAGAACACAAAAGGGTTAATTTAAAAAAAAAATGACATGGGGGGACCCCATTTTTTGAGGGGAATTTTAAGGGTTAAAAACCCTTAAAAATCCCCCCCAAAAAATGACGTAGGGTCCCCCCTACCCAGCATTACTGACCCGGGCCAGCTATGGGGGCTTGTAGAACAGGGCGCAGGGGCCAGGGTTGGTGGCCCCTGGCCCTGCAGGCTACTAGCCCACATAGCCACTAAGTGGCCCGGGCCCTTCTGCCCCCCCCTAGCCGTTGGGAAGGCAGGTAATGGAGGGCTGGGGGTTAATGGCAAGTCACCCACTAGCCGCAGGTGACTTGCCAGACCCAGAGCCTTGTGAACTGGTATAAGGGGTCTCATGGACCCCTTACCAGTTCACAAAGGGTTAACTGAAAAAAAAAAAAAACACCACACAATAAAAGTATTTTAATAAAAAAAAAAAAAAAATTTTTACTGTACTTACCTCCGATTGTAAGCTCCTTTGTCCCGCGCCGCTCTGATGACAGATGCCGGTGATCGGCATCCAGAGAAGCGGGAGGCAGGAGATCGGAGGATCTCCTGCCACCTCCTTCACCGGCACCGATCACCGGCATCTGACAGCTGAGAGAGCTGAAGCCGCTGATCGGGACCGGAATGGCGTCAAAAGGGGCGGGGCTTGGCGCGGAGACGGACCGGGATGGCGGGGGCGGGGGGCGGCCTATTCCGGGGGCTTCCTGGAGCCATCCGACCCCCCACGGGGGATCGGATGGCACCAAATTAAATAGGAGACCCGGCTGGATCCAACGAGGGGTCAGGTGAGTATTTTACTGTTATATTTTTTTTACTGTGGGGGTTTAAAATCAGCTATGTGAGTCTCACGTAGCTGGCACTTAAACCGGACCTTCAGCATGATTTAATGAAAAGCCCAAAGTCTTAAAAAACGATTCCCCAGCATCTAAAATTAATATATTTTACATTTTTAGTCACTAACTTATTATTCTTTCCCCCACTGGGCTGCAACTCTGTTCAGGAATTTAGGATACGGGCGCCGCCATCTTGACTCAGAAGCATCACACTTACTGAGGAGAGGAGAGTGGGATAAGGTACAGGGGGGCAGGTTATAGCTGTGCTTTGCTCAGACAGAGCAGAGCTAGGGTCAGGGAAAGGTCAGCAGTCCCAGAATGCAGAGCAGCACAGTCACTTCCTGTTTGCAGGCACTTCCTGTTTGCAGGCTGCCTGATAAAATGGCGGCTTCCATAAGCCGCCATCTTGGATGTTTAAAGGCTCATAACATGCAGTAGATGCAGGTAGGATGATTTTTAATGTGGCCAATCTGTATGTACAGGGTATGGGAAACATATAAGATAGACTCTTATTCAGAGTGAAGGTCCGCTTTAAGTGGAGTAGAGGCTGCTACGTGAGACTCACGTAGCTGGCACTAGAAGGGTTAAAAGCAGTCAAAAACAAGTGCAAACTGAAGTAGCTTAATAAAGCAGCTGATGCTGATCAACGCTTATGTTGTATACCAGATAGGGTGCAAGGTGCAGCTTTGGGGTGCCCTGCGGCCTGGTTTATTAAAAGCAGTCAAAAACAAGTGCAAACTGAAGTAGCTTAATAAAGCAGCTGATGCTGATCAACGCTTATGTTGCATACCAGATAGGGTGCAAGGTGCAGCTTTGGGGTGCCCTGCGGCCTGGTTTATTAAAAGCAGTCAAAAACAAGTGCAAACTGAAGTAGCTTAATAAAGCAGCTGATGCTGATCAACGCTTATGTTGTCTACCAGATAAAATAGCATGTGCCTTGGGATGCCAGTAATCCAAGTATGAGTCTGGGCTTTAACATGAAATGTCTTGTTTGTCATTATTTAAGTGTGTTTTCAATATTTTAGTTGAAATATGTGCAAAAAAATGTTTTTTTTTTTTTACAATTTGTAGTGTTTTTTGTAATAAAGTATTTAATTGTCAATAAAATCTTACTGTGTGTGAAATCCCGATTTCTCCCGGTTACAGCGGTACCACATGTGTATTGATACACAACCTTTTCTGCTGAGGTGACTCCCCCTAACTGAGTTTTCAGATAAAATACAAATATGCTATGCGCACCTTGCAGTTTTTTAAGAAAAACAACCCTTTACATTTACTTTTACATATTCTCTGGAATTACACACATCAAACTTTCTAGGCGTACCAGGCTTGTTGATGTAGGTGTAGTTTTCTGGAAATAATATGTAAATTGATTGGTTGCACAGAGTTTTCCTAAAAAAAAAAAGCAAAATCAAAGCCACACTTTCTTGCAAAAAAACAGTGTGCAAACAAGAAAAAACTAATTAAATCTGAAATTGCAACATCCCCCGAACAGAACAATACCCAACATGCATAGGTACTGTCAAGAGAAGAGTTGCCAAATACCCCAAAGTAAAGTATGCACATAAGGGTAATTTTACTTGAAAAACAGTCATGTGTGTTTTCAAAAAACACACATAAAGTTTTCTAAGCATACCCAGCTTGTTGTAGTGGGCTCATCTTTCTGGAAGTAATCCCTCAAAGAATTCTTAGGTTGCACAAGGTTTCCCCCAAAAAAGTGTAAAAAAGCGTTTGTCTAAAATATCAATATGCAAACAAGAATAAACAAGCTAAAAATGAAAGCACAATGTCCCCCGAACAGAATAAAACCCAACAAGCATAGCTACTTTTGCGCTAGGTATAATTGTGATTTTTGCAGGAGAGTTTAGGCTTTAACATGAAATGTCTTATTTGTAACTTTCGACTTTTTTTTTTTAATATTTTTTAATAAAAAAAACAAAAAATGTAAATTTTTTTAGAAAGTTGTCTCCTTTATTTTAAATAAAAAATTATTTTATTCAAAAAAGCAATATGGCATGTAAAAGTCCAATTTCCCCCGGTTTCAACTGTACCACAAATGTATTGGTAGCCCCCAATCCATGCCCAAGAGACCCCCAAACTGAAAAGAGCACTTTATAACATTTATAAATAAAATACAACTATTATCCACGCTACAAAGTGTTAAACAAAAAAGATTGTTGTGGCGTCCCCCTTCCCAGAGAAGGGGGGTATTTTTGGTGGGAATTTTAAGGGTCTAAAGGGGAAAAATTAAGGGTAAAAACCCTTAAAAATCCCCCCAAATATTACATGGGTCCCCCCTACCCAGCATAACCAGCCTGGGGGCCAGCTATGCAGGGCTTGTAGAACAGGGCACGTCTACAAGCCCACAAAGCCTAAAGGATGCCAGGCTCTTCTGCCCCTCCTCTGGCTTTGGGCAGGCAGGTAATGGGGGGTGGGGGTTGATGGCAAGATACCCCTAGCTGCAGGTTACTTGCCAGCCCCCTAAGCCTTGTGAACTGGTATAGGGGGTCTCATGGATCCCTTATCAGTTTAAAAAGGGTTAAATGTAAAAAAAAACACACAGAAAAATATTTTGTTTTTTTTTAATACTTACCTCCCATACATCCCCGAGCACTGTGTCCCAAGCTGATCAATTTTGCTAGCCGCAGGTGACTTGCCAGCTCTCAAGACTTGAGAACAGGTATAGGGGTCTCATGAATTCCTTACCAGTTGAGTTAAAAAAGACCAAGGCCTCAATTCAAGTTTCAATCAAAGATTCAATTCATGAGAAAAAAGCCTGAGAATGTCAGTATAGCTGAATCACCAGAAAAAAAAAAAAAAAGAAACTCAATGGTACTTTTTACTACTAAGGAAAAGTAGAGAACTTTTTACACTGTAGTAAAAATTGCCATTGACTTTCATTGTCTTTTTTTCTGGTGATTCAGTAACAGTGACATTCTCAGGCTTTTTTCTCATGAATTGAATCTTTTACTACCATGAGAATTTTTTTCTACCCTTATTGAATCGAGGCCCAAGAGTTAAAAAAAGACACACACACCAGAAAAAAATAACATTTCTTTTTTTTCTTGATTCATATCCGATCCGATGACAGCTGCCGAATGATCAGTGGAGGGGGGGCAAAGGATCACAGCCCCTTGCCCCTCCCACCTCCGATCACCCGGCACTACTGAGTGTCTTGGGGTGAATGTGATTACAGGTAAGGAAATGTCAATTGTTTTTCTACAGTTAGCAGTGGTGGCAGCTGAAACGGAGGGCTGGTCTGGCCCTTTTCCTGAAGCCAGGTTGGATGCAACCTTGGATGCAATCAAAAAATACACTTTATTTAGGCTATGAAAGCTATTATTCCGAGGTACTGGAAGTCACATGACCTCCCCCCACCCTAATAAAGTGGGTTCTGGAGCTGGAAAGGATCCGTTTTTCTAACCTAGACCGGGTGGATAGTATATCGGGATTCACGTCTCGCAGCCCTGATCCATCCCGCAGGGCCAGCCTGAGAATTAATATAGGATCGATCCCCTGCCTCTCTTAATTTTGAAATTAAACCACAAGAGGCACTACTGCCTTGGGTCCCATGGTTCTCACTGGTTAGGGTATCAACACAGGAGACAACATGACTAGTGCTCAAGAATACAGTGACAGTTCAGGGGAATCTCCTACTCCACCTCCTACACTTTCCCTCCCCACAAGTACCCTGCCCCCTTGCCTTTCCACCTTCCAGTCCACTCATAGACCTATCCCCCCTCCTCCCAGCACAATATTAGACCTGCCCTATCTCTTGATACAGAGGGACCCAGGAACCAGATTTCTGCCACTCAGGGTCAACTTCAGCAGACGGACACAACTAGGTACATTGGGGGCCTTCATAGGGGCCATGGTGACCCTATTGTGGCCCTTGGAAAAGGTCTCTTAGGTTCCCTGAAGTTTTCTCGCAAGCAAGTGCAAATACCCCTATCACCAGGCGCAGTTATTTACTTAAGCGCTTACTGGATGCCAATATCAAGCTGGATATGACGTAGTATTTGTAATTGTCACAGGAATTCTTATGTGCACCCACCTTCTCCCTTTTCCCCTTCTTTACCCTCCTGTTATTCTTTTGAAAACCAATAAAGGTTGATTACACTAAAGTCAGCTATGTGAGTCCACTGACTGCTATAATGAGAAAATAAATGCCAGTTAAAGCAATATTCATTTTCTCAGTGAAAACTTAAAAAAAATGTAAAAGAAAACGGTCATCAGGCATTTTTTTGAAGAATTCACACAAATTGTTGCTTTTACAACCAAACTAATCTCAAAGGCGGCTTTGAGTCACCAGGGTTTGCAAGACTATAGTTGACTTTCTGGCAAAAACTGGATTTTTACAGGATGCTCTGAATCAACCCTGCTGTTTCAAATGTCCTCAGATACAATTCAAACTATGGTATAGACTCAAGAGGAGCATAAGATCATTCCTGCAGGTTCAGCAGCTTCATGAAATATAATCAGAGCACACCTCTGTACTAATTTTTCATTTAAAAAAGTTTCTGCAGGTAAAACTTTCACTTTATGTTTTTTACTAAATGCAACTTTTAAAGGCATTCCAGTTTACATTGAAACTGCCTGCAGGTTTATTGTTTTATATGTTGTGGGAATTTTTGGTTAGTTACAATTTTTATCTAACCAACAATAGGATGACTTTTTATTTGTAGTGTTTTTTGTAATAAAAAATGTAAGTTTGTCAATACAATACAATCACAATTGGGTGTGAAATCCCAATTTTTCACGGTTACAGCAATACCACATATGTATTGGTAGACACCCTTTCCTCCCCAGGAGACTCGCCAAACTGAAACGGCGCTTTGGGAGATTTTCAGATAAAATACAACTATGCTTTGCACACCTTGCAGTTTTTCTAGAAAAACAACCCTTTACATTTGAAATACCCCCCCCCCCACAAACTATATATTCTTCTCTGGAAGTACACACCAAGCTTTCTAGGTGTACCAGGCTTGTTTATGTGTGCATAGTTTTCTGGAAGTAATCCCTCAATTAATTCTTTGGTTTCCCTAAAAAATAAAAAAGAAGAATCAAAGCCACATTTTCCTAAAAAAAAACTATATGCAAACAAAAAAACTAGTTAAATCTGAAAAAGCAAAATCCCCCGAACAGAACAATATGCATAGATCCTGTCAAGGAAAAGCCTGCCAAACACCCCAAAATAAAGCATGTGCGTAACGGTAATTTTACTATATTTTACTATTTACTATATTTCAGCTCTGCAGAGAAAGTGCACACCTTGCGCTTTTTCAACCCAAACAACCCTTTACATTTGGAGCACCCCCATAAACTATATATTTTCTGAAAGGACACATGTTGAGCTTTCTAAGCTTATCCAGCTTGTTTTAGTCGGCTTATCTTTCTGGAAGTAAACCCTCGAAGAATTCTTAGGTTGCACAGTGTTTCCTAAAAAATGTATAAAAAAGCTAAATAAAAAACATGTTTTCCTAAAACATCAATATGCAAATAAGTAAAAACAAGCTAAATCTGAAAGCACAAGGTGCCCAGGAGACCCCCAAACTGAAAAAAAACCCTGTATAACATTTACAAATAAAATATAACTACTATCCACACTATAAAGGGTTAAAAAAATGGTGGTCCCTTTCTCAGGGGCCAGTTTGGTGGCCCCCCAACCTGCCGGCCACAAGCCCGCACCGCTTAACTGTTCCCGGGCCATTCTGCCCCCTCGGCTTTGGGGAGGCAGGTAATGGGGGGCTGTGGGTTAATAGCAAGTCCTTACCAGTTAATGGCCCCCTTACCAGTTCACAACAGGTTAAATATAAAAAACACACACTAAGAAAAAAATACTTTATTTTAATTTTTTTTAATACTTACCTCTCACTCCTCTCCTTCTCTCACTAATCACTCTGTTTTCTGCTCTCCTGCTGCTGCTGGGCAACAGAACATAAGGGGTTAATTAATATATTAATAAAAATGACATAGGCAGGTAATTGGGGTGCTGTGGGTTAATGGCAAGTCACCTGCAGACCCCAGCCTTGTGAATTGGTCTAGGGGTCTCATGGATCCCTTACCAGTTCACAAAGGGTTAAGTGTAAAATAAACACACAGAGAAGAGGAGAAAAAAATACTTTTTTTTTTTTTTTTTTTTTTAAACGTACCTCCCATCCATCCCTGGGCACTGTGTCCCATGCTGGTTTCTGCTCTCCTGCTGCTGCTGGAAGCCTTTTATAGCTGCTGGGCAACAGAACATAAGGACTTAATTTTTTTTTTTTTAAACGCAGCGTGTCATTCCCCATCCTATTCCCCCCATAGGCTGTGTGGCATCCCTCCCTCCCATTCCCCATAGGCAGTGTGGCATTCCCCATAGGCAGTATGGCATTTTCCCCATCCCATTTCCCATAAACAATGGGACATCCCCCCATCCCATTCGCTATAGTCAGTGTGGCATTCCCCCTCCCTTTCCCCATGAGCAGTGTGGCTTTATACCATTCCATGCCCCATAGGCAGTGTGGCATTTCCCCTCCCATTCCCCATGCGCAGTGTAGCATGCCCTCCTCCCATTCCGCATTGTCAGTGTGGCATTCCTCCCATTCTATTCCTTATAGGCAGTGTGGCATTTCCCCCTCCCCTTCTCCATAGGCAGTATGGCATTTTCCTCATCCCATTCCCCATAGGCAGTATGGCATTCTCCTCATCCCATTTCCCATAAACAATGGGACATTCCCCCTATCCTATTTGCTATAGTCAGTGTGGCATTCCCCCTCCCATTCCTAATAGGCAGAAAAAAAACCTCTAAAAATAGCCTGCACTACGCTGCTGGCCAGGCTGCCAGAAGATGGAGGTTGCTCCAGCGGCATTTAGCAAGGAGGGGAATACAGCTTTTATATTAAGGTGGGGCCTCGCTGAAATCTCCCCGACATCACTTATGATGCCACAAACGGGGTGACAAAGAGAAAATCTCATCTAGGCCCCTCCCTTTCTATGACATCAGCAATGACATCAAGGGGATTCCATAGAGGCCACACCTCCAAGTATAAATGCCGGCTCACCCGGCCCTCACTTTAGTCCTTTGCTGGGTAGGGAGGATGAAAGGGGGAACCTATGTTCCCCATTCATCCAAATGGTGGTGCAGCCGTCAGCTTCTGACAGCCTGTGCTGCCACATCTACACGCTGGAGGGGGCCCCAAAGAGACCCAAAGAAGGAAGAGAAGACAGTGTGTGACATAGAAGACTCCCCCCAGACCCGAGGAAGATGGCGTCTGGTGTAGAACAAAAAATGGAAGACGGGGAGTAAGTCAAGTTAAGAAAAAAAAATGTGTGGTGTCTCAAGGACCCCACCAATTCACAAGTGGCTATATGTAAAAAAAATTTTTTTTTGATTTACCATATACTTCTGTAAGGCACATATGCCCATAAGACACACACAGGATTTGGAGGAAAATAAGAAAAAACATATTTTGAACCAAATATTGTGCTAAAACACCGCCCCCCCTCCCCCCCCCAAGGAGCAAACTACCCCAACTAATGGCAGTGTGACATTTCTCCTCCCATTCCTCATAGGCAGTGTGGTGTTCCCCCACCCAGTTATAAGTGGTAACCGGTGGTTTTAATTTTTAATTGTGACTAAGTTTGTAGCACTCGATGTGCTTCCCCGTAGCTAGGCGTTTGTCTGGCGCCTCCCTGCCTCTCCCGTCACGCCTATGCCTGCCCACCCTATCTGCCTGGGTGACCGTCACTTCGGTGATGGGGCCGGGGCTCACTGGGGGGGCATGACTGATGTCTGACACGGTTTTCTCCTGAGGTGGGGCCGGGAGGGACGTCACACGGGGCAGGGCGGGTCTTCCCCGAGCGCTGCGTGTGCGCTGTTCTCAGCGGGTGCGGCATGTGTTGTTGTTCCCTGGGTGGCCTATAAAGTATATGCCCCGGGTGGAGAGCACACGTGACTTCCAGCATCCAAACCGGAACAGTGCTCGGTGACGCCACTTCCGGTCTCGGGACGTCGGGGGGACGGAGGGTCGGGGGGACGGAGGTTCGCCTGGCTCGGCGGTGGTGCGTGCTGGATGGACGTCGGGCTGCAGGTGAGTACAAAAGAGTGTGTGTTGTAGTATTCAAGTCCCCTCACCCAGCAGAAGTGGCACGGGAAGCCGCGTGCACAGGTGTCTCCTGCTGCATCTTGCCTCCAGATTTACCGTACCAGGAACTTACATGCTGCTACCATTATGGCTTGGTATTGTTACTGACTGGCTCGGCCTCACATTTTGACATTAACTATTTATCTTTCACTTGGCACTTTCCTATAGGTCCTGCTTTGGTCCATAATTACTATATTCTTTTTATCTTTGCATATTTTTGTACACAGTTTATGTTGGATATCTTTGCACATTTATTGCAATTTTGCACAGGTTTTATACTTAAGGTCTAGCACAGGTCACTTTAATTATAGGATTTGTTACACTAACTAATTATCTTTGGTTGCGGCACAAAAAATACATGTGTCATTATAGGTCCCTGTTCCCTTATATATTTGTGGGGGATGTGCACACATATAGTGTCCGAGGGACAATTTTTTCTGGATGAGTTATTTTGCATATTTGAATGTGTTTATGATTAATTAACTCGGGCAAGTGGTGTCTTTGATGTTGTGTTTGTAAGGTCCATTTTTTATTCATTAATGTGTGTATAATAAAAATTCTTGTATATTAATTGTGGTCTGGTGCTTTTAATTAGGGGTGGATGCGGCGGGTTGTCCGCATTCCCTCCGGTGCTTGTGCAGATTTAGAGCGTCAGCGCTGTGTGTGTGTCCTTTTTTGATAAGTATGGTGTGGAGCGCCGAGAGTCGGTCGCACTAAGCTGGCGCTACCTTTCGCTCCCTGCAGCACTGTACTGGTGTTACAGTACCCAACATACATCCCATTCCTCAATGCCAGCCAGTTTACTACAGTGACTGAGGCGCTCTGTTACAGCGCCCGATACATGTTTACAGCATCTAAGCACCGCTATACAGATGCTCATCTGCCGATACCTGGCGTTAGTAATGAATAAGCCTCCTCGTCTGGATACTGTGCAGCTCCATGCACCATGCATATGGGGGGGCACTGTATGAACACATGGCTGTAACTATGAATTGCATGGCGACACCTCCTTACCGGGTGAATGTTGAACAACCAGACCCAGAAGAATGTGCTGCAGGGGGAGAACGCAACTTTCACACCTAGGCAATTGCAGGGCCAGTGAAACACCTCCTTAGTAGTCTATGGGCTGCTTCACAACACAGTGGCACATGCAGCGTTTTAGCAGCAATTGTGATTACACACAATAGCAATGGCAAGTGCAAGCAAAGCACCCCTGTGTGAAAGTAGCCTTAGGGTAATTGTTTCTCCTTCTCTTACTTTGCCCCAGGTCGCCCGATCGCCTTCACCCTTCCTTGGTCTTATGGTGCATGTGCGACCTCCCGTACAGTCATCGCACTTGTGCTGGCGGCCACATCCTCCTCTACTCGGTAACAGAGAGTGTGCCCATGCTGGCCATCCAGAAATACCTGGCGCAGGCATTCACCCTGCTAAAAAGATGGTGGGGATGCGGCCGCTGCTCGTGCATGCACTGTTGGACCGGAGAAGGTCCATTTTCCAGTGACCTGGGGGATTTGACACACATCCCTAATCTGCATGCCCCAGGGGGTGCGAGTATGACTGCCTTTAAAGTTGACCAAAACCATGGAGATCAGCCCAGGAATCTATAAGATTCCCCCCCCCCCCCCTGGGGTATCGAAAATGTGGGTGCTCCGCTGTGTGAAACCCCCAAGTCACCCAGAATCTCACCTTCATTCCCTGTCCAATGGCACATGCACAAGCAGATGCCGCATCCCTGCTATCCCCCTAACAGGTGCCCCCACCATGTATTTGTGAGTGGCTGGCGCGGGCAGGCTCCCTGTTAGCGGGTAGAGAGAGATGCGGCTGTCAGCGCGCTCAGGTCCGCTTGCCTCTAATGAAGACTTAGATGAAGCGGGCGGGAGCAGATCTGAGCGCGCTGATTGAACAAAATGCTGTACGTGAGCTGTAGGACTTAGAATAGGTGAGTTAATTTGGGTGAAATGGGTTTTTCACACAGCGGGACATCCCCGATTTGTGTGCTTGGGGGGGCAAGGACCAAAACCCAGGGTAGTGAAAATCCTGGGTTTTGGTCCTCTTTAAAGTGACCCCGTGTTGAGGAAAACAGAGGCAGACGTTGCTGAGCAGTAGTTTCCTGGCTGCAATGGGGCCCATCCAGCTCCCCCCTGGCAAAGTCACGTGCCTGGAACAAGTATGCAGCATCATTGGCCAGCACTCCTTTTCTCATCCCTGTTTCTGGTTATTGGCCCCCGGGTGCTGATCCGGGGAGCAGCTTGGTAGTCGGAAAGAGATCACACTGACTCAGAGATGAGGATGGGGATAATGGATAATGTAGATGGGGCAGCATTGTAGGAGGGAAGACATGAGGCAGATATAGAAGTGAGCAGCTCCTGTGTGTGACACATTAGTGTAACATGGCTGGAGCAGCATTGCAGCCAGGCATAGAGGAGAGTTACAAGCAGTTTATCAGTGTTAGGCCCTGCTCTCCTCTCATGACACAGCTCAGCTTTGTTTCCTCAGCAACCACCTGTTGTAATGAAACACATGATTAAACCATATGGCATCATTATAATGAAGCTGAATAACTTAGTGGTGAATGGTCAGAGCAAGTCATGTGTCCGAGGGGAATGATGTCACAGAAAGGGGAGGGGATTTCTCTTTAAAAGGTTTGAGCAGAAGGCTGCTGGGTTTGGTCTATAAGGGAATATCTTTTAGATGTGCTGGGAATTGACTGGGAAGGGTGTGAGAGAAAAGGGTTTTTCTTTATTTTGCAAAGTTCAATTGATTTAATAAATGTAATGGCAGATAAAGCCATTAGCTAGAGAGCCAGACAATTTGTGCTGAGGTAATGACTAGTTCAGGCATAGGTCAGAACATTATATACCACATGTCCCTGATCACAGCTTTACAAAAGCATTTTGACACTGTCCCTCACAGATGCTTATTTGGGAAATTGAGGTCTTCAGGAAAAAGTTTGTAATTGAATTCATTTTATTGAAATCTGGCTGAAGGATCGTGTGCAGTGAGTTGTGGTTAATGAATGATCCCTGGTTGTAAACAGTGTAACCCAGTGCTGGGCCTACTATAATAAAACTTGTTTATAAATGACAGAGGACACAAAGACTTGGACACTTTGAATGTCTCGTCATTCACTTGGCAAATGAAGTTCATTGTGGAGAAATGTAAAGTCATGTACTTGGAGTCTAATAACCTGAAGGACACATATGTCCTTGGGGGAGTAAAGGATCTGGGGGTACTGGTAAACCAAAGGCTGAAAAATAGTATGAAATGTCAAGCAACTGCTTCCAAAGCCACCAAGATATTATCATGCATTAAAAATGGCGCAGACTCACAGGATATGTAATTTTGCCTCTTTACAAGGCACTGGTGCTCCCTTATGTGGAATATGCTGTTCAGTTCTGGGCACTCATAAAAAGGATGCCATGATTATGGAAAGGGGGCAGAGGAGAGCAACCAAACTGATAAGAGGAATGAAGGATCTTCGTTTACAGGAATTATATCTGTTTAGTCTTGGGAGGAGACATCTATGGGGGGACGTGATTAAAGGAGCACTATTACGAAAGATAGCCCTATGATAAAAATACATATAAATTTGCTGGATGGCGGGGGGAGTGGTCACTTATACACCTGACGTCGAGAAATATCCAGCCAGGCTAAATCTGTCATCCCTGGATTTTAATCCTTCCATGAGAGAATAAACCACAAGCTTTCCGGGAGTTTTATTCAGTTCGGGTGTATAAGTGACCCCTCCTCTCATTAGTCGAGGAGTTTATATGGATTTAAAATATTACACAATTTTGTGATAGTGCTCCTTTAACTTGTATATAAATGGCAATATTAAAAAAATGGGAAACACTACTTCTGGTAAAATCCTCTCTAAGGATTCCCTTCCGCTGAAAAAAAGAGATCCAATCCCCGGAGGCAACAATCCTTTTTTACCATAAGAACTATAAATATGTGGGATAGCTTCCCACAGAAGCTTGTTACAGCATCAACAGCTGGCAGATTCAAAAAATATATTAGATGCTTATTTAGAAGAAAACATTAACAGTTACTATTAGCTGTTATCAGTATTCCCAACCCCATTCCTTGGTTGATCTTGATGGCCTTATTTCATTTTTCAACCTTATTAAATATGTATGCAACTAAACTTTATTTGAAATGAATGGTCAGGCCTAAAACACTGCTCAGTTCAATAATTTAATATTAGGTTCAATAGTTACTATTAACATAAGATATAAAAGATAATTAATGTATAACCACAATACATTTAATTAAAAGCAAATTATGTGGTTTCTAAAATCCCTAATTAAAGAGAATTATACCTAAGCATATTGTACCCAGGAGATCACTAACTAGGTGCAGAATGAAGCAATCATGGAACGCATGGGACTTTAGTTATTTAGACATTCTTAGCTGTGGGAATATGCTATGTTTAACAATAACATTACATTAGCAATGAAAAAAATATAACAAAATGACCAAATGTACAGTATTTGAATAATTCAAGCCTTTTATTAACTTGGTTGAATTTAATAAAGTAGAAGCCAAGCTAAGGACATTTTATATAATTTTATCATAAGGGGTTAGGTCCTTAATTCTTATCTGTATAACAGTTGTAGAGACCTACTCTCATTTCCTGTATTCTGCCTCCCACTGTGCTTGAAAAAGGTTTACAGCAACAACATAAAGTTGGAGAGAGTAGTGTTTTGACAGGGGCAGACTGGCCATAGGTAGCACAGGGAGAATTCCCATTGGGGCACACTGTTGTAGGGTCAGTTGTTAAGCTGTGTGTGTAATCACCAATATTCAGCCCACATAACCCTGAGCCTATACACTGCTTCTTTTAAGACCACCTCCAGTCCCCAAACCCCTCCACAACCCCTATGGTAGCACCCCCAACCAAAATGACCCAAGCCATGTTCTACATCTGCAATGCTATATAACCTCAACATTGCTGTAGGGGCCATACCCACCCTTGCTACAGTATCTGCCATGACAATACTAAAGCTTTAGTACCATCACTTCAGCACTAGAGATGAGCAAATTTTTTTTAAACTCTATTCACCAAATTTCCCCAAGAAATTTGGGTTCATCAGAATCAAACTTAAATGAGTCACTTTAATTAAAGAAATTTTAAAAATAAACTTACATCCATCCATGTTCCAGTGTCCAGCAATGTTCTCATCCTCGGGGCAAGTTGCTGATGTCTTCACGGGGACAATGGGCACAGGTCCTCCACCCTGGGCTGGGCTCCTGGCATCTTGCTCCCCACGGCAGGGAGGGGATTTTTATACCAGTAGGGTAAGCTGATGTTTGGGGGGAATCTCATGGCTTTATGGGTTAAACCCAACATTTTTTAGGCCCCATTTTCAGCAAAACCACCCTGGGTACCAGTTATGTGGGCCTGTAGCCCAGTGCTTGGAGGCTGAATGGTTGGTCCCGGGCCATGAAGGCTACCAGACCACATGGGCACCGGGCTCTTCTGTCCCTCCCCGGCCTTTGGAGGTGCAGGTAATGGGGCTGTGGGTTTCGACAAGTGACCCCTCTGAACTGGTATAGGGATCAAAGGCCCCCTACCAGTTCACAAAGGATTAAGTGAAAAGAAACACACACAAACACAAGAAAGTCCTTTAATATTTTTTTTTTAACAGTAATACTTACCCCTTTTTTCATAGAGTGCTGCCCTACACAGTCTGTCGCTCTCTGCTTTCTTGAACTGGGCAGAGAACACAGATCCACTCATTCCTGCCGCAGGGAGGGGCTTTTTATACCGGCGGAGTGAGCTGAAGTCAGATCCGTCGGCATGAATCACAAGGAAACTTGGATTTGGGCCAAATAGATTTTTCCCTGAAATCCAGAGTAAATCCCAATTCGGACCAATCAGTTCACTGTTCACTCTCTTCAATTTGTGTGGTTCCAGTCACCACAAAGCATGGCCCCCCACAAATGAGCACCACCCCAATCTCACAAATCAAATGATTAACCCTTTAACCGCCAGCCTACCTTGAGATTTTGTCACCCTTTGTTGCCAGACCATTTTTCACTATTTTGTGCTCCCCATGTTCAACTGTGATTTTTGAAGGGATTTCCAGGGATTCCCAGGAAGAGCTTGAGCTTTAACATGAAATGTCTTGTTTGTCATTTTCTAAGTGTATTCTCAATATTTTTGGGTGAAAATTGTACAAAAAAATAAAAAACTATTTTTTACAATTTGTAGTGTTTTTTTTGTAATAAAAAATGTAAGTTTGTCAATAAAATCTTATTGCGTGTGAAACCCCAATTTCTCCCGGTTACAGCGGTACCACATATGTATAGGTAGACACCCTTTCCTGCCCAGGAGACTCTCCCAAACTGAAACAACGCTTTAGGGGATTTTCTGATAAAATACAACTATGCTATGCAATATTCGCACCTTGCAGTTTTTAAAGAAAAACAACCCATTACATTTGAAATACCCCCTACAAACTATATATTCCCTAGAAGTACACACCTCAAGCTTTCTAGGTGTACCAGGCTTGTTGACATGGGTGCAGTTTTCTGGAAGTAATCCCTCAATGTATTCTTTGGTTGCACAGGGTTTCCTTAAAAATGAATAAAAAAGCAGAATCAAAACCACATTTTCCTAAAAAAAAAAACTATATGCAAACCAGAAAATCTAAAAAAGCAACATGCTCCGAACAGAACAAAACCCAACATGCATAGGTTCTGTCAAGGAAAGAGTTGCCAAACACACCAAAGTAAAGCATGCGCATAGCGGTAATTTTACTTCAAAATTTCAGCTCTGCAGACAAAGTGCGCACCTTGTGCTTTTTCTACCAAAACAACCCTTTACTTTTAGAATATCCCTGATAAACCATATATTTCCAGAAAGTACACATGTTAAGCTTTCTAAGCATACCCAGCTTGTTGTAGTGGGCTCATTTTTCTGGAAGTAATATCTCGAAGAATTCTTAGGTTTCAAAGGGTTTCACAAAAAATGTATAAAAAAGCAGAATAAAAAAACACCTTTTCCTAAAATATCAATATGCAAATAAGAAAAAACAAGGTAAATCTGAAAGTGAAAGGTCCCCTGAGCAGAACAATACCCAACATGCATAGGTACCTGTAACCTTTTCACTGCCAGCCTACTTGAGATTTTGTCACCCTCTGATGACAGGATATTTTTCACCATTTTGCGTGATGTTTAACTGTGATTTTTGCAGAAATTTCCAAGAAAATGGCATAATTTCTTTTTGTGGCAGAGTTTAGGCTTTAACATGAAATGTCTTGTTTGTATTTTTTCTACTTTTTTTTATATATTGTTAAGTAAATAAGTAAAAAAAAATAAATAAATATATATATTTTTTAAATTGTCTCCTTTATTTTAACAAAAACATTTATTTTATTAAAGAAAACCATATTGCATGTGAAAGCCCCATTTCTCCCGATTACAATGATACCACATATGTATCGGTAGCCCCCCGTTCTTGCCCAGGTGATCCCCTAAACTGAAAAGAGCACTTTATAACATTTACAAATAAAATACAACTACTATCCACATAATAAAGGGTTAAATTAAAGAAATTGGTGTGGGGTCCCCCTTCACAGGGGGGGGACACCATTTCTTGGGGGAATTTTAAGGGTTTTTTTGGGAGGCAGGTAATGGGAGTAATAGGAGTCTCGGGGTTAATGGCAAGTCACCCACTAGCCGCAGGTGACTTGCCAGACCCAGAGCCTTGTGAACTGGTATAGGGGTCTCGTAGATCCCTTACCAGTTCACAAAGGGTTAAAAGTAAAAAAAAAAAAAAAAACACACAGAGACACACTTTAAAAATAACTTTATTAAAAAATAATACATTTTTTAAATTATTTTTTTTAAATACTTACCTCCCATCCATCCCTGTGTCCCACGCTGATCACTTAGGCTTCTGCTCTCCTGCTGCTGCTGGAAGCCTTTTATACCTACTGGGTTACAGATAACATAGGGTTAATTTAAAAAAAAAAATGACATAGGGTCCCCCCTCCCACGCATGTGCCGTTGGACCGGGAAACAAGGTAAGTGTATGTGGGTATCTGCCACATAGTGCCAGATGAGCGTCAGGTGAATGTCCGGTCCTAGTGCAAAAGGTGTATTTATCAAAGCAAAAATCCAGAGCTCCTGGGAAAGTGCCAGCTAGCATCTGTCATCAGAACCGGCAATGAGTTCCCTATACTGCCAGACCAGGTGCTCACCCTGCACTGTGTGGCCTTATCACATATATTTCAATGGACTGGGATGGTTGTAATTATTTTCGCCACTTTTGAAGCGGGATTCCTGGGCTGCTTTGAATTGTTTTTGGGCTCTCTATGCCGTGCTCTCTGGGCAAATAGAATTCTATGCCCTGCATTAAAGTGGATCAAAAGCGGCCATGAAGTTGGGGGCAAGACTTTGGGGAGCACCTGGTTCTCTCTCCTTGGGGCCTCCGTTTAATGGTTTGTGAATAGCTGGCACAGGCATCCCCCAGCTGGAGGCTAACAGGGATGCAGCCATCGGTGCACTCGCCTTCATCGGGGGCCGATGAGACCTCTCGACAGCTGAGCAAAGCAGAATAGAGCCACACTGACTGCCTGCGCATGCGCTGTTGCATTGGCAGTCATGTAAGTTTTACAGGCAAACCGGGGGTTTCACATAGTGGGTCATCCCAAACCGAGTACCAAAACCCAGGATATTTAAAATCCTGGTTTTTGGTGCACTTTAAAGTGGACCAAAACCCACAGCGAACATAGATCTTATAGATTCCTGGGCTGACCGATTCCCTCCCCCCGGGGCATACAAAACGGGATGCCCCACTGCGTGAAACCCCACAGGTCGCCCATAAACTCACCTTCTTTCCCGGTCCAACGGCACATCCCTCCAGCAGGGCATGTGCCCGCGCCAGGCATTTGTGAATGGCCAACGCGGACATGCTCCCTGTTAGAGGGAAGCAGGGGATGCAGGTGTTGGCACGCTGATTGGACGAGAGGCTGCACATGCATCGTAGGACCGGGAAGTTGTGAGTTGGTTTCGGCAACCTAGGGGGGTTTCACACAGCGGGGCACCCTGAACTGGACAAGGTCCAAGATCCAGGATAGTCAAAATCCTGGGTTTTGGTCCACTTTAATATGTGTGGTGTGTCTACCGGTCACTATTCACAGAGCCGCACAAATGACGTGACAAAAGAGGCCCGCTGGGACTCTGTTGCCCAGGGGCTCACAAAACCCTGGAGCTGGCCCTGGATGCAACAGAAACCTTTAATGTCATTTGGAAATGTAAGTACATCAGACCTAATTGGGGCGACCAAACTAGCACCGTTCCAGATATCTGCATGCTAATGATGACACTCAGGGAAACACCACTCACATATATATATTAATGGATCCACAGACCAAAGTCAAAACTAAGAACTGTTAATTTACAAACCACACAAATAAATAGGTACAATAACAGCAGATGTAAAGCAATGTAAAGCAACACTGCCAAAACGGCACCTAAACCTAAACCAATGACATGTACTATTCCACATGAATTAGAAAGTCCAGAAACACAAAGCAAAAAAAACAGAACAAAGGGCAACAAGGGATCATACTGCTCTGCTGCAAATTAGGAAGCAGTAGAAAAAAATTCTCACACACAGCATTTGGGTATGGGAAATACCTTAGGTCTTGATTCACTAAAGGTAGAAAAAAAAAATGAACGCTTGGTAAATATTTTCGCATAGGAGATTTTTGAAAATCTACGAGTGATTCATCATTGCAGATGAATATAATTCGTGTAGTCGAATCGTTGTAAAAATGCGTGCGAAAATGACTTTACAATTGTAAAAATGTGTTGTTTGTGGCTCGAGTTTTCCTGTAAGCATAAGAGTCTTTGCGAGAATTTTTTAAAGAGCAGTGTACTACTGACGCCTCCCCTGTGGTGACCCACTTTTATTTGGATGCAATTGTACTTTTAATATTTGTGTAGCTAATCAAATGCTCTTTAGTTTTATACTGTGAATTCATGCTTGTATTGATGTTATTTGTAACTGCCACATTTTATCCATGTGTTTTGCACATAGGTTCCCTGGTTGAATTGATAGTTTGTGGTAAGATTATTTTTCTGCAATAGATGAAGGAAACATTTGTATCTAGTTGTATGTAAGTGGCATGGCTGGCCTCTAGAGCACAGGTTTGCAGATGCTGTGGAGTCGAATGACAAGCATAGATGTAATTGTAGATGAATGTCAGAGTTACAGTCAAGAGCAGCACCCTCTTTACCGGTTTGGGTGTGCATGCTGCAGCTGATGCAGCTGGCTGTAGTACACAGTTTGGCGTCTTATACATTCGATGCCATGGGTGCGCCTGATATTGTTAACCTATTCCTTTCAGAATTTTGTAAGTAAAGTTTTGGTTGCCACATAGCCTCTGCGCTCTGCTAGCAGGACTGTTTTTGATGTTGAGCCTGGACTAGGCAAATTTTTTCCAAGTGCCCTAATTGGGCGAGAGGGGAGGTCAGAGATTTAAATGCAGATGAATCAAGCCCCTTGTGTTTGCAGTAGGGAGAGGGCACAAGGGGTTAAACACAGACAGAGAAAGTGTTTGGCTGGAGGAGAGTGTTCAAGAGAGCAGTGTTCCCTTTAAGCAGCACGGGTTGCACAGACCCTGGGAAGAGGGAGTGCCCACGGACACCTGAGGAAGACCGTATTCAGAAGAACAGCTTTTCTTGGCATGCACCTCCAAGATGTTTTAGTGTAACCAGTGGTCACGTGAGAGGAGAAGCGCTTCTCTGTTACAGATACTGCAGACTACATGCATAGATGTACTGCGTGACCTCCAGTTTATGTGAAACTGTGCTGCCCTCCCCCGCATCTGGTGGGAAAAGACCTTCACATACAGTGCGGCAAATAGGGGAAATTGTCAGCAGGGAGGCGAGCAATGCGATGATGAGATGCACCACAGCCAGGTATGTTTATGAGGTGGCATATTGCCCCCCCCCCCCGCACTGCTCCTGCTGCTGACAGTGTGTGTGTCCACTGCTTTGGCTGGTTGAATGGGTTGCCTGTCTCACCCCCCTCTCTCACAAATGCCTGTGCTCTGACCAACAAGTTCTCCTTTCCCTTTCTTGAATGACACTTTTTAAGATGCCTTGTCATTCAACAAACATAGCTGACATTGGTGGCCTTCCAAATTGTCAGTATAACTTGCTGTGAAGCTGCATACCCTATATTCAAGTGGAGCAAAAACATCATCAACTGGCCTTAGACTTTTAAAGACCAACTTGGCATGTCCCATTGTGTGCATTCTCTCAAATTACCAGTATACCCACCTCACTGGCAATCCCGCAGAACATAAGGGGACTGCTCATATTTCACACCATGCTCCCACAGCACATGCACAGTTTCAAGACAATCAGAATACATTGCAGTGCATAATTATACCCGCCAATCTATTCAGAGTGAATGGATTGCTGGCACCTTTTGCCGCCTACTTCCCTGCATTCCAGCACTAGCCATTCAGATGGGCCTGGTGCAGGAGAGTGCATCAGCCCATTCATGCTCCATAGGTTTGCTGCAAAGGTATGTTGACATGATCCTGAGCTTTCACACAGCGGTGCACTCACAGGATAGCCCAGTGATAAAGGTTGCAAGGCACAAATGGCTTTTGGTCCACTTGAAAGTTGATGGCACAAACCTTTCCTTTGCCATTGTCTGCTTACTGCGGATCACAGTGTATAGATGCTTGGGGCCAGAAGGTTTCAGACAGAGGGTATCCTAAATCTGCAAGAAAGGCATCAAATAGGGGTGCAGCCACATATATAAGTCGTGCAAACCTGTCCGATTCAATCTGGTGAGTTCAAACAGTGCACGGTCAGATAAATTATCAATATCTAACTGCTGTCGAAACACCCTAGGAACAGGCAATCTGTGCCTTCTCCTCTGCATATCACCATCCAGATGCTCAAACTGAAAGCAAAGAGAATAAAAAGGCTCCATGGTCCAACAGCAAGACAGTTTTGTCCTCCACAACAGAGTTCTCTCCTCCTGTGAGCAACCTAAATAAACTCGTGTGAAACACCACAATTTAAAGCATGTGTGCAGGTAATCAATGACAGCTGAATCGCCCGAAATATTTTGCGATCGCAAAATCTACACTAATTAAATTCGACTAATGAAAAATTTTCGCATCCCCTTGATAACACTCGAAATAAATTCGCACTTATCGGAAAAAAACACTATTTTAAGTTGATGAATCGCACATGGAATTTTCGCTCGCAAAATCGCAGTTTTTTCTCCGAAAAACAAACAAAAATTTGAATTCGACCTTCAATGAATCGGGGGCCTTAGTCTCCAAACACCCTTCCACTTCCCAAGTCCAGGTAAAACCACACGCACCATCAGACCTTTGTGATCCAAAAAAAAATTATCTATTAAAACCAACTTCTCGCTCTTAAGACCACTGGATAAAAAGATAAAATCAATTCTTGACTTAGAATCTCTATTTTCCCAAGTATATCCAGGGTCACTATTGCACTTTTTCCACTTATCAATCGTAAGTTTGAAGGTCTGTATAATTTTTTTTAACTTTCTTTCTGATTTATCCTTTTTCGCAACACTAGTTGTTGCTCTCTTTTCACCATGTATAATGAAGTTAAAATCACCCAATAGTATAATCGGAGTAGGACCTGGGATAAAAAAAGCTATTTAATTATAAAAATTCAGCTCTTTCCTGCATGTCAGTCAGCATAAAAATGTTACAAATTACTAATTCTTTACATCCAACGTTGATATTAACCATTAGTGCTCTTCCCGGTACAATTTCAGTAAAAGATAACATTTCACAGTCATTCCCTTTAAAAAGCACTCCTATTCCTTTTGACTTATTGCCATTATCCCCAGACCATAGGGATGTACCACATTTCCAATCCTTTCTTAGACCTTCATAATTATTATAGTAATCAAACCCACATTCTTGCAAGCAGATTATATTACATGTTAAATATTCGAAAAACAAAATCATTGCAATTCTCCTTATCTTACTCTTAATATGCCTTACATTTAAGGATAACCGATTAAATGACACCATTTAAAATGTGTTTAAAAAAAACAAATTTCTTCTCATCTCTACCCTTCACTAGAAGAAGCAGAGAGAGATTTAGCCTCCATTTTACCCTCAAATTCTAAGAGTGATTTGTTAATTTTCTTTTTGGATTTCCCACTTTTTGCTTTCCTCCTAGGTGTTGCCACCTCAAAACCTCCACCCTCACCGGACCCTGAAGAGTCCATGAAAACACTCTCAAAGTCAAGGGAGGCCACCGATGACTCCCAGCCCCCCATCATCAGCGGGCTATATCCAGGTGGGCTCTCCTTATCTCCAGGCTGCAATGGTTCCACACTTGGCCAAATAGGGAGCAAAAGCACTTCTCCCAGGCATCCGACCCCTACCGGATCCAATCCCCGGTCATTCCCTCTTTCCAAACTGGCATGCCCCACCACAGTCTAAGCATATGATTTTTTAAATTATTTTTTCTTTCAGGGCAATCCTTGAACAAATGACCCTCCTTCTTACACATACTGCATTTTGCAACATTTTTACAGTCTTTTGTGGAGTACCCTATTCTATTGCATTTTCCACAAATCATCTTTTTTTCCTCCACACAGTTGTCTTTCACATGCCCAAACGCCTTGCATTTCCTGCAATACAAGGGCATCTTGGGATAAAACAAGTAGCATTTGTTCCTGCCCAGGGAAAAGTTAGCTGGTGGTCTGGAAAAGGCCCCAATCCCACTGGGGTCCGTTTAAACTTGACAAAAAATGATACTTCCCAGACCAAATGTTCATTTCATTCAATACTTTGGACCCAAATCTCACTTGAGTGCAATACCTCCTCCAAAAAAGGGTCAAATCATCTTTATCAGTAAAAGGGTTGTGGACATGGATTCTCAAGGGTATTTCATCCGTGTACAGATTTATGAACATTAGTCCCCTCAACTCACAATTTTTCCTTTCTTTTCTCAGATTCTCCACTAGATTATGGCAAGCTGCCATTGTGCTCAAGCTGAGGACAAAAATTCCACTCCTGGGATCTTGAAGACACAAAACCCCCTCCGTTTTAACTTTCAGAATCCCCAGCAGCATCCACTATGAATCTGAGATTGCAGATAAGCCTTTTCTTCTCCTCCAACACGATCCGGAAAGTTTGTCGCAGAGAAGTTTCTCCAGCCTCCAAATATCGGAAAAATCTTCTGATCCTCCATCTCGATACAAATTCCCCCGTCAGAATCACCAAGAAACACAACCAGATTTCCTCCGTCTCCATGTGCTCCATCCTTCCATCCACCGTCTCCGGAAAGGGAACCCCTTGAATCGACTTGCACCAATTCGCAGAGTAAGGGATCCCCACCGGAATGTGGTCCGATCCCTCCTTGTTACCTTCAAGCTTTTAAAGCACCCACCCAAAAGCAGCACAGGGGGGAAGACAATTAATTGCCGACCCCCTGAGGCCAACCAGGAGGTAGCCGTCCAGCACCTCTTGTCTCACTCACAAGCACAGTTCTATCCTTAAAAAAAAATACATTGGATCGCACAAGTCACTAAAATACCAATACACCTTAATACATTCCAATAAATTACATTTGTGTTTGGTGGCGGGACACCTGATAAGTGGGGCCTGGCTTAGGGCCCTGCACCTCACATCCTGCGTACCACCGCCTCTACTCATATACCAGGTGATCCATGCCTAATGTGTAGCCCTGGACTAAGGGTCCCTGACTGCACATCATTCATGAGTCCACCCCTGCATACATACTGCAACTACTTAGAATTTTTTACAGTGTGGGGGATGCCTGATGGACTGCCCTGGACAAGGGTCCCTGGCTGCACATCATTCCTGGGTTCACCATTCAGAATACAATTTACAATATACATTGCAAAAAACGGTTTTGTATATACAATGTGGGCCATGCCTGATGTGCCATCCTGGACAAATGTCCCTGACTGCACGTCATTCATGAGTCCACCAAATCATGCATATATGCATAAAACGATGGTCTGTGAGGGGGCTGGGAGAGGGAGAAGAGGGTATAGGCAGGGGCAATTTCAAGGGAGGGAGGGGGAAGAGAGAAAAACAATCAAGGCCACTCAATCGTCTTCCTCATCTTCCATGCCAGAGTCCACCCCTGCATACATACTGCAACTACTTAGAATATTTTACAGTGTGGGGGATGCCTGATGGACTGCCCTGGACAAGGGTCCCTGGCTGCACATCATTCCTGGGTTCACCATTCAGAATACAATTTACAATATACATTGCAAAAAACAGTTTTGTATATACAATGTGGGCCATGCCTGATGTGCCATCCTGGACAAATGTCCCTGCATGTCATTCTTGAGTCCACCAAATCATGCATATATGCATTAAACGATGGTCTGTGAGGGGGCTGGGGGAGGGAGAAGAGGGTATAGGCAGGGGCAATTTCAAGGGAGGGAGGGGGAAGAGAGAAAAACAATCAAGGCCACTCAATCGTCTTCCTCATCTTCCTTGCCATAGTCCATCAAGGTATAATCTCTGTCAAGGTTTTGGATCAGCCTGCAACAGTCCTCGATTTTCATCCACTCCCATTTGAGGATGAGGCAGTTTTGAGGGCACCAGATAGCATCCTTCAAACAGCACATGAGGTGCCCAGCGTGCTGTACTTCCTCCTCACTGAAGTTGCAGTGGAATAGTCCGTATAAAATTCTGCAGTGGGTAACTGCATTCCTTGGAACTCCACAGTCTTTCAGTTCCTACCCTAGGGCATCCAACAAGGCCTGGGCGTAAAAACAATTCCAAAAGAGGTGATGGGAGGTCTCCTCGCAGACTACGCACATAGGACAGTGTCTGTATCTGCTCAACCCCTGGTCGTGCATGAATGTCCTGATGGGCAGACCTTCGGATCGCTTGCCAGGCCAGGTCTTTGCGCTGGTTGGACAGACTCCTGGAGGACATGTTCTTCCACATGAACCTGCACGTGTCCAGCGGGAGCCCCGAGATCAGTTCCGTCTCGTCTCTTAATTCCTGCCAGTTGTTCCAGGGTGAAATCTTCAACGTCCTTGTAGAAACATGGAAGGTTCCAGGTGCATGGCACGGAGCTGTCCCATTTGGCCCAGCCTAGTTTCCTCCAGACCTGCAGGAGGCAAAAAACAGGACATGACGTTGCCTGTGGAAGGCGGTTCTCTGTTGGATGCAGTCCTGCAGACGCAGTTGCTGGCGAAGGCGAACTGCAGCATTGTAAGTATGTCCGGGTGTCCTTTCCCACCCATCCGAGGTTCCTTGCACAGCTTTGTCCACTTGACCCGATCCATCTTGGAGCCCCAGGTGAAGTAGAAAATGGCCTTGGCGATGGTCTTCCAGGTTTTGGCCCGGGGGGGGCATGCCTGGGTGAGGTACTGGAGCACAGGGAGGATCTCACTGCACAGCACCAACGTCTTCCCTTCGATGCTAAGCTTCCGGAGGCTCCCAAAACTTCCTGTTTATTTTTGCAATCCTTTCTTGTTTTCCAAACCATACACCAAGGATCTTGATGTAGTCTGGCTTGATGTTGAAAGGCACGGGACAAGACAGCTGCCACTTTCTGAAGAGCATGGCTTCCGACTTTCCGCAGTTGACTTTAGCCCCTGAAGCTCGACCAAAGTCCTAGCAGGTCTGGACAAGTGTAGACATCGAACGCTGATCTGCGCAGAATGTGTCACGTCATCCATGTACAGTGAGAACTTGACTTCTAGTCTGCCGGGTTTTGGTGCGTTAATCCCTCTTATCTCTGGGTTTTGCCTGATGCACTCGGTGATGAGCTCTATACAACAAACAAAAAGGAGAGGTGAAAGAGGGCAGCCTTGTCTGACCCCCGAAAGGACCGGGAAGGGGCCAGTGTTCCAGCCATTCACCATCATGGAGCTGCAAATTTCCGAATACATAAGGTCAACATACAAGCAAAACAGTTTCCCTAGACCATACTTGCATAGGACCTTGCTCATAAACCCGAGACCCGATCAAAGGCCTTATCCTGATCAAGGCTGACCAAGGCACCATGCATATTGTAGGTTTGGATGTAATGGACTGTGTCCCTTACAGAAGCAAGGCTGTGTGCAATCGTCTGGGCACTGGCACCTTGAAAAAGTGGTTCGCCACGGAACGCGCGGGGGATACTCTGGTCTGGTCGGTACAGCGGCATGATCTCCTTAGGGTGATATTGTTCTTTATTCATAATTTTCTCACTGAGCACGGCCTATTGGCCTGATTAGTTGTTGTTTGATTTCTTTTTTTTTGATCATGTATTCCTGATCATCTTATGCAAAAGCACTTTAGCACTAGGTCACTTTATTTGTATTTGTTTGCACAAATTTTATATATTGGATTGTTTGGTTTGATTGCACATTTAAAGGGGACATGACCACTGTTTTTAATATGGAATGTTTTGTATGTTATGTCTTAGATGGAGTATTGTAGGTATATATGTCTTTTAATTAATTAAATAAATGATGATGATGATTTGACTTTATAGCTTAATCAATTCTTCTGTGCTGGCCTAAATATAATCTTGTGGTAACTGGAACCACTTTTTTTCCTGTTAGAATTGTCTGCAGTTTATGCATGGTATTGAGATTTTTTGGGCAGGGCACAACTATATTGCGCTAGATTTAAGGTGGTGCGGGACTGTTTGGTCTTTTTGAGACAATCGTCTGGGGATGCCGCAGGTTTGGTCCAGGTTGACTATCTGTACGATGACTGACCTAAGCTGGTTGGCTAGCACTTTGGCCAGGATCTTGTAGAGACGGAGAGAGATCGGTCTGCAGATTTTGAAATCGTTTCTCTTCCCCTTGTGCTTATACAAGATTGTGATCATGCCCTCCCTTAGCGTCAGAGGCATTTTGCCCCCACGATCATCTCCTCGTACAGCATGAGCAGGTCCGGGTTGATGAGATCCCACATCGCTACATAGAGCTTCGATGGGAGACCGTCACAAAATAATCATTTGCCTTTCCTTCCCATGCCATCTCCTTACATCCCGTTATCTCCTATCTCGCACTCCAACATTACTCCTTGTAATGTTATGAGGCATAATTGCAATTTCTGTTTCAGTTTTTATAAAAGTCTCTTTTCCTCTTTGCCTCTTCAACACTCTTCTTCTTAAAAAGGATGCAACTTCAATCTTTATTTTATCCCACCAAGTCTTGATATTTTCTCCATTCCGCTTTAAACACCATTCCTTAAACTTATTCTTAAAGTCATCCACCACATCTTCCTTTTCTAAGAGGGACGTATTCATTCTCCATGTCAGAGAATTCCTAGTCTCATTCTCACCTATATGCAAATAACCGGAAGATCTTATGGTCCGTGAAAGCAGAATTCCTTTTCACATTTTTCCAGGATGAAATTCTTGGACACAAAAATATAATCAATTCTAGACTAAACACGATTATTCGACCAAGTGATCTTATCTTATGTTTTCCATCCAGCTCCCACAGGTCTTTCACATCTAGCACAGCTAACCATTGCTTGAGACTCATGGCCAAACCGTCTCTCTTGTTATCATATCTACGTTGAAGTCACCAGCTATGATCAGAGGTTCTGCTCCAGACAAAAAAAGAGGCATGCCTTCTATCATTTCCCTTCTGTTTCTATTTTATTGGAGATAGGTATACACAACACACTTACAGACTGATGTTGTTCTTCTGAATCTTGATTACAACCATCCTCGCAGGGAAAATCTCCCTTGCTCTTTTGGCTGACTCTGTAAGTGGCTGCTTGGAAGTGGTGAGTTAAAGCAGGATCTCCTGTGGTAAGCTTTGGGAAACTGAGCTCATTTGGTAAGTAAAATATAGTAAACTGTGTTTGTTTTATTTTTGTGAATCAGTGTGTTAATGCTGGCACAAATTTAAACCAAAGAAAAAAAAAAAGTTTTTTTTTCTCTTTCCTGGATTCCTGCTGAGGCCTAATTGAGGCCTAATTGAAGCAGGTGTGTTATAAGGCACCAGACAGCTCTTGTAGCATGCTCTTGTTGCTGACTCTGTAAGTGGCTGCTTGGAAGTGGTGAGTTAAAGCAGGAGTTAAAAGAAGAAGTTACAAGCAGAAGTTCGGAAGCTGTAAGTATCTGCCTTTGATTTCATATTGTTATTTTAAGTGTTGTAAATTCTACACTTGGTGTTCCCACAAATTCATACAATGGGTTCCATGCCTAACAATGCTGTTCAGTGTACATCTTGTGCTATGTATGCACTTCTTGATCAATCGGTCGATGGTGAATATATATGCCCCGGATGCCTGCGAATCTCTGATTTGGAAGCCGTGATTCACGATCTAAATAAGCGATTGGCAACACTGAGAGAAATTGTTATCATGCAAAAGAGTCTGGATCTCACTGATCTGGCACTACATGGCTCAGGGTCAGGGGAGGGTGGTAGTATGGGGGGAGAGGAAAAGCAGGAAAATGAGGCAGCTAGCTGGATAACAGTTAGAAGGCGGGGTAGGGGTAAAAGTTACAGGGAGGCTAGCCCTGAACAGGCACCTCCAAACAAGTTTGCCCGGTTGGCAGATGAGGAGGATGTTAGCTCAGGAATGGCAGAGCTGCAGCAAGACACATCTGTCGGCTCCAGTAAGGAAGGGAGGGGAAATGGGAGAACAGGGCAGGCAAGACAGGTGCTGGTAGTGGGTGACTCCATTATTAGGGGAACAGACAGGGCAATCTGTCACAAAGACCGGGATTGCCGAACAGTGTGTTGCCTTCCTGGGGCAAGAGTACGGCATGTAGCGGAGCGGGCTGACAGATTGTTGGGAGGGGCTGGCGTGAACCCAGCGGTCATGGTGCATATTGGCACTAATGACATAGGAAGAAGTAGGTGGAAGGTCCTAAAAAATGATTTCAGGGACTTAGGCCGTAAGCTTAAGGCAAGGACCTCAACTGTAGTATTCTCAGAAATACTACCAGTACCAATAGCCACACCAGACAGGCAGCGGGAGATTAGAGATGTAAACAGGTGGCTCAAAAATTGGAGTAAAAAGGATGGGTTTGGGTTCTTAGAGAACTGGGCCGACTTCACAGTGGGCTACAGGTTCTTTGGCAGGGATGGGTTGCACCTCAATGGGGAGGGTGCATCTGTTCTGGGGGAGAGGATGGCTAAAAGGTTAGAGGAGTGTTTAAACTGAGCATTGGGGGGGAGGGTAAAAGCTATTACAAAGGGGAAGTTAGGAAAGAAAGTGACAGTGGGTGTAGACATGAAACTGGGGGTGGAGAGGGGGGAGGGGTTAGCACATCTAGCAGGAATAAGTGCAATATACAAAATTATCAAAATTGTCATAAGCATTTGAAATGCATGCTTACAAATGCTAGAAGCTTGACTAATAAAATGGATGAACTAGAACTGATAATAACAGAAGAACAATATGATATAGTGGGGGTAACAGAGACCTGGCTGGATGAAAGCTATGACTGGGCAGTAAATTTACAGGGATACTGTGTGTTTAGGAGGGACCGTAACAAACGCAAAGGGGGTGGAGTCTGCTTAATTGTAAAAACCTCTCTACAGCCTGCTCTGCGGGAGGATATATATGAGGGGAATGACCATGTGGAGTCGGTATGGGTAGAAATACATGGAGGGAGAAACAAAAATAAAATACTGATGGGGGTTTGCTATAAACCTTCAGATATATCCGAATCCATAGAAAATATGATGCTAAGGCAAATAGATATAGCCGCTAAAATAAATGAGGTAGTGATTATGGGGGACTTTAACTACCCAGATATAGACTGGGATGCTGAAACATGTGTTTCGCAGAAAAGTAATAGTTTTTTTATCTAAAACAAAAGATGGCTACCTTTCCCAACAAGTACAAGCTCCAACAAGGGGGAAAGCCATATTGGACCTAATACTAACCAATGTACCAGACAAAGTAATAAAGGTACAGGTTGGGGGACACCTTGGAAGCAGTGATTATAATATCATTAATTTCCAATTAGCAGTCACTAGGGTGCCTTATCAAGGAGTCACAAAAACGCGGGACTTCAAAAAGGCAAAGTTTGACCAACTTAGAGATGCCCTACACTGCATTGACTGGGAAAATGTCCTTAAAAACAAAAGCATGGACGCTAAATGGGATACTTTCAAAGGAATACTTAATTTTCAGTGTGAGAGATATATACCTTACAGGAATAAAACTATTAGACACACATGTAAACCGATGTGGCTAAATAAAAAGGTTAAGGGGGCAATAAACAACAAAAAAAAGGCATTTAAACGTTTAAAGCAGGAAGGGACAGCGGAAGCGTTAAAAAACTATAAAGAAGAAAATAAACAATGTAAACAACAGATAAGGGCAGCTAAGCTGGAGACAGAAAGACTGGTCGCGAAAGAGAGTAAAACTAACCCCAAATTATTCTTTAGCTACATAAATCGTAAAAGGTACAAACCTGAGGGTGTGGGCCCCCTGAAAAGCAAGGAGGGACCCCTATAGAGGGAAATGAGGAGAAAGCTAATTTGCTTAACAACTTCTTTGCTTCTATATTCACAAAAGAATTTGACATGCCGAGTGAAATGCAGGGGAATAACCGAAACCCTCCATTAAATGTCACTGGTCTAACCAAGGAAGAAGTCCGGCACCGTCTCAAGCAGATGAAAATCGATAAATCACCGGGACCAGATGACATACATCCTCGTGTTTTAAGGGAGTTATGTACAGTAATAGACAAGCCGTTATTTCTAATATTTGTGGATTCCATAACTACAGGGTTTGTTCCGATGGATTGGCACTTGGCAAATGTGGTGCCAATATTCAAAAAGGGATCTAGGGGGGAACCTGGGAACTACAGACCGGTAAGCTTAACATCTGTGGTGGGCAAGCTGTTTGAAGGTTTCTTAAGGGATACTATCCTGGAGCACCTTGGGGAAAATGACCTTATTACTCCATATCAGCATGGATTTATGAGGAATCGCTCCTGCCAGACAAACCTGATCAGCTTTTATGAGGAGGTAAGTTCAAGATTGGATCAGGGGGAGTCATTGGATATCATATATCTTGACTTTTCTAAAGCATTTGATACTGTGCCACATAAAAGGCTGGTACAAAAGATGAGAATGCTTGGACTGGGGGAAAACGTGTGCAGATGGGTGGGAAATTGGCTTAGTGATCGGAAGCAGAGGGTGGTTATCAATGGTACACACTCAGATTGGGTCACTGTTACTAGTGGAGTAGCACAAGGGTCAGTTCTGGGACCAATTCTCTTCAATATATATATAAATGACATTGGGTATGGATTAAACAGTAAAGTCTCAATCTTTGCAGATGATACTAAGTTGAGTAAAGTAATTAAAACAAAGGAGGACAACAGGCAACTACAAACAGATTTAGATAAATTGGAAGCATGGGCAGTTAAATGGCAAATGAAGTTTAACACAGATAAATGTAAGGTTATGCACATGGGAAGGAGAGATCTGTGTCATGATTACACACTAAATAAAGAAACACTTGGTAAAACAACAATGGAAAAGGACCTAGGGGTTTTAGTTGACAATAAGCTCAACTGTAGTAATCAATGCCAGGCAGCTGCTGCCAAAGCAAATAGGATCATGGGGTGCATCAGGAGGGGCATAGGTGCTCATGACCAGAACATCATTTTACCCCTGTACAAGTCACTGGTCAGACCCCATATGGAATACTGTGTACAGTTCTGGGCACCTGTGCTTAAAAAGGACATATCAGAACTGGAGCGCGTTCAAAGAAGGGCAACAAGGTTAATAAAAGGAGTGCGGGGGCTAGAGTACCCGGAAGGATTGTCCAAGTTAGGCTTATTTAGTCTAGAAAAAAGACGATTGAGGGGTGATCTAATAACTATGTATAAATATATTCGGGATCAATACAAGGATCTGTCCCACAATCTATTTATACCCCGGAGTGTAACCATAACCCGGGGGCATCCACTAAGATTAGAGGAAAGGTGCTTTCTCCACCAACATAGGAGGGGATTCTTCTCTGTAAGAGCAGTGAGACTATGGAACTCGCTGCCAGAGGAGGTAGTAATGAGGGATACATTAAAAATGTTCAAAAGTGGCCTTTATGCCTTCCTGGCATATAATAACATTTCCGGCTATGGCTACTAGACCACTGGAAGGAGTTAAACAGGCTGAACTGGATGGACTAAAGTCTTTATTCAGCCTTACATACTATGTTACTATATATTTTAGTTCCCAATCAGATTTCAGTAATATGATCAGACCCACATTTGGGTTTTCGTTCCCTCCAGAAACGATGACCTTGCCAGGACAGCGATTACAAAATTATTTATATGATGCTGGAACGCCAATCATGCATTCTTGTAACAAACAAATGTCATATGATATCCATTATTCTTAACAAAGTCATATAACGTTGCTCTTTTCTTTTTATCTTTAAGACCTTTAACATTTAAAGTCACAATCTTCAATTTGTCCGTCTTGCAATGCTTATCTGTGGACTAATCCCACTGCCATCATTTTCTGTATCAGTATTATTTATATAATAAGATCAAATGAGTATTCTTCTATATCATTTTCTCCCCTGTACTTCTTTTCTTCACTTCTTATTTCATAATTTTCTTCATTTTCTTAACTCACACCATTCTTATGGTATCTTCTCCAAAGTAAGATGAATTTCATCTAGTGCCACCACCTCTCCACCCAACACCTTAGCACTGGATGCTTCCTGCTCCATCTCCTCTACTTCTCCCTTAATGGTTTCCACCACCACTTCTGCACTTTTTTTCATCCACCTTCAATGTCTCTCTTTCCATTTTCTATTTCTTCTCGTTCTCTTTTTCTCTCTCTCTCTTCTTGCTTCTCTTTCTTCTTCTTCTGCCACTTTGAGACAGTCCTCAACATGATGCCTCTTCCCTTTTGTACACAGATGACAGATGTTACATTTCTTCATCTCATGCCTGTAAGACTTACAATTCCAACAAAAGGTAGGCATCCCTGGGAAAAGTCTTCTCTTGCCGTATTTAGCATTCATGGTGCCCTAGGCACTTTTTGGTCATGCGCCCCCCCCCCCCCCCATATGTGATGATGAATTTGCCAGACCCCCCCCCCCCCCCCAACACACACACTTCATGATTAATATATTTTTGTGGAAGATGTGGATATTGCAGAGGGCATCATGGTTAACTGGATAAGGGCACAGTGCACAACAAGACATGGCAGAAAGGAGGACCAGCAGGCAGCAAAAATACAGCAAAATGGGCAGAACAAAGAGGCAACAAGACAGGGGGACAATGGGCAACAAAAAAGGGGCAGAAAGAATGAATATCAGAGAGCAAGATGATGACATAATGGGCATGAAAAAAGGAGAACCATGGGCAGCAAGAATGGGAGAAGAAAGGGTAAATAACACATAGCAGGAATGGGACACAGTGGGCAGCAGTATAAGACAGAAAATAAAACAGCAGGCAGCAGAAGGAGGGCACAATGGGCATCGGGAACTAGCAGAGTTGAAGGAAAATGGGCAGCAGGAAGAGGCAGGGTATAAGAACTGTGGGCAGCAAGAAGGGGGCAGAAAACCTCTGGTGGCCCATCCTATAGTAACATGGAAATATTACTTGTCTATTTTTAGGGTTCAAGCTCACAGATGTATCGTGAACCATGCATGTGTGTGCGCACGCACTTGGGTTGTCACAAATAAGCTATCGATATTGTAACGGTGACACATTTTATTCATTTACTATTACTATAACTTAGAGTACTGCAGTTTCTATCATGATGTGTGGATAAGCTGTGCTCCTATCATAGAAACAGACTGTGGAATCAATACATATGGCACTCCATATGATCAACAATTACAATATTCATAAAATCAAATTCTAATTTCCCAGCCACTGATTTATCAGCGTGTGACTGCTGGGCCCTAAAAAGCAGAGATTAGGCAGATCCCCCTTAAAATTTGGATGGATCGGGTGATGGAAACCTCTGCAAAGACAGGAGCTGCCAGCAGTCGTATGCCTGCCATATATATGTGCAGGAGCAGCTTGCGTCACTCGCTGAAAGTGTCTGCATAGGATCATAGGACAGTCCAGGTCACTAAAAAACACCTTTTATCCCCTGTAGATCATCTGTGCTAGTCCAGCACTGAACAACTCACTTGGTCACTAGAATGAGTCTTAAGCTCCAGTCACCAGCGCCTCCATGATGAATGTGGGTGAACTGGGGGGCAGTCACACAGTGGGGCATGCTGAATCGGCATTGGCTCAGGGGCACCTTGTCGGCCGGCCCGCATCAGTGGTAATTGGTCCACTGTAAAGCAGAAGTCCAGTCAGGGGTTAATTGCCTCCACCCTGCCCCCCTCCCTTGGCATTGAAGCAGGATGGGGGATTACAATGGAAAAAGCCCTTAACTCACCCATGGTCCAGTGCTGTTCTGCCAGTGGTCCGAGTTCTGAGCACCTTGGAAAAAAAGCACAGAGCAGCTTCCCTCAGCTCCATGAGTGCTCCCGTCCTTCAATTGTGAATGGACAGAAAGAAGAGCCCACAGAGCCGAAGATATCCCGATGATCCAATAGGGACGCTGCCTCGGTGCAGCCCCTTCTTCTACCCGTAGCAACCGGCCTTCAAAAATCATCACACACCAATTGCTTGGGTGGGTAGATTACTTCTCGTTGCTTGGGGCCTTTTAAAGCAACTACCCAATAGCTGCATGAAGGGAAAGTCATACTAGCTGACCATCTTGCAAGGCTAAGTAGAGGGTAGGCCCCGAGCACCTTCTGGCTTTTGAAACATGGAGCGCTGCAAGCCGTTTTTTTTTTTTTTTCGAAGCCGTCGTGAGTGCTAAGCACTGTTTAACACGTGGAACCTAATGTGAAAAAGTGAGGGTGCACTAAAAAACACACTAGGCGCCCAGCCTGGTTCCTTCCCGAAGGAAAGAACCCCATTCCTTTCCCCGGAGGAGGAACCCCCGACAGGATCGGGTACATTCTACCCCTCAGTCCGAGGACCTCGGGGCCACTTTCACCCTTGGGTACTAGCCGGAGCTTTCCCCGTGGACTTAGGCGTAAACTTCCTCAGCCTACCTTTCCCCGGCGGTTGCCCGACCGGGTACTAGGATCTTCGGCTTCGGTTTCCTGCTTTCAATAGTAGCTAGCCCCAGTACTAGTGGCCTCCGCAGCCTGCCGATCCTCAGATTCAAATGCGAGTACTAGGACAGGCTTTGGAAGCCACTTTCCCGGGGTTCGCCGCCCTCTACTCGCTGAGAGCCTCAGGGGGGAGCACTGGGCAGGGGTCGGAAGCGAGTCCAAAAGGCATATAACTTCTGACCCCAGGTCTTAGGGACAGGGTCCATAGGGAGCCGCTGGCACCTAAACGTGAAACACACAACAAAAACAGGACAAACTAGTGGCAAAAAAAGTGAGATCGGGCTTACGTAAAAAAAAGGAGGGGGAAGTGAGTGACCTGTGAAATTACAGGGTGGGTCCTCCGGCCTATAAAAATTCTTCGGCGTGAGACCGGAGGGCCAAAGCCACAAAGAGCGTGCAAAAAAAAGCTAGAGGTGTATAGTGCACTAAACCAAACTGTGCAACCAATGGTGACCAACCAAAGGTGACGAGTAAGTACCCTGGGCGCCACCCCAGGGGTACACAACACAACAGCTTCATTCGCAACCACGGTCTCTGGCCAAGATGTTTGCAGATCTACTCCCATACATGACGGGGGGGTCGCCACTCCCCCCTCAGGTCCATTACTAAGCAGTAGTACTCAGTGCGCCAGGAGGTGTGTGGATCCCTCCAGCCGTCATTGCACACTTTCATAGACCTGCATGATGGGTGCAGATACTGCAGGCCTAGTAGACCCATTCCTAAACATGACAGGGGGGGTGACCAATCCCCCCTCAGATCCATTACTAAGCAGTGGTAGTACTCGGAGAGCCAGGAGGTTCCCAGTTTCCTCCGGCTGCCTTTCCACACTCACTGCCTTTCATGGACCCGCATGATTAGAACAGATTTTTTTTTTCTTTTAAAACAAACTCATTCTTAAGTTTTCAATATCTTGGCTTCACATGAAACCTCTAAGAACGTAAGTTTCTGTTGCATCATAATATGTCTTTGAATTTTTTACTTATTATATTTTTCATCCCCTAAGGGTACAAATACCTTTATGGTAAGACACCCTTCTCCCCTTTTCTTGTAGTAACTTTAAGGCGAAGAGCCTAGCTTGGTTAAAGTTCTAAACTCCATTAAACACCCCCCACTTGGGAATAAGTAAATATGACACAACTAATGGGAACGGATTGGGACCAAATGTTTAAAGAATTATCCATGGGCACAACAACATACACCAGGGATGAAGATACTAACAACAAAATCAGGGACAAATTCTACTCACTAGAAAGAATATTTAGAAAAAAGACAAAAACCTATTGGAATATATTCTACCTAAAAAAGTACCTGGATTAAAATATTATACCCTTCGGACTGAGAATCAGGATCTTTACACAACTAGGAGACATTTCCCAAACATTCAAAGACAAATGGGAACAGAACCTACAAATATGCTCTACCAACATGTTGCGACTACTGATAGAGCAACAAGAAAAACAACTAGCTAGAATAGAAGAACAGTATAAAAAATCGTGTGAGAACCTAAACCACCATAAGGATTGGCCGCCATTTACAACAACCGACAACCAACTAAAAAAGAAAATCGAAATACTCAAAGAAGTATGGGAATACAAAAATAAAAAACTTACAAGGGATCGCACAGCCTACAAGGAGAAGAGGGCATATATTTGGCACAACACCAGGACATTCCATACAACCAAGAAGTAACAACTCAACACACAGACATAGTTAACCTGGCCAAATTTCCTCGAACAACAGCACAAACGGAAGTGCTCTCCAAGGGCCTCAATTTCTGCCCGGACAGCAATGTAAAACAATTTGAGACCATCAAAGATCTGCATTTATTTGCAAGAAAAATAATACTGAAATACCAATACCAAGAGAAAGCAAAACCAGAGAATCATATTACACTAACCCAAGGGGATGAGGAAAACCGATAAGCAAGCATTCAAGAAAGCTTCAACCTACTTTCCACCTCTTTCTCTAAACGCAAGCGTAAAAGCATTTATTAACCTCACCACACAAGCAATAGAGAACCTACGTATGAAAGGAAAAAGACCATGAAACTTCACGCCTCAACAAAAAACAGCATTAAAAGAACTCCAAGAGAACAAGGACCTAATCATCAAACAAGCTGACAAGGAAGGAAACACTGTACTAATGACTAGAACACAATATGTACACATGTGCAACAAAATATTGGAAAACCAAGAGTGGTACCGCAAAGCCCCAATGACCAATCTCCTAACAGATGAAAATGAATACAATCTAATCATCAACAACGCATACGAACATAAAATCATCACCAAATCCACATGGCAGTTCCTACAAGTCAACAAACCACCGATACAAACTTTTTAAGCTTTACCGAAAGTTCACAAATCTCTAACCCACCCTCCAGGCCGCCCAATCATGTCAGGAGTAGGCTCCCTTACAAGTAAAGCCAGCGAATATGTCGATATACATCTGCAACCATTTGTACAAGCCCTCTCCTCCTATGTCAAGGATACTCCACACCTTCTTCAAATTCTACAAGAGACCATACTGCCACCAGACTGCCTACTTGTCACTTTGGACGTGGAAGCATTATATTCATGCATTCCACACAAGAAATGAATCTTAGCAGTAAAACAATTCCTAGACCAACTTAACATCAGCGAACATGAACACAACTACTTCCTACTGGAATTATTAAACTTCATATTAACCCACAATTGCTTCCTATTCTGCAGTCAACTGTACCACCAAATACAAGGAACGGCTATGGGGACTAAATGCGCCCCAGCCTATGCAAACCTGTACCTAGGGAAATGGGAAAGACAGATCTGGAGCAGCGAGGACCTCACCAAGTACACTGAATATATTACAACTTGGTTAAGATATATTGATGATATATTGATCATCTGGGAAGGAGACAAAGACACACTAACCGAATTCATCAATATTCTTAATACCAATGACCTGAACCTAATTCGACACAGTAGAGGTCAACTTTTTGGACCTAAAGATCACCAAAGAAACAGACGTTCTATTAAAACAACCCACTACAGAAAACCAACGGCCTCTAACAATATTCTAAGAGCAACTAGTTCCCACCCCACCAGCCTGATAAAGAGCATCCCGTATGGAGAATATTTAAGAGCAAAAAGAAATTGATCATCAGAAGAGGACTACAAAACCACAGCCAAAGGAATACAGAAAAGACTATTAGCAAAAGGATACCACAAAAAAACACTTAAAACAGCATACAACAAAACTAAAACAAGAAGTAGAAATATGATATTAAATACAAAAAAAAGTACGAAGCAAATTTATCCAGAATACCCCACATTAATATTGACATATAACCAACAGCACAATGAAATAAGAAGAATCCTCAAAGACCATTGGCATATAATTAAGAAGGACCCGGAAATTGGAAATCTTATCCCGGAAGAACCCAAGATAACCTACAGAAAATCAAGATCTAAAAAAGGCCACATTACTCATAGCCACTATTCACCTACTCCAACTGCGCTATGTTGTAGAACAAAAGGTACCTACAAATGTGGAGGATGTACATCTTGTCATTACATCAAACAAGGAAAAAATATACTACCCAAAGGACAAGAAATTAGACCACAACACTATGCAAATTGCAATACAACAGATGTCATTTACTTCTTACAATGCACTTGTCCGAACTTCTATATAGGAAAAACAAACCGGAAGTTAAAGAATCGAGTCTACGAACACATTGGAGACATCAAAAAGAAGAACATTGCAACCCCAGTGGGAAGACATTTTGCAGCCTACCATGAAGGCACCCCAAAAGGGATAGAATTCTCTGTGATCGACAGAATCCACCCACACCCAAGAGGAGGAGACACTACGCTTATCACACTACAAACAGAAACAAAATGGATCACCAAGTCCATTCTGCCAGGTCTAAATGAGACCTGCAGTTTTGCTCTGTTCCTTATAAGATAATAGAAGATAAAGAACACCATAAACCAAGAAGTAGAAAACGTGCCACCAACATCAGACTCATTCTATTATTGATCCAAAACTACTCCAATCACCCAACAGGGAACCTTTAGTCCCATTTTCCCAGTCTGATTCTATTATCAGCCCCAACCCCCAGTCTATCCCCAGTCTCAAACTTAAACTTATACCACAACATATCACCATAACCAGTTAGTTATTTGCATACAAACAGTTAAAGTCCAGATAAACAAGGTTCCGTTAAACGTACAACTTCCCAATTAAATCAATAAAAATTACCAAATACACATCCCCTCATTTAGAGTATTTTCTAACAATACGGCACGTTTTTTTGAAACCTGTATGCCCTAAGAATAATCACCTAACAGGGAATTCACCAGTCGCCCCATTATCCCAGTCTGACTCCACCTCCATACGCACCAAACAACTCAGAGTTATCCACATAAAAAGCACACCCCAAGCTCAGAATAAACATTTTCCCGTTAAATACACAATATTATACTAATGTTAATGATTCCAACACATCAATGAACTTGTACTCATTTAATTGATGTATTTTCCAAACGTATTGTAGTTTAAAAATTTATTGCTTTACGAATGACGGGGGAGTAATCACAAACCAAAAACATGGTGTTTGCCACATTAAGTGACAGGCGAGAGAGAGGGGGCCGCCGGAGGGAAGCGGACATGCATCACAGCCCGGAACGAGCGGCTGGCTCGTGCCCGCCCCTCTTCTAGCTCCCATTGGTCTGCCAGGGAGCACGTGACTGGGCAACGTAGCCAATAGGCTCCCCACCCAGCACACCGGCCCCCAGTGCTGTCACCTGATCTCCGCATTTAACCCTTTCAGTGACAAGCACGTAGTTTCTACGTGCTCGCTTCCACTCCACTTAAGTGCCAAGCACGTAGAACCTACGTGCTTGACTTTCCCCCCTGCTAGTAAAAAAAATAAAAATAAAAAATACTCACCTGGTCTCACCGGGTCTCCTCTTTAATTTGGTGCCATGTGATCCCCCGTGGGGGGTCGGATGGCTCCAGGAGAGCCACCGGAATAGGCCACCCCCCCCCCCCCCCCCCGCTTCTGCAGCAGCTAACTGTAAAAAAAAAAAAAAAAAAAATGACATTCACTTACCTGTATGTGCGCTGGCTCCCGCTGTCCCTCCTCTTCCCTTGGGGCGGGGCTAATGACGTCATCCCAGCCCCGATCTCCGGCTTCAGCTTTCTCAGCTGTCAGATGCCGGTGATCGGTGCCGGTGAAGGAGGTGGCAGGAGATCCTCTGATCTCCTGCCTCCCCCTTCTCTGGATGCCGATCACCGGCATCTGTCAGCAGAGCGGCGAGGGACAAAGGAGCTTACAATCAAAGGTAAGTACAGTAAAAAAAAAATTTTTTTTTTTTAATAAAATACTTTTATTAATTGTGTTGTGTCTTTTTTTTCACAGTTAACCCTTTGTGAGCTGGTAAGGGGTCCATGAGACCCCTTATACCAGCTCACAAGGCTCTGGGTCTGGCAAGTCACCTGCGGCTAGCGGGTGACTTGCCATTAACCCCCAGCCCCCCATTACCTGCCTCCCCAACGGCCAGGGGGGGGCAGAAGGGCCCGGGCCACTTAGTGGCTATGTGGGCTAGTAGCCTGCAGGGCCAGGGGCCACCAACGCTGGCCCCTGCGCCCTGTTCTACAAGCCCCCATAGCTGGCCCGGATCGGTAATGCTGGGTAGGGGGGACCCTACGTCATTTTCTTTTGGATTTTTAAGGGTTTTTAACCCTTAAAGTTCCAAAAAAAATGGGGTCTCCCTCCCTGGGAGGGGGGACCCTATGTCATTTTTTTTTTTTTAATTAACCCTTTTGTGTTCTGTCATCCAGCAGCTATAAAAGGCTTCTAGCAAGTGAGCAGAAGCCAGTGATCGCCGAGGGACAAAGTGCTCCTGGATGGATGGGAGGTAAGTATTAAAAAAAAAAAAAAATTAATAAAATAATTTTTTCTCTTTGTGTGTCTGTGTTTTTTTTTACATTTAACCCCTTGTGAACTGGTAAGGGGTCCATGACCCCTAAACTAGTTCACAAGGCTGGTGGGGTGCGACTAGCGGGTGACTTGCCATTAACCCCCGAACCCCCATTACCTGCCTCCCCAAAGCCCAGGGGGGGGGGGGCAGAAGAGCCTGGGCCCACGGGCTATGTGGGCATGTAGCCTGCAGGGCCAGGGGCCACAAAAGCTGGCCCCTGCGCCCTGTTCCTACAAGCCCTGCATAGCTGGTCCCGGGCTGGTTACTTTTGGTAAGGGGGGCCCCATGTCATTTTTTTTTTTGATTTTTAAGGGTTTTTAACCCTTAAAAATCCAACAAAAATCCCCCCCCCCCCCCATGGGAGGGGGGACCCTATGTCATTTTTTTTTCTCGATTTAACCCTTTGTAGTGTGGATGGTAGTTGTATTTTATTTGTAAATGTTAAAAATTACTTGTTTCAGTTAGGGGGGTCTCCTGGGCAGGAACAGGGGGCTACCGATAAATATGTGGTACTGTTCTAATCTGTAGAAATGGGTCTTTCACATGCAATATGGTTTTTCCTAATAAAATACATTTTTTATTTAAAATAAAGGAGGCAATTTTCTAAAAAAAAAATTTTTTTTTTTTTTTTTTTTTACTTAATAATAAATAAAATGAATAATAAATAGAATTTACAAACAAGACATTTCATGTTAAAGCCTAAACTCTGCTGCAAAAAATATATATATATAATTTTCCTGAAAATTCCAGCAAAAATGTTGCAAAACATGGCGCAAAATGGGGAAAAATGACCTGTCAACAGAGGCTGACAAAATCTCAAGTAGGCTGGCAATTAAAAGGGTTAATAGTACCTCTGCATGTTGGGTATTGTTCTGTTCAGGGGACCTTGCGCTTTCAGACTTAGCTTGTTTTTTTCTTGTTTGCATATTTATATTTTAGGAAAAGGTGTTTTTTATTCAGCTTTTTTATACATTTTTTAGGAAAACCCTGCGCAACCAAAGAATTCTTTGAGGGATCAACTCCAGAAAGATGAGCCCACTAAAACAAGCTGGGTACACTTAGAACGCTTAACATGTGTACTTTCAAGGAATATATGGTTTATGGGGGATATTCCAAATGTAAAGGGTTGTTTTGGTTGAAAAATCGCAAGGTGCGCACTTTGTCTGCAGAGCTGAAATTTTCAAGTAAAATTACCGTTACGCACATGCTTTACTTTGGGGTGTTTGGCAACTCTTCCCTTGACAGTAACTATGCATGTTGGGTATCGTTCTGTTCGGGAGATGTTGCTTTTTCAGATTATACTTGTTTTTTCTTGTTTGTATATAGTCTTTTTAGGAAAATGTGGCTTTGATTCTGCTTTTTTATCCTTTTTTTAGGGAAACTCTTTGCAACCAAAGAATACATTGAGGGATTACTTCCAGAAAACTGTGGCCACATCAACAAGCCTGGTACAAATAGAAAGCCTGAGGTGTGTACTTCCAGAGAATATATAGTTTGTGGGGGGTATTTCAAATGTAAAGGGTTGTTTTTCTGGAAAAATTGCAAGGTGCGCATAGCGCATATCACAGTTGTATTTTTTCCGAAAATCCCCTAAAGCTCTGTTTCAGTTTGGGGGAGTCTCCTGGGCTGGAAAGGGTGTCTACCTATACATATGTGGTACCGCTGTGATCGGGAGAAATTGGGATTTCACACGCAATAAGATTTTATTGACAAACTTACATTTTTTATTACAAAAAAACACTACAAATTGTAAAAAATAGATTTTTTTTTTATTTTTCTGCACATATTTCGCCAAAAAATATTGAGAATACACCTAAAAATGACAAACAAGACATTTCATGTTAAAGCTCAGACTCTGCTGAAAAAAACAATATATCATTTTTCTGGGAAATCCCTGGAAATCCCTTCAAAAATCACATTTGAACATGGGGAGCGCAAAATAGTGCAAAATGGTCTGGCACCAAGGGTGACAAAAACTCCAGGTAGGCTGGCAGCGAAAGGGTTAAAGAGCACGAGAAGCACTTCTTATACACACACTCTGCACAGCTGATGTGACGCACCGCCCGCCCTAATCGAGGACGGACGTTTCTCTCACTGAAAAAACGCCTCACTGAGCAATTGTAAGTTACCGGCTTCCACTATTTTACCTGCAGAGTACAAATAGAGTACAAATACCTTTATGGAAAGACACCCTTCCCCCCTTTATCTTATTATATTTATAATTTATTTTTTCTTAATTTTTTTAAATGAAAATACCCCCTCAAAAGAAGGAGCCCCCCCCCCCCCCTCTAAAGTCAAGAGGGATAAAACACAAACACCATCCAAAGACTGAACCGTCTATCAAAAACATTTACCCGGGAAATAATTCATCCAGATATGAATGTGCACCAACCAGAGTTCCATTCTCATATATGATTTTAATCCTTGCCCAATTACTCATTCCAAGGCCTCTAATACACACTTTCTCTCCGCCTTTGTTCCATCCAAGCTTTACATTCTTCTATATCCTCTTCATTTCTAACTGCTCTTTGATAATCACGGGTTTCTTCCAAAGGGACCATTCCTTGAATCACCACATAAATTTTCTCTTCTATGTCCATATCTTCAGGTATAACAAATTTTCGACCATAAGGAATCAAACAAAAAATCATATATTGTAAACAATACTTTTCTACTCTCTTGTTTTTTTCTTCCACCTCCTTCCTCCTTTTTTCTTCCTCTTCAAAATCTCTCTTTGAAATCTCTCTTCGCATTTATTTTCCTTTTTCTCTCTTTTGCTTCTTCTTTCTCGATTAAGTGAACCAGACCTGTTTTCCCTCTTTCCACCTCCTTTATTTCTCCTTCTGCACCCTCCAACCTCACTCTCCTTGATGGACCTTCTTCTTCACGGTCCTCCAAACTCGAAAAAAACATTTCTTTTCCGCCATCTTCCCTTCTTCCTCCTTTTCTTCCTTTGCACCACTTCTCTCAGGACAGACTACAAACCTGTGTCCCTTTTTTAAGCACAGGTTGCAGGCCCCCTGGAAAGGGCATACTTCCATTCCATGCCCCTTACTCCTACATATTTTGCAGCATTCCTCCTTACATTCCACATTCTTATGCCCATACTGGTAGCAATTCTTGCAAAAATGCCCCATTCCTGCAAAAAGCAACTCAAAGTAATTTTTTTTCTTAATTTAATACGTGCAGGGGCTTTTTGGTCTTCTTTGAACACAACACCAAACCTGATCTTCGAGGTCCATATCCCAATCTCGTTATACACTTTTCCTGTGCATTTGACTTTTTGACAAAACGTCTCAAAAACACCTCAATATTAGATATTTCGGATCTTGCACTATAATCCCCCAACACTCACGACCACTTTGAGGAAGAAGTGGTCGTAACTGTGGTGGATTATAGTGCAAGATCCGAAATATCTGATATTGAGGCGTTTTTGAGACGTCAGATATTTCGGATCTTGCACTATAATCCACCACAGTCACGGCCACTTCTTCCTCAAAGTGTGACACTAATTTTATTCCACGCAGCCTCTCATCCTTCTCACGTTCTTTCCATATTCTTAACATCCTTTTCCAGATCTTCTCATCTTTAAAAATTATGTCAAAGAAATTCAACTTTGTTATCTTTCCTGTAAGACCGTCTTCCCAATAAACACAACTTTGTTTTTCTCTTCTTCCGACACAATTAAACGAATCCCATAAACTGCCTTCAGATGCATAGGGATTTTCTCCACCAACTCCATCTTACCGATGAGTCCACCCAACCCTACCCTGTCTTAAGCCAAAAAGAGACCAGGCCTCATCAGCAATGCAAGTAGAGCACAACGAAAAACAGCAATTCAGTTTTCTTCACTGACCTTGCACAGCTTGACCTTCCTTCCACCGTCTTTTGAAAAGAAAAATTCCAAGAGTCTTTCCCAGCATTCAAGTCTCCTGCCGAAAGCTCCAAAAGTCGTCCAAAAGTTCAGACACTTCTAAACACGAAATGCAGGTAACGATCTCCAAATCCAAGGGATTTCTTTAACCTGGCTGGCCCAGTGATCTGGGGCGACCGCCAGGGATCGCTTCCCGTTGCCTTTTTAATGCACTTGTCCAACAGCAGCAAGGAGGTTAAGCCACAGGTTGAATTGCGGCGATCCTCCAGGGCCAAGCAAGCGGTAGGCTCTGGGCACCTTCTGGCTTCGATACAAGGAGCACTGCAAGCAGATTTTTTTTTTACTTTTATCGAAGCCGCCGTGAGTGCAAATCACCGTAAACACGTGGACCTAATGTGAAAAAGTGCGGTGCACTAAAAAACAAACTAGGTGCCCAGCCTGGTTCCTTCCCGAAGGAAAGAACCCCATCCCTTTCCCCGGGGGGCGAACCCCCTGACAGGATTGGGTACAGACTACCCCTCAGGCCGCTTTCGCCCTCGGGTACTAGCCGAAGCTTTCCCCGTGGACTTAGGTGTAAACTCCCTCAGCCTACCTCTCCCCGGCGGTTGCCCGACCGGGTACTAGGATCTTCGGCTTCGGTTCCCTGCTTTCGATCATAGCTAGCCCCAGTACTAGTCACCTCCGCAGCCTGCCGTTCCTTGGATTCAAATGTACTAGGAGAGGCTTTGGAAGCAACTTTCCTAGGGTTCGCCGCCCTATACTCACTGGGAGCCTCAGGGGTGAGCACTGGGCAGGGGTCAGAAGCGAGTCCAAAAGGCCTATTGCTTCCAACCCCCAGTCTTTAGGGACAGGGTCCATAGTGAACCGCTGACACCTAAACGTGATACAAACACAAACAAAAAACGGGACAAAACTAGTGACAAAAATGGTGACGAAAAAAGGTGAGTTCGGGCTTACGAGAAAAAAAGAAGGGGGGGGGAGTGAGTGCCTGTGGAGTTACAGGGTGGGCCCTCCGGCCTATAAAAATTCTTCGGGCGAGACCGGAGGGCCACAGCCACAAAGAGCGTGCAAAAAGAAAGCGTAAGTGTATTGTGCACTAAAACCAAAATGTGCAACCCAAGGTGACTAGCCTTAAGTGACATTAAGGTACCCTGGGCGCCACCCCAGGGGTACACGACATGACGGCTTCATTTCGCAACCTCAGCCCCTGGGCAAGATGTCTGCAGATCTACTCCCATACATGACGGGGGGTCGCCACTCCCCACTCAGATCCATTACTAGGCAGTGTGTACTAAGCACGCTAGGAGGGCAAGCCAAACCTTCGACCGGGTTTCCACACCGCTTTTCATAGACCTGCATGATGGGTGCAGATACTGCAAGCCTGGTAGATCCGCCCTACACATTTCAGCACCATTACTAAGACACCAGCCGCACTAGGGTGCCAGGTGGGTGGAGCAGGTCCACCGGCCGCCTTTCCAGCTAGTGCTTTTCATGGGCCTCCATGATAAGAAGATTTTTTTTTTCCCGACAAACTCAGCCAGTTTTTACAAAAACTTTGTTTCTTAAGGTTCCATATCTAGGCTTCACCGAAACCCTCTTAAATCCTTAAGTTTCTGCATGCATCATGTGTTTGTCATCTTTTTTTTTTTTTGTATTAGATTTTTCTTATCAACTTAATATCTTAATATATTTCATTTTCCTTAAAATAAAGGGTATATTACAATTACAAATCAACTAAAAGGGTTTTTTTTTCCTCCTTCTTTTACCAGGTATTCCAGCGGAACCCCAAGGACCATCCTGAGCGCCATCCTCAGACACTGTCTCTCTGATGTTAACTCTCTTCGGTGAACCAGTAGGTTTCGGGACCTCCAAATCGCAACCTTCACTGCGTTGACAAACCTCCACACCACTTCCCACTCTCCTTCAGGTATGTTTTCTCTGAAAATCACGACGTCATAGTCCAAGAAATTCAAACTGGAGATTCTACTAATCATGCCACTCCCCTTCCACACCTTCTGCGCGTAGTCGCAATTCCAAAAAACATGTATTGGTCGCTCCGTCCCATAGCATTCCGCTCACGGGCACTTTTCTGTCAGGGACAAACTTCTCTTATACTTAAATTCGTTAGTCAGCAAGCAGTCGTGCAGAATGCTCCAAGCGAGGTCTTTCATTTCGTTCGTTAAGCAGTTATCTGCCATACTCCGTCAGAGCTTTCTCGAAACCTTCTCAGAAAAACTGAACATACAGTTCAGTACTGAACTGAAAATTGAACATACACCATCTTCTTTTTTGACCGTCTGTAAAAGCACTTTATGGTCTTTGAGGTCCTCCACTCGTTTTAATTCTCTCAAGATGCTTTCCAGCGTGATGTATGCTTCCGGTGGGCACAACATCCACGGCTTTCGTAGGTCTAAAGCCCTCCATCCATATTTCCGCAGGAAGTATCCGGTCTGATACCTTGCAATTGCTCCAAGCATTGAGTTCTACAGTATCTTTTGTATACAGAAAGCACAATATTTACACTTTTAAAAATTAACAATGTCCAGGAACGCCTGTCCGGGAGCTCTCTTTCCAAGAGGAGGTCTTTCCGCTTTAGCCTTCCATTTTGGATCCCCACAAAAAAGAGAAACAAGTCTTCAGTATTTTCCACATAACATTGTAAGGTGGGAAGAAGATTAGGGCAGGGTGTAAGAGAACTGGCAACAATACCCGCCTTACCCCCAGAATCTTCCCTTCCAAGGACAATCTTCTCAGGGACCAAAAAGTTCCCTCTAGGAGGGACTCCCAATTTTTTAAACTTTTGAATTTGTTTGAGAACCAGATTCCTAATATCTTGATATCATCTACTTTTATAATAGGAACGTCTTCGTCCAAGGTAAATCTGCCTAGGGTTAGGACACCCGACTTTTCTAAGTTAACTTTGAATCCTGAGGCAGAACAAAACCAGTCTAGGATTCGGATCCCGCATCGAAAAGATTTTGAGTTCCTGACGATCAAAGTGATATCATCTATATAGGCTTCCAGCTTAATCTGGTTTCCGTCCCCTCCTAGCACAAAGAACCCTTCAACTAATTTGTCTCTCCAGACCTCCTCCAACAAGGGTTCTACCGCGCAGATGAATAAGAAGGGCGAAAGTGGGCATCCCTGTTTGACACCCGAGCGCAACTTTATTTTCCTCGTCAAATGGCCATTTATTGAGAGATACAACCAAACATTCTCATATAGGCACCTCAACTGCCTCACCGTTCCTTCCGGGAAGCCTATCCTGCTTAGGACATTAAACAAAAAATTGTGGGATACTCTGTCAAATGCCTTTTCGAAATCTACCGAAAGCAGGGCGAGTTTTTTGATTCCTCTCTTTTTCAGCTAGGATGTAATCCAATAGAATGAGTCTGAGATCTTCTGGGACACCGCACGTTTGTTCCTGCTTAATCACTTCGCTAATTACTTTTTTAATATGGTTGGCTAATATTTTGGAAAACATTTTGTAGTCCGTATTTAGAAGTGTTATCGGCGCCAGTTTTTTAAGGAATCCTTATCACCTTTTTTATGGATCAGGGTTACAATACCTTCTCTCCAGGACTCTGGCACATCGTATGTTGCAGAGATCCAAAGAAAAAGCTCCAGTAGGACCTCCTTCAGTCCAGGAAGGAAAACATTGAAGAATTCCAGAGGAAGACCGTCCTTCCCAGGGGACTTCCTCTTAGAACCATTCTTAACTTAATCTTCATCAAAAAAATTCCTTTTCAGATCTTCTTGGCTCTCTCGACTAAGGGAATTTTCCACATTCTTTAGGAAATGATCTTCCATCGACGAGTCGGTGGTCTTTACACTGAACAAGTCTACATAAAAGCTTGCTGCTTTTTCAAACTTTTCCTCTAAGGTCGTCACCCCTTCTATAGATTCCATAAAAGGTTTTCCTCCTTTAATTTTTTTAAAAAAGAAAGAGGAACAGGTCTCATCATTATCAAGCGCCTCTACCCGAGAATTAAAGATGATTGTCTTGCCTTTTTCTCTCAGACATTTTTTTAGATCTCTTTTCGGCATTTCCACCTCATCCTCTACCATCACCCCATTCTTTTGCAACCATAGAAACAGTTGCCATCTGTTGTTGAGGATCTTATATTCTTCTCTTTTCTCTTTAGCCATTTTCTTACTTTTGTTGATAAAAAAGGTTTTGATCTTCTGCTTCAATTTTTCCCACCATGGGGTGATTTCTTCTCCTCCTCTTTCTTCTTTCCATTTCTTCAACCTCTCCGCTCCGCTCTCTCAGCTCATTCACAATTTCCTCTTTCTCCAATAAAGAGGTGTTTAGTCTCCATCCAGGGGACTTTTTAACTTCCACTTCTTTGATTTTAAGATGGGCTGTCAACATTTTGTGGCCTGAAAACGCTGAGTTCTGGGTTTCAAACTTCTGGCATGAGAAGTCCTTTGTTATAAAAACATAGTCAATCCTCGAGGAGACTCGGTTGTTCGTCCAAGTAGTAATCTTGTCCGACCGTTTCCCGTCTAATTCCCAGACATCTTTTAGCTCGAGGGTCTGCATCCAGTGCTTCCATAATGAAGCCGATCCTTCCTTTTTTCCCCCATGGATGTCCATGTTAAAGTCCCCTACAACAATTAGGGGGTCAGCTCCAGCTAGAAATAATGGCAACATCTCTATTGTCTCCCTCCTCTTCTTTTTGATTGGGGACAAGTAAACACAGCATATCTTAAAAATTATATCATCTTTTTTAACTTTGAGGATTACCGCTCTTCCGGGTTGTATCTCCTCTGTGTATACCACACTCCATTCTGGCTTTAAGAGGATTACAATTCCCACACTGGGGTTTTCATTTCCTCCAGATATTATCACATTTCCTGTCCAGAACTTCTTAAATTCTCCATAGGATCGTTGTTTTCCTATTTTGCATTCCTGCAAACAACATATATCACTTCCATTTAACGTCAAAAAATTATACACGACCGCTCTTTTCCGCTTACATTCAGAGAACATACTTTTAATGATGCCATCCAAGGCTACTTGCATCACTGAGGTCTTCTCCCAAGCCTCCTCTGTCTTCATCCATCACCAACCGCGACGCTGGGGAATCACATTCAGATATATGAAGTTGCTCTTCCTCCATGCTTTCCACCTCTTCTATTTCCACCTCTTCTATTTCCTGTAGGTTGGATAAACGTACATTTATCACGACCAGGGCTTTATCCTCCACACTTTGGAAGATCACCGGAGTTTCAACTGACTCCTATACTACTTCAACACTATTTTCCTTCTTCTTTCTCTTTGCCTCTCTCTCTCCTTCTTTCCTCTTCTCTTTTTCCTGTTTCTTTTTTTCCTTTTCCTCTGTTTTTTTTCTCGCAATTCTCTCTCTCTCCTTCCTCTCTTCCTCCTCCAATTTTCGTTGTTCTTCCAACCTCTGCCGATCTCTTTTTTCCATCAACTCATGCTCCTTTTCTAAGGGGCAGTCTGCATGCTGATGCCTTTTCCCTGGGCAAATCATACAGGCTTCACATTCCTCCTTCACGTGCCCATATGATCTGCACCCCCAACAGAAAAGGGGGCATCCCCTGAAAGAAGGCATTCCCTTTAACACTATTTACAAATATTACGGGGCTTGGTCTCATCACATTCCCGTTAGCATCTTGTTTGAATTTCACCTTATATATTCTTTTCCCGTTCCAAACTCCTTCAAAGTCCTTGCAGTCTTTAAGATACTCTACTTTCTCACAGGTTTTTTCAAGAACTTGATTGTGTCGGCTACATACCCGAACGGGTCCAATAGATGCACGGTCATAACCGTGTCAATGTGTAGGTAGGCGGGGTGTACCTTCACACCTTCAAACTCCTCTTCCTCCTTCCTCTTTTTGTACTCTGCATACACTTTTCCACACCTCCTTGTGGATGTTAATGTCATGTCTATAACTCCTCCCCTCAAGAAGCTTTGCATGCAAAACAGGTCACTTTTTGTTACTCCTATTTTTTTAAAGATGACATTATAAAAGTATTCCATGTTTTTAACAGTCCTGAGCCTGGGCTCTATCCTGGTATCTCTGAGCCCTGATTCAAATCTGGCTTCCTCCAATTCCTTTGGGTTTCCTGGCACCATTTTGTCCCCTATTTCCTTTATGGAGAGACAAAAAGCAAAACCACTACTCCAGTTCAAAATGAGTCAGCAAGTTGAAAAATATATTTGCTGGTTCCGGGGTTTAGGCCTCCCCCAGTATATTTTTGAATAGCCTATGACCAAGACCTCACTATTAGTGGTTCATATACATTTTATTATTGTGTTCCTTGATAAAAATTACCGTTTACATTAAAACCACATCATACATGCTAACATACATATGCAGTCATGTTTGAAATCAATGTATTCATACAACTTGTATATACATTCTATACGTTGTGTCAATAGTTTTACATTTCCCTATACTCAGTTTCTTCCATCTGATGATCAGATTTCCCTCCCTGGGCAAACATGTTTCGCCTTTGACGTTTGGCTTCCTCAGTGCCCCTAATTTGATGGGAGATATTTTAAAATTATGTTAACAATAAATATCCAATGTGGCATGAACGTTTTTTTGCGTTGTTCAAAACCTTATTTTATATACCTTCAAAGGGAATCTCATCAAGTCACATTCGATCATGACGTTTGTGTTACAGATTTAATAGGTTCCCCTAGAGATCCAGTCCAAGGTCACCCTGGAAATAGATGGGGTACTTCAGTGGTACTAAATAAGAATACTTTTCAAATTTACTATTTTAGCAAGTTTTTTTCTTACTTTGTGCCCCAGGCTTGTCTCCATTATGTCCCCGGGTTTACTTGGGCTTTTGATATCCCCTTCGCTCGTCACTGGCCACTTTCTAAGAGAAAATAAGAACTCCATGTAATTCCCCCATCTCGTTCCCTCAGTTATCTTAATACTTTTGTTCTCTTGATTTATGTGGTACTGTACCTTTAAAATCCCGGAGTGCGCTGCGCTATTGTGGTGGCTGCCTGTTCCGTGCCGTCCTCTCCACATGTAACCTGCTCGTTCGTCTAGGGGTGTCAGGCGACGCCACCTGGGCGGCCTTTTATATGCGCTTCAGGGCCGGGAGCGCGCCCCCGCCCGCGTCCGCCGAAGGCGTCGGTATGCGCTCCAGGCCCTGGAGCGCAAGCGACGTCCGTCCGGAAACTGTGCCGGATGTGACGTCGCGTGCCGCCCTCTATCGCGCTCGGGGACTCCATTTTCTTGGAGCCTTACCAAGCGCACAGTGCGGTGTCTGTATTGCGGGGCCCATTTTGTCGGAGCCCCGATCCCTGCATTTTCCTTTCCCTTTACTTATCATATGATTACTGCTCCTTATTATATACGTTTATTGCGTTATAACTACACGCATGCCTCTTATTTTGTCTAAAGTAATTAGTGAATTAACAAATTATGTATACAATAATGGTACAACCTGTTTTATTGTGTAGAATCAGTCTACTTAAAGGGATATCTCCTACATTCTGACACCTGCCATTAGCGCTTACTTTGCGCAAATGTCCGGGATTAACACTGTATTCCCCATCTTGTTCCAAGGCTCCTGGTCCTAAATCTCCAGGGTTTACATTCGTTGTTAACATTCCAATGTTTTATATTCCATGTTTCACAGTTGATAATGCACTTCGCCTTTTCTCAAGTACAGCACCCCCCCACACTACCTAACCCCCACCCGTTTCCCCTATCTACAATTATATACATTTCCACAGTCACCCGTTCACTGCATTTATATTATAAGAATGATTTAAAGCTGAACATGTCATTTAAGCCTGGATGCCGGGATGCCCCCAGTCTATAGATCCATCGCGTCTCTAATTGTAATGTCAATTTCTCTATGTTTCCCCCTCTTTGGGGGTCATGTATTCTATCAATGCCTTGAAATTTTATTGAGTTGGGGTTTTGATTGTGGTACTTCATAAAGTGGCGACCGACCGGTGTTTTCTGGTTACCTACTTTTATGCTATATACATGTTCGTATATGCGACGTCTGAATTGACGGTTTGTTTTACCAATGTAAAAGGATCCGCAGTCACATGTTAGGTTAGGAGACACTTTTACAACAAATGGAAAAGATAGATATAAAATAAAGCATTTCATTAATTGCTCTTCTACTAATATTATATATATGTTAACATGTGACTGCGGATCCTTTTACATTACATTTACAGTACCACATAAATCAAGAGAACAAAAGTATTAAGATAACTGAGGGAACGAGATGGGGGAATTACATGGAGTTCTTATTTTCTCTTAGAAAGTGGCCAGTGACGAGCGAAGGGGATATCAAAAGCCCAAGTAAACCCGGGGACATAATGGAGACAAGCCTGGGGCACAAAGTAAGAAAAAAACTTGCTAAAATAGTAAATTTGAAAAGTATTCTTATTTAGTACCACTGAAGTACCCCATCTATTTCCAGGGTGACCTTGGACTGGATCTCTAGGGGAACCTATTAAATCTGTAACACAAACGTCATGATCGAATGTGACTTGATGAGATTCCCTTTGAAGGTATATAAAATAAGGTTTTGAACAACGCAAAAAAACGTTCATGCCACATTGGATATTTATTGTTAACATAATTTTAAAATATCTCCCATCAAATTAGGGGCACTGAGGAAGCCAAACGTCAAAGGCGAAACATGTTTGCCCAGGGAGGGAAATCTGATCATCAGATGGAAGAAACTGAGTATAGGGAAATGTAAAACTATTGACACAACGTATAGAATGTATATACAAGTTGTATGAATACATTGATTTCAAACATGACTGCATATGTATGTTAGCATGTATGATGTGGTTTTAATGTAAACGGTAATTTTTATCAAGGAACACAATAATAAAATGTATATGAACCACTAATAGTGAGGTCTTGGTCATAGGCTATTCAAAAATATACTGGGGGAGGCCTAAACCCCGGAACCAGCAAATATATATACTGGCTTGACCTTGTACCCGCAAGACCAAACTACTACATGTTTTTAAGGGTCGCACAAATAACCCATCAGTAGAGAAGTTGAAAAATAGCAACACAAAGTTCCTTAACTCCAGGTAAATAGGTAAATGTTTAACAAAAAAGCTTCTTAGTATTCAAGAAAATAAGCAAATGATACAGAAAAATCACTTCCTGTGAATCAATAGTGCAGTACAAGCTTAGACTCTAAACAAAGGAAGGTATAGCCTCCTTTTTCCGCCAAAAATCATCCAATGCAGCTGTCTCACCTTAATGGCTCTCAGCTCTGGTATTACTTTCTCCCAGTGGGGCGCAGCCTCCATGCAACCCCAAAATATAAAGCTTTTTTATCCTCCTAAGGAAGCGCAGCCTCAGTGCAACTTCCTCACAACGGGGCCCAGCCTCTGTGCAACCCCACAATATAATGGAAAGTGGACTTCAAAGTCCCACAATGAAAATCCTTCCAGAAATCCACTGCCGGGTCTTCAAAATCCAGTTGAGAACAATCCAGATAAGGGCTCCAAAGTAAATACAAGGTAAATCGTATGCAGATATATGCAAATCCGGAGATCCCAGAATGCAATGCCAAAATTTCCTGTGTAAAAGTTTTATCCAGGAATCCAAAGAAAAGGGTCGAAAATCAATCCAATCCAATGAGATGAAAAAAGGAATCCAAACTGATATTCACCGATTTTCAATGAGAGATCGAATAATCAATCCACAGGAAGTCTTCCAATATATGATCGCAGCCAAAAGGCCGAGAAGCGATAACCGGGAAAGGGGCTGAGAAAAATGCCCAGCGCAGGGGGAAAGCACCGCAGGCTGAGGAGAGTCTGAGTTCCAATCAACCAGTGACATAAGGTCTAAAATATTTGGAACCAAAGTTGTTCCAAATATAAAACAGAGCAAGGCAAAAGTGAATAAAGTGCCAAGTGCTGATTAAAAACAAACGGGAATATCAGATAATAATCTCAGTATAATCCAGAGCAGAAGAAAATTATCAGGTCTAGAGGAGAAAGTGGGCAATTAAAATTAAAGAATGAACACTGTTTCCTGGATTTTCAAATTATTCTGAGGAATCCTGGAATTATATGTTCGTACATAATAATAAATCAAAACAGTCGTCATGTATCCAATAAAAAGATCCATCGGGCCTCTGTTTTCCAATGTTTCCGAAGATTGTTTCCCTCTGGGACCCAATCTGATTTTTTATATGACCTGAACCTTTAGGGACGATACTTCTCCTGCATGTTTATCCCTGCAGTGTTTTGGTACGTTAGACTTAATGTTAATGCTGCAACTGTTATATACATATGTTCCATAAATCTTTTCCTAATAGGACGAGATGTGCATCCGATGTATTGGAGGCTGCAAATTTTACACGTTTAGGTACACAATGGCCTTGGCGTTGCAGTTGTAGAAACCCTTAATTTTAACTATATGACCATTGAATGTGGACTCAAATTGTTCGCCTTTCTCAACATATTTACAGCATGTACATCTACTGTGTCCACTCTGACCTACTGGTCCCTCTGACCTTTAACCCCATATGTTGTTATGGGGGCGTCCCGTAAAATGGATGAAGCTAACATTGAGGATAATGTCGGAGCCCTTCTAGTGACCACCCTTATCCCCTGTGAAATGAACTGATCCAGTTCGTCATCACTCCTCAAAATGTTAAGGTTAGACATGATTATATTTTTCACCTTGTCAAATCTTGATGTTACCATTGTGATCTGTTTAACGTGACTTTGGGCTGGGGTCTCGGGGCGTCTGCCTTTCAAATTTCCATCCTATCTCTCTGTTTTGCCTTATTCTCAGCATGTCTCAATAATGGTTCAGGATACCCTCGTACCCTCAACTGTTTTTTTTATGTTAGAGCATTCCAGCTCAAAGCTATAATCTGTCGAACAGTTCCTTCTTGCCCTTTCCCCATGTGGAATGGCCCCTACGGTATGTCTAGGATGGCAACTTTTGGCAGCACGGAGTATTGTGTTTCCTGTGATTAGCTTACGGAAGGTACAGGTTGATATTCGATGGCTTACGGGATCCACCCTTAGTAGTAGATCAAAAAATTTGATTTCTTCTTTATGCCAATGCCCTGTAAACTTCAAATTGCACGTATAATCATTAAGATAGTCCAAAAACTCCATTATGTTCTTCCCTTTGTAAATACATACAATATCGTCTATATAACGACCATAAAACTCTGTTCCACAAATGGGGGTTTGTCTCCACAAATGGGGATCCACCTACCACCCCATATAGATGTTGGCCAGGGATGGAGAGAAGGGGCCCCCCCCATAGAAGCACCGCACTTCTGAAGATAAAAAAAAAACCCTCAAACATAAAGTAATTATGGGTTAATAGATATTCTATATTCTACACAGCATAGAAATAATATGTTTGTACAGCATGTAGTGCAAAGCAGGAACAGCCATATTGTGGGGAATGGAGGAGTATAGAGCTTGTACATCAAATGTGGCCCAAACAAAGCCCTCTTTCCATGTAACATCTTCCATTGCCCTTAGGACTTGTGTAGAGTCCTTGATAAAGCCAGAGAGGGTGATCACAATTGGCTGGAGTTGGGCATTCACCCACTGTCCCAATCTCTCATTGTTGGCCTTTTTGGGGGGGGGGATTCCCCTTTGTGTACTTTTGGGAGATGGCGAAAGATAGGGGTGGAGGGACATAAATTCATTAATTGGTCCCGAGTTTTCTTGGTGGTAATTCCCAAAGATACACCCTCCTCTAGTAGGGTCCTCAGTATGGAACTATACTCAGCTGTTGGATCCTCATTCAGGCTTGTATAAGTTACTTAATCAGAGAGTTGTCTCTGTGTTTCTAATACATAGTCCTTACGGTCCATAACTACTATGGATCCACCTTTATCCACAGAGTGGATTACACTATCCCTATTGTTTTTTAATTCCACAAGGGATTGTCTCTCCTATCTGGTTAAATTGCTTTTGTATTTTAAATTTGTTTTTTTGGCCAGGTCACAAAGTTGTATGATCACAGCATCCTGAAGCAGCCATGGCAGTTTTGTCTGGGCTTTAACACTAACTAACCAATCAGCACTTGAACATAAAACAAAATGCAAAAACTGTCAGATGCACTTAAAGTGGACCAACACCCAGGGGTGATCGGCCCGGGAATCTATAAGATTCCCGGGCCGATCACCTCACTCACCGCGGGACATCCGAGATCGGGATGTCCCGCGGGGTGAAACCCCCCAGAAAACCCCCAAACTCCTTACCTGATCCGCCGCCGCCTCCCGCGCGCCCCTCTAGACGTGCGCACACCCGCGCCGGCCGTCTGTGAATGGCCAGCGCGGGGGCGCGCACGGCGAAAGTGACGCGCGGCGGCGGACGCGCTGTCCTGGACCCCGCTGACACCCGCTTAGACGTCGGCAGGGATTGGACGGCGCGGTCACGTGGGAGCGGGGAGAGGTGAGTTTTTTGGGGTTTCTGGGGGGTTTCAGAGAGCGGGACACCCCCGATCGGGGTGCCCCGCCGAAGTGGACCAAAACCCAGGATAGTCAAAATCCTGGGTGTTGGTCCACTTTAAGTGGGATGCCCTGATTAGGCCAGCTAAATGTGCTCTAGCAAGGTCTTGGTACAAAACAAGAGGTGGATATTTTTGGGCAGGTGTTTAGTTTTGTGTTGCCTTTCACACCAACTAGACTTTCAACACCTGGGCATAAAAAAAAGCAAAAACTCTCAGATGCACTTCCATGGGATGCCCTGGTTAGGCCAGTTAAATTGCGCTACAGCAGGCTTTAAAACAAGTAGTCTATATTTTTGGGTAGATGTGCAGTTTTTTCTGGCCTTTCACACTAAACAGGTATAATGCCCAGCTGATCACCAGCCTAAGTTCAGATGCCAACCCCCAATCTAATACCCCCGTCTTCACCTATAGTCAAGCCCCCGTTTGCCAGGAGACATTACATGCCTGCCCAAACATGGTTTCCCCAGTGCTTAAGGGCGCAATCGATGGCAACTGAGGCCACAAATGCCGATGTACAACAGGGCAAAAGCGTAGTCAGGATACAAAGCAAACTAATCTGGTCAGCAGGAAATAAACCAACAGACTAACACACCACAAGCTAGACACGATCAAAGGCAGTGTGTGCTAAAGCCTGGACAACTTTATGTGACTACTGAGCAACTTTATGTGACTTATGTGACTACACATAACACACATACACAGGAAAGCTAGTATACAGTATATTATCTTTTTTGGATGGTTTGTATTTTAATTCTTTGTTTTTTTTATTGGTCGACTTATAAATGGTTTATATATACTTATAATAACATTTATTTATTTTTTTTACCAAGACCAGGCCTTTAAATGATCCATTTTTGTCCATTTATAGGAGAGGTGTAGCTTTGTGCTAAAGAACCTATTGCCCAATACTTAGCTTATTATTAGATTTTTACTATGTGCAGCAAAACCCACAAAACATTGTGTAATTCCTCCTACAAAAATAGAAAATCCACTAATGTATGCAGAAGTCTCACAGGAATGATTAATATTGCACAACCCAAGATGTATATGCTTTACAATATGTGCCTTATATATGTTCATATAATAAGAAGAATTTTTATTATTTAGTTAAAACTGAACTCTGAGCAAAAAAAAATATTGTCAACATTTATGTATTATTATTATAATTAGTATTATTATGTATTTATGTATTGATACTATTGCATGGCACTGGTCAAAGTTATTAGTTATCAGATGTGTTCACATGGCCTCAGGTACAGAAATGAAACACCTTTTGTTTATGTTGTTTCAGTCTCTCATTGTATCCATATGACAAATGCATGAGCCAGGACAAAGCGCCATTTAAAGGGGACCAATCACCGCAATGCAGCCCAGCCGCTAGCCTGCCCCCCAGGGTTCTTATACCAGATGCCCTGCTGTTTCAAACCCAGGATCGTGACGGCCCCTGCACCATTGACTTGGCCGGTGGCCATATCCCTGGCTTCCCTGCAGCTCTGTGCACTTTCTACACCCCCAGAGGTTCAAACCGGGCTGAGCGTGTGCACACAACAGGGGGGGCAGGAATGCTGTTGGCGGGGTCACCTATGCCGGTGTGAAATTAAAATCTGTGTTTTTTTTGCTGTGCATTTGTATGCCCTGCATAAAGCACTGATTAGATGAGTATCTGCACATGAACCTTGGGAACAGCTAAAATGTGAGTAAAAGTGGGCGATCTGGGTGTTTCAGACAGGGGTGAAATCTACATCGGGCAGGAACCAATCACCAAAATAGTCAAAATCCTGGTCATTGGTCCACTTTAAAGGTATTGTGTAAGGCCACTCTGCCAAGCCAGTGGCAGAAGGTGTGAAGAGCGAGAGGGGGGTTATTGGACCTGGGGTAGGGCGACTGTGTATTGTGGGGTGAGGTGTAATTACTCTTGTAAGACGCTGGGCTCCACAGATGACACTCCCAAGTGCAAAACAATGGGTTCTTTATTAGGACTTCAGTAGGTATACTTCCACAGCTCCATTAGCAATTTAGCTCCACTTCAGACTGAATAATCAGGGACGCAGCAGAGGCACCGGCAGGGAAATAAATCCCTCCCATTCTGCAATGGCGGTCTGACGAGCGCTGCGACGGACACCTTCACAAACGCGCACCCTACGGAAACCACGGGCTCACCACTCACCAGGCGCACCGGACATACTAACAAGCGCAGACCTTGCGCATCACTGTCAGCAGCGCTACCCTCCACATATAAACCCCAGATGGGGACATGGAGGGCCCGGATCACCACATACAGGGCACTATATAACTACAAGGTAAGCACAGATCATAAATGATGGCACAAACCAACCAGCCAAACATTCAATATACCCTTAACACATAAGGCTCTCTTATAGGAATACGCACAACGAATCTATGGTCAACCCCTGATATGCCAGCAATCCGAGTAACGGGGCACCCTCATCAGCCGGTGAGTAACAAAACTACTGCCTCCATTTACAAACAATAGCCCAGCAATTCACTGTATGTAATGTCCATGTATGTACCTGCATATGTTCATCACCAGGAATTATAGGTTCCCACACTGAAGAAGCCACAGGCGAAACGCGTCTGTAAGGAGTCTACAAATTACTTGCTACAAACCTTGAAGGGTTAAAAGCTGGCTACAAACTGAGGAGCTACGACCCAACTTTGCTACAAACGTGAGGCAAACACCTCAGGACATTAAGGACGGGCAAGTAACCTGAGCCCCTCCTTTTCTCTTCATCCGTTTAGAGACTATTTATACCTTATTACCACTGCAGAAAATGAAACACTAGTTTCTGCCAAGGACTTTTATTAGGATGAAATTTGATGTATACGCACCATTGTAAATAACACCTGTATATCAGAATAAAAACAATCTATCAGAGTACATTGTAGAGGTGAATTAGTTTTTCCCTAGGGGACACACGGGGTCCCCCCAGTGTAACCCCACCAGGGAAAACCCCCCTTTCTCTCTTGTACTATTGTGGCCCACAAAAGGCCCAATAAACCTCACTACTCTGATCAAGTGAATGGTACACATACCTACGGGAACCCCGATTCCTCCCCCCAACCCCCGCACATTTAAAATAAGACCAAAACAGCAAATTATACTTCACTGGCAGACAGGGTGATGCAATCCGCCACGATAAGGCATCCTGTATGCTGATCAGCAGCGTTTATTCATCTGGCCACTGGGGGCAGAGCAGCACAGCACAGGGAGGAAGGTGCCACAGCTGTTGTTTTCAGAATGAAGTTGTCTTTTTTGCTTCCTCTGCAGGATTATGAGTGCCCAAAATCTGCACATTAGATGATTAAGGTGCTCATTAGAATGTTGGTAGCACAGTTTTCAAGTCTCTTTATGTGTTTGTGTGCAGGGATTGCTTACTGTGTAAGCACAGCATTTTAAAGGGGGGGCAGCATGGTGGCTCTATACTACAATATACAGCCTTAAAATGAGCCAGTGCAGACACGGGGTGGGGGGGGGGCTGGGGTATCTTTAGTCTGTGGGTACTGCTCAAATGATGACAAGACATAGCAGTATAAGCACCATTTAGGGTGCATTGGCATGATGGCCCCAGCCCCTTTACACTGCCCCCATGTGTGATGGGTCTATGGGGTGGCACTTGCACGGTGATGGCTGTAGAGTAGTACAATGGAGTGGTTCTGAGCTTTACAACCAGCTACTTAAAGGTTAGTGAAAACACATTTAAAGGGGACCTATATCCATTTATAAGGAGGTACAATTTAGTTGAGGAAGCTTCTTCCAAAGAGCCAGGCTTCTCCGTAAAACAGAGTTTTGGGCCCTTTGGGAAGTTTGGCCCTGTATTGCAGGCTTCCCTTTTTGCAATCAAAGCAGGCTGCTGGTTCACATGGTGTCCCTGCAGTCCCAGGCAGCCTGGCAGAGACCATGCTAAGTGCTTTGGGTTGAGGGCACCCAGAGGTGCAGGGGAAACTTGTTGGCAAAGGGTGCTGTTGAGGCTATGGTCTGGCTTTAGGTTTCATGACCTCCTGGGTGATGAGAGCAAAGACTTCCTCTTTATAGTACATTACACTGGCAGCAGATGCAATCTGGTTTACTAGTTTGCTAAATGTGGACTTTAAAGAGGAAAAAAACTCAGGCATTCGACTCTCCCGGGTGATGTTCCTCTCAGACCAGGCATCCCTATTTGGGATGTCCTGCTGTATGTATCCCCACGAATCCTTCAGGAGACTCAGCTTTTTGCCACTTCCACTGTGCAAAAGAGGGCCGCTCAGCCGTTCAGCGTTCTCGGTTTCAGTCGGCTCACTAGTCACTGTTGGCTAATGAGCCAAATGGAGCTGAGCACAACAGTGGTCGCATCCCAGCTGATCTCTAGCTGTGTGTGTGCCCAGGCTACCCAATCAGAATGGCCTGGCCTGGGTACACACCGCAGTTTGAGGAATACGACCACGGCGCTGAGGTGTAACGAGGGCTCTGTGAAGAGATGGGTAGATCCACACAGCAGGTCACCCCAATTCAGGATGCCCTAAGGAACTCAAACAGGCCTGGAGTCTTTTAGACTCCGGGGGCCTCAGCTGTTCCTCTTTAAAGTGGACCAACGCACAACATTTTTACCTGCCCTCCAATAGGGGCATGTGGCCAAAAAGTGCCTAGTGCAGCATGAACCCTAAATACGGCCCTGGCTGTTTTACTAATGCTTTCTAATAAAGCTCTGAGGTAACAGGACAACTGTAGTAATACTGAGAATAAAATATTTACAGGTAGATTCTATTTACTAATTAGGTGACTTCTGAAGGCAAGGCACCCAATATTTAATTGGGCTGCCTTTAGCTTTGATTACGGCATGCATTCGCTGTGGCAGTGTTACCTCAAGCTTCCGCAATGTCACATTATTTATTAATGTATGAAGTTGCATTCATTTTTTTGATTCTCAAATGGGTTCAGATCTGGGACTGGCCAATCTATGTGTGACAATGATGTCTCAAGATCCCTGAACTCTTTCACAATTTGTCCTCCATGAATGTCATCTTGGAATCTTCCCAATGTGCCATCAGGGAGAGAGAAATTGATGGGATAACCTGGTTGTTCAGTATATTCAGGAAGTCAGCTGTCCTCATTATTTGGGCATATAACATTGCTTGAGGTGGACCAACACCCTCCTGGGTCAGCCCGGGAATCTAATAGATTCCCAGGCCGATCCCTCCTCGCGGGACATCCAAAATCAGGATGCCCCACAGTGTAAAACCTCCCAGGACGCCCGCTAACCTTACCTTACTCTCGGTCCAACGGTGCATGCGCAGGCCGCGGCCGCATCTCGTGCTTCTCTCTAGCAGGGCACATTCACATATGGCCGCGGGAAGCGCCAGATGTGGTCGCCAGCGTGCTCAGAGCTGCTGGGGTTTGACGGTGCTTTGACGCGCATGCCACAGCGGCTCCGAGCGCACTGATTGGACAAGCGGCCATGCATGCGCCGTAGGAGCGGGGTGAGTTGAGTTTTTTACGGAAATCTGCGGGGTTTCACGTAACGGGCTCCCCTGATCGGGGTGCCCCGGGGAAGTGGACCAAAACCCAGGATAAGTCAAAATCCTGGATGTTGGTCCACTTTAATCCAGACCTAACTGCAGTAACCCCAGATCATAGCAATGCACAGGCTTGTACAGTAGCTTGCACTAGGCATGATGGTGGCATTACTTCAGCAGCCTCTCCTATCACCCTGATGCACCCATCATTCTGGAACAGGGTATATCTGGACTCATCAGACCACACGGCTTTCTTTTATTGCTCCAGGGTCTAATCTTTATGCTCCCTAACAAATAGAGGCCATTTTTTGCCCATTAGACTCACTGACAAGGGGTTTGGTTAAGACTGCACAGCCTAACAAATAGAGGCCATTTTTTGCCCATTAGACTCACTGACAAGGGGTTTGGTTAAGACTGCACAGCCTAACAAATAGAGGCCATTTTTTGCCCATTAGACTCACTGACAGTGAGTTTGCTTAAAGTGGACCAACACCCACGGGTGATCGGCCCGGGAATCTATAAGATTCCCGGGCCGATCACCCCCCACCCCGCGGGACATCCGAGATCGGGATGTCCCGCAGGGTGAAACCCCCCCCAAACACCCCAACTCACCTACCTTATCTTCGGCGGCGGCCGGCCGCCGCCGCCTCCCTCGCGCCCCTGTAGGCGTGCGCGCCTCCGCGCCGGCCGTCTGCGAATGGCCGGCGCGGGCGCGCGCGCGTCAAAAGTGACGCGAGGGAGGCGGCGGCGGCCGCCGCCGCTTAGACGTTCCAGATCTTCCCTTGTACGTCGGCGCGGGGAGAGGTGAGTTTTTCGGGGGGTTAGGGGGGGTTTCACACAGCGGGGCACCCCGATCGGGGGTGCCCCACCAAAGTGGACCAAGACCCAGGATAGTCAAAATCCTGGGTGTTGGTCCACTTTAAGACTGCACAGCTGTTTAGTCCTAATCCCTTGAGTGTGGAAATGCTCTTAGATTCACTATTAAACACATCCCTGATTTCTACTGTTGTTTTCCTATGATTTTATTTCAACAAAAACGTTCAAGTGATCATGATCCTTCGAGATTTTTTTCTGACCAAATTGATGAGGTTTACTCAGTGTCCTTCCACTTTTGAATTTAAGTAGGAGATGTCTTAACACGATTTTTATAGTTTCAGTAATCTCCTTAGATGTTTTCGTGCATGACAATAATTTGACCTTCTGAAACAGATTAAACCGGACCTTCACCATAATTTATTGACAAGCCCAAACCGTTAAAAACTATTCCCCAGCATCTAAAATTAATATATTTTAAGTTTTTAGTCACTTATTATTCATTCCCCCACTGGGCTGCAACTCTGTTCAGGACTTTAAGATACGGGTGCCGCCATCTTGACTCAGAAGCATCACACTTGCTGAGGAGAGGAGAGCAGGATAAAGTACAGGGGGGGCGGGGGTCAGGAGAAGGTCAGCAATCCCAGAATGCAGAGCAGCACAGTCAGAAGGCACTTCCTGTTTGCAGGCTGCCTGTTGTTCCATGAGCTGCCATCTTGGATGTTCAAAGGCTCATAACATGCAGTAGGTGCCGGTAGGATGATTTTTAATGTGGCAATCTGTATGTACAGGGTGTGGGATACATATAAGATATGTTCTTATTCAGGGTGAAGGACCACTTTAAAGAGTCTGACCAGTGTAAATAATTTTCCTGGCATCTTACCGGATGCAGCCCCTTGCTGTCTCTTTGCTCTGGTCACAGAAATGAAGTGGAACTTCTTCTTCCTTTATCTTCAGTGCCTCCCCCCTGATTCTGACCACACATTCAATCCTGAGACTAGTGTTGACACCACCTCTGTTAGTGATAGGCTAAAATGGAGCCACACTGTAAGTCACAGCTCAGCTCAATCGAATGCAATGTACAGTGTTCTTAAATGACTAGTCCTTGCGCCTCACATCATAGAGGACATAAATAAGATTAGGTAAAATATTACTCTGGCAAAAATGGTGAAACAATAGAACATTGCCATGTGTAACCCTACACAATGGGAATACTTTTACAATCACTAAGATTTTTCACAACTACAGAAGTTGTCCAGATGGTGAGCTGGTGAGAAAAAAAAAATAATACAAAAAATCTTTCCCCTTGGTTGAACATGATGGACATATGACTTTTTTCAAACTCATTAATTATGTAACTATGTTAACATATAAAACAACAATACTGCACCCAGAATCTTAAAATGTGAATGTATTATGATAAAAAGTTCTTAAACAGGTGCAGACTCCTCAATTCAAAAGTCCCAAAAATGCAATGATTAGGCACAGAGCTCCCAGAGCGTATAAATCATCCAAGTGCAACATGGTCCCAAAGTGCAGGCAAAGCGAGTGGAAAGAACAACAGTGTATTCTTCACCCAAAATGAGGCTCTTACCGGGTTTCAGCAAACGATAGCCTCGATTCAGAGACACATTCGTCCGGACTTCCGTAGCTGTCTGTGAAAGTTTTCGTGGGTGTTTTTTTTTCCATTTTTCATTCGTACGAACGTTCGGGAAAATGCGTATGTTCTCTTTCGATGATCCAAAGCAAATGTGAAGTTTTTCGTTAATTCGGGAGCTGATTGCCGATGGGCCAACACCCAATAAATCCGTTTCATTGCCGATCCACTTACGGGACCATTTTGACGTCGGAACTAGCAGGCATGGACGAGTCTACTGCATTTGAGGAGCATGAAGATCTGCAGCTCCTTGGCATTGAGATCGTCCGGAGGTCAGAGACCAGACTGCACCGGCGGCGACGCATGGACATCAATGGCATGCATGACGTTGAGCTGTTCGAGCTGACCAGGCTTAATCGCGCTTCCCTCCATAAATTGTATAGTGAGCTGCGGCCATGGTTAGCCCGCACCACAAGGAAGGGACAAGCAATTTCAGGTATGACCAAGATGCTTGGCTGCCTGCAATTTTTGGCGAACGGCTTGTTCCAGAGACTGGGTGCCCTCTCCGTGGGGATCTCACAGCCTATGCTGAGCCGCGTGCTATCCAAGTTTTTGGAAGGCATGGCTACCCTAACTCAGAAATAAATTTGTTTCCTGAGGATATCGTAGCCAGAAACGCATTAAGCTGGCATTTTATAATATTGCTGATATGCCCAACGTCATGGGTGACATTGACTGCACACACGTTGCCCTTGTCCCTCCTGCTTGCGACGAGTATATATACAGGCAAGTTTAGTCTTCCATTGTATCTACATTTTTTGGTGTCCCTCCTTTGGGCAATAACATTATTTGTTTTTGTCCCTCCTTGCTACAAATCCCTCATTGTGAATAGTCCCTCCTTTTAATAATAGCATCCTTGTGAATAGTCCCTCCTTTTTTAGAAACCATCATTGAGAATAGTCCCTCCTTTTAGTAATAGCATCATTGTGAATAGTCCCTCCTTTTTAAGAAACCATCATTGAGAATAGTCACTCCTTGTAAATAAAACATCATTGAGAATATTCCCTCCTTGTAAATACAACATCATTGTGAATAGTCCCTCCTTGTAATGTTGCACTCAACGTTAATAGTCCCTCTATATCCCTCAACTAGGGATGAGCGAATCGATCCGGACGAACCCGGATTCGATCCGAATTTCAGGAAAAATTCGATTCGGATCGAATCCGAATTTCCCCACGATTCGATCACTCGAAGTTTTCCTTTAACATCCATTCATTTACATTTACAGGCATTCTAAGATGGCGGACGGGACATGTCTGGACATCTATCCCGCGCCAGTGCAAGCTGGGGCAGTCACATGCAGCCTATCAGCAGCCAGCAAGCCCGGTGACGTCACACAGCGGTATTTAACGGCGGCCATCTTGCTTTTCCTCATTTCTCTATTGCATTCGTGACAGACAGAACGCTGTGTAGCTGAGGCAGTTAGACAGGCTGGAGACAGGGACAGACAGGGACAGGCTGGAGACAGGCAGGAGACAGGCAGGAGACAGACAGGAGACAGACAGGAGACAGACAGAAAGCCAGGGAAAGGTAGGAAAAACGGAGCTGGCTGACAGGGAGATTTTTTTTTTTTCATCCAGCCTTTGTTAGCGTTTTCAGGCTGCTTATAGTAACTAACTGTGCATATATACTGAACTGATCTTAAGTCTGCTGTGAGGCATCCCATTCTGTGACTAAAGCAGCCTCTGTTTAAGACCATATAAGCATTTGCTCTTATCATATTTGAAATTAGCCTGATAAAGACACTTTTGCTGGGCAAAGCACTACTGGACCCTGCCAGGTCCATTCCTGCCCAGGGCATCCCATTCTGTGACTACAGCAGCCTCTGTTTAAGACCATATAAGCATTTGCTCTTATCATATTTGAAATTAGCCTGATAAAGACACTTTTGCTGGGCAAAGCACTACTGGACCCTGCCAGGTCCATTCCTGCCCAGGGCATCCCATTCTGTGACTAAAGCAGCCTCTGTTTAAGACCATATAAGCATTTGCTCTTATCATATTTGAAATTAGGCCTGATAAAGACACTTTTGCTGGGCAAAGCACTACTGTACCCTGCCAGGTCCATTCCTGCCCAGGGCATCCCATTCTGTGACTACAGCAGCCTCTGTTTAAGACCATATAAGCATTTGCTCTTATCATATTTGAAATTAGGCCTGATAAAGACACTTTTGCTGGGCAAAGCACTACTGGACCCTGCCAGGTCCATTCCTGCCCAGGGCATCCCATTCTGTGACTAAAGCAGCCTCTGTTTAAGACCATATAAGCATTTGCTCTTATCATATTTGAAATTAGGCCTGATAAAGACACTTTTGCTGGGCAAAGCACTACTGTACCCTGCCAGGTCCATTCCTGCCCAGGGCATCCCATTCTGTGACTAAAGCAGCCTCTGTTTAAGACCATATAAGCATTTGCTCTTATCATATTTGAAATTAGGCCTGATAAAGACACTTTTGCTGGGCAAAGCACTACTGTACCCTGCCAGGTCCATTCCTGCCCAGGGCATCCCATTCTGTGACTAAAGCAGCCTCTGTTTAAGACCATATAAGCATTTGCTCTTATCATATTTGAAATTAGCCTGATAAAGACACTTTTGCTGGGCAAAGCACTACTGTACCCTGCCAGGTCCATTCCTGCCCAGGGCATCCCATTCTGTGACTACAGCAGCCTCTGTTTAAGACCATATAAGCATTTGCTCTTATCATATTTGAAATTAGCCTGATAAAGACACTTTTGCTGGGCAAAGCACTACTGTACCCTGCCAGGTCCATTCCTGCCCAGGGCATCCCATTCTGTGACTAAAGCAGCCTCTGTTTAAGACCATATAAGCATTTGCTCTTATCATATTTGAAATTAGGCCTGATAAAGACACTTTTGCTGGGCAAAGCACTACTGTACCCTGCCAGGTCCATTCCTGCCCAGGGCATCCCATTCTGTGACTAAAGCAGCCTCGGTTTAAGACCATATAAGCATTTGCTCTTATCATATTTGAAATTAGGCCTGATAAAGACACTTTTGCTGGGCAAAGCACTACTGTACCCTGCCAGGTCCATTCCTGCCCAGGGCATCCCATTCTGTGACTAAAGCAGCCTCTGTTTAAGACCATATAAGCATTTGCTCTTATCATATTTGAAATTAGGCCTGATAAAGACACTTTTGCTGGGCAAAGCACTACTGTACCCTGCCAGGTCGATTCCTGTTGGGGCATCCCATTCTGTGACTAAAGCAGCCTCTGTTTAAGACCATATAAGCATTTGCTCTTATCATATTTGAAATTAGCCTGATAAAGACACTTTTGCTGGGCAAAGCACTACTGGACCCTGCCAGGTCCATTCCTGCCCAGGGCATCCCATTCTGTGACTACAGCAGCCTCTGTTTAAGACCATATAAGCATTTGCTCTTATCATATTTGAAATTAGGCCTGATAAAGACACTTTTGCTGGGCAAAGCACTACTGTACCCTGCCAGGTCCATTCCTGCCCAGGGCATCCCATTCTGTGACTACAGCAGCCTCTGTTTAAGACCATATAAGCATTTGCTCTTATCATATTTGAAATTAGCCTGATAAAGACACTTTTGCTGGGCAAAGCACTACTGTACCCTGCCAGGTCCATTCCTGCCCATGGCATCCCATTCTGTGACTACAGCAGCCTCTGTTTAAGACCATATAAGCATTTGCTCTTATCATATTTGAAATTAGGCCTGATAAAGACACTTTTGCTGGGCAAAGCACTACTGTACCCTGCCAGGTCCATTCCTGCCCAGGGCATCCCATTCTGTGACTAAAGCAGCCTCTGTTTAAGACCATATAAGCATTTGCTCTTATCATATTTGAAATTAGGCCTGATAAAGACACTTTTGCTGGGCAAAGCACTACTGGACCCTGCCAGGTCGATTCCTGTTGGGGCATCCCATTCTGTGACTAAAGCAGCCTCTGTTTAAGACCATATAAGCATTTGCTCTTATCATATTTGAAATTAGCCTGATAAAGACACTTTTGCTGGGCAAAGCACTACTGGACCCTGCCAGGTTCATTCCTGCCCAGGGCATCCCATTCTGTGACTACAGCAGCCTCTGTTTAAGACCATATAAGCATTTGCTCTTATCATATTTGAAATTAGGCCTGATAAAGACACTTTTGCTGGGCAAAGCACTACTGTACCCTGCCAGGTCCATTCCTGCCCAGGGCATCCCATTCTGTGACTAAAGCAGCCTCTGTTTAAGACCATATAAGCATTTGCTCTTATCATATTTGAAATTAGGCCTGATAAAGACACTTTTGCTGGGCAAAGCACTACTGGACCCTGCCAGGTCGATTCCTGTTGGGGCATCCCATTCTGTGACTAAAGCAGCCTCTGTTTAAGACCATATAAGCATTTGTTCTTATCATATTTGAAATTAGCCTGATAAAGACACTTTTGCTGGGCAAAGCACTACTGGACCCTGCCAGGTCCATTCCTGCCCAGGGCATCCCATTCTGTGACTACAGCAGCCTCTGTTTAAGACCATATAAGCATTTGCTCTTATCATATTTGAAATTAGGCCTGATAAAGACACTTTTGCTGGGCAAAGCACTACTGGACCCTGCCAGGTCCATTCCTGCCCAGGGCATCCCATTCTGTGACTAAAGCAGCCTCTGTTTAAGACCATATAAGCATTTGCTCTTATCATATTTGAAATTAGGCCTGATAAAGACACTTTTGCTGGGCAAAGCACTACTGGACCCTGCCAGGTCCATTCCTGCCCAGGGCATCCCATTCTGTGACTAAAGCAGCCTCTGTTTAAGACCATATAAGCATTTGCTCTTATCATATTTGAAATTAGGCCTGATAAAGACACTTTTGCTGGGCAAAGCACTACTGTACCCTGCCAGGTCCATTCCTGCCCAGGGCATCCCATTCTGTGACTAAAGCAGCCTCTGTTTAAGACCATATAAGCATTTGCTCTTATCATATTTGAAATTAGGCCTGATAAAGACACTTTTGCTGGGCAAAGCACTACTGTACCCTGCCAGGTCCATTCCTGCCCAGGGCATCCCATTCTGTGACTAAAGCAGCCTCTGTTTAAGACCATATAAGCATTTGCTCTTATCATATTTGAAATTAGCCTGATAAAGACACTTTTGCTGGGCAAAGCACTACTGTACCCTGCCAGGTCCATTCCTGCCCAGGGCATCCCATTCTGTGACTACAGCAGCCTCTGTTTAAGACCATATAAGCATTTGCTCTTATCATATTTGAAATTAGCCTGATAAAGACACTTTTGCTGGGCAAAGCACTACTGTACCCTGCCAGGTCCATTCCTGCCCAGGGCATCCCATTCTGTGACTAAAGCAGCCTCTGTTTAAGACCATATAAGCATTTGCTCTTATCATATTTGAAATTAGGCCTGATAAAGACACTTTTGCTGGGCAAAGCACTACTGTACCCTGCCAGGTCCATTCCTGCCCAGGGCATCCCATTCTGTGACTAAAGCAGCCTCTGTTTAAGACCATATAAGCATTTGCTCTTATCATATTTGAAATTAGGCCTGATAAAGACACTTTTGCTGGGCAAAGCACTACTGTACCCTGCTAGGTCCATTCCTGCCCAGGGCATCCCATTCTGTGACTAAAGCAGCCTCTGTTTAAGACCATATAAGCATTTGCTCTTATCATATTTGAAATTAGGCCTGATAAAGACACTTTTGCTGGGCAAAGCACTACTGGACCCTGCCAGGTCGATTCCTGTTGGGGCATCCCATTCTGTGACTAAAGCAGCCTCTGTTTAAGACCATATAAGCATTTGCTCTTATCATATTTGAAATTAGCCTGATAAAGACACTTTTGCTGGGCAAAGCACTACTGGACCCTGCCAGGTCCATTCCTGCCCAGGGCATCCCATTCTGTGACTACAGCAGCCTCTGTTTAAGACCATATAAGCATTTGCTCTTATCATATTTGAAATTAGGCCTGATAAAGACACTTTTGCTGGGCAAAGCACTACTGTACCCTGCCAGGTCCATTCCTGCCCAGGGCATCCCATTCTGTGACTACAGCAGCCTCTGTTTAAGACCATATAAGCATTTGCTCTTATCATATTTGAAATTAGCCTGATAAAGACACTTTTGCTGGGCAAAGCACTACTGTACCCTGCCAGGTCCATTCCTGCCCATGGCATCCCATTCTGTGACTACAGCAGCCTCTGTTTAAGACCATATAAGCATTTGCTCTTATCATATTTGAAATTAGGCCTGATAAAGACACTTTTGCTGGGCAAAGCACTACTGTACCCTGCCAGGTCCATTCCTGCCCAGGGCATCCCATTCTGTGACTAAAGCAGCCTCTGTTTAAGACCATATAAGCATTTGCTCTTATCATATTTGAAATTAGGCCTGATAAAGACACTTTTGCTGGGCAAAGCACTACTGGACCCTGCCAGGTCGATTCCTGTTGGGGCATCCCATTCTGTGACTAAAGCAGCCTCTGTTTAAGACCATATAAGCATTTGCTCTTATCATATTTGAAATTAGCCTGATAAAGACACTTTTGCTGGGCAAAGCACTACTGGACCCTGCCAGGTTCATTCCTGCCCAGGGCATCCCATTCTGTGACTACAGCAGCCTCTGTTTAAGACCATATAAGCATTTGCTCTTATCATATTTGAAATTAGGCCTGATAAAGACACTTTTGCTGGGCAAAGCACTACTGTACCCTGCCAGGTCCATTCCTGCCCAGGGCATCCCATTCTGTGACTAAAGCAGCCTCTGTTTAAGACCATATAAGCATTTGCTCTTATCATATTTGAAATTAGGCCTGATAAAGACACTTTTGCTGGGCAAAGCACTACTGGACCCTGCCAGGTCGATTCCTGTTGGGGCATCCCATTCTGTGACTAAAGCAGCCTCTGTTTAAGACCATATAAGCATTTGTTCTTATCATATTTGAAATTAGCCTGATAAAGACACTTTTGCTGGGCAAAGCACTACTGGACCCTGCCAGGTCCATTCCTGCCCAGGGCATCCCATTCTGTGACTACAGCAGCCTCTGTTTAAGACCATATAAGCATTTGCTCTTATCATATTTGAAATTAGGCCTGATAAAGACACTTTTGCTGGGCAAAGCACTACTGTACCCTGCCAGGTCCATTCCTGCCCAGGGCATCCCATTCTGTGACTACAGCAGCCTCTGTTTAAGACCATATAAGCATTTGCTCTTATCATATTTGAAATTAGCCTGATAAAGACACTTTTGCTGGGCAAAGCACTACTGTACCCTGCCAGGTCCATTCCTGCCCAGGGCATCCCATTCTGTGACTAAAGCAGCCTCTGTTTAAGACCATATAAGCATTTGCTCTTATCATATTTGAAATTAGGCCTGATAAAGACACTTTTGCTGGGCAAAGCACTACTGTACCCTGCCAGGTCCATTCCTGCCCAGGGCATCCCATTCTGTGACTAAAGCAGCCTCTGTTTAAGACCATATAAGCATTTGCTCTTATCATATTTGAAATTAGGCCTAATAAAGACACTTTTGCTGGGCAAAGCACTACTGTACCCTGCCAGGTCCATTCCTGCCCAGGGCATCCCATTCTGTGACTAAAGCAGCCTCTGTTTAAGACCATATAAGCATTTGCTCTTATCATATTTGAAATTAGCCTGATAAAGACACTTTTGCTGGGCAAAGCACTACTGTACCCTGCCAGGTCCATTCCTGCCCAGGGCATCCCATTCTGTGACTACAGCAGCCTCTGTTTAAGACCATATAAGCATTTGCTCTTATCATATTTGAAATTAGCCTGATAAAGACACTTTTGCTGGGCAAAGCACTACTGTACCCTGCCAGGTCCATTCCTGCCCAGGGCATCCCATTCTGTGACTAAAGCAGCCTCTGTTTAAGACCATATAAGCATTTGCTCTTATCATATTTGAAATTAGGCCTGATAAAGACACTTTTGCTGGGCAAAGCACTACTGTACCCTGCCAGGTCCATTCCTGCCCAGGGCATCCCATTCTGTGACTAAAGCAGCCTCTGTTTAAGACCATATAAGCATTTGCTCTTATCATATTTGAAATTAGGCCTGATAAAGACACTTTTGCTGGGCAAAGCACTACTGTACCCTGCCAGGTCCATTCCTGCCCAGGGCATCCCATTCTGTGACTAAAGCAGCCTCTGTTTAAGACCATATAAGCATTTGCTCTTATCATATTTGAAATTAGGCCTGATAAAGACACTTTTGCTGGGCAAAGCACTACTGGACCCTGCCAGGTCGATTCCTGTTGGGGCATCCCATTCTGTGACTAAAGCAGCCTCTGTTTAAGACCATATAAGCATTTGCTCTTATCATATTTGAAATTAGGCCTGATAAAGACACTTTTGCTGGGCAAAGCACTACTGTACCCTGCCAGGTCCATTCCTGCCCAGGGCATCCCATTCTGTGACTAAAGCAGCCTCTGTTTAAGACCATATAAGCATTTGCTCTTATCATATTTGAAATTAGCCTGATAAAGACACTTTTGCTGGGCAAAGCACTACTGTACCCTGCCAGGTCCATTCCTGCCCAGGGCATCCCATTCTGTGACTACAGCAGCCTCTGTTTAAGACCATATAAGCATTTGCTCTTATCATATTTGAAATTAGCCTGATAAAGACACTTTTGCTGGGCAAAGCACTACTGTACCCTGCCAGGTCCATTCCTGCCCAGGGCATCCCATTCTGTGACTAAAGCAGCCTCTGTTTAAGACCATATAAGCATTTGCTCTTATCATATTTGAAATTAGGCCTGATAAAGACACTTTTGCTGGGCAAAGCACTACTGTACCCTGCCAGGTCCATTCCTGCCCAGGGCATCCCATTCTGTGACTAAAGCAGCCTCTGTTTAAGACCATATAAGCATTTGCTCTTATCATATTTGAAATTAGGCCTGATAAAGACACTTTTGCTGGGCAAAGCACTACTGTACCCTGCCAGGTCCATTCCTGCCCAGGGCATCCCATTCTGTGACTAAAGCAGCCTCTGTTTAAGACCATATAAGCATTTGCTCTTGTCATATTTGAAATTAGGCCTGATAAAGACACTTTTGCTGGGCAAAGCACTACTGGACCCTGCCAGGTCGATTCCTGTTGGGGCATCCCATTCTGTGACTAAAGCAGCCTCTGTTTAAGACCATATAAGCATTTGCTCTTATCATATTTGAAATTAGCCTGATAAAGACACTTTTGCTGGGCAAAGCACTACTGGACCCTGCCAGGTCCATTCCTGCCCAGGGCATCCCATTCTGTGACTACAGCAGCCTCTGTTTAAGACCATATAAGCATTTGCTCTTATCATATTTGAAATTAGGCCTGATAAAGACATTTTTGCTGGGCAAAGCACTACTGTACCCTGCCAGGTCCATTCCTGCCCAGGGCATCCCATTCTGTGACTACAGCAGCCTCTGTTTAAGACCATATAAGCATTTGCTCTTATCATATATGAAATTAGCCTGATAAAGACACTTTTGCTGGGCAAAGCACTACTGTACCCTGCCAGGTCCATTCCTGCCCAGGGCATCCCATTCTGTGACTACAGCAGCCTCTGTTTAAGACCATATAAGCATTTGCTCTTATCATATTTGAAATTAGGCCTGATAAAGACACTTTTGCTGGGCAAAGCACTACTGTACCCTGCCAGGTCCATTCCTGCCCAGGGCATCCCATTCTGTGACTAAAGCAGCCTCTGTTTAAGACCATATAAGCATTTGCTCTTATCATATTTGAAATTAGGCCTGATAAAGACACTTTTGCTGGGCAAAGCACTACTGGACCCTGCCAGGTCGATTCCTGTTGGGGCATCCCATTCTGTGACTAAAGCAGCCTCTGTTTAAGACCATATAAGCATTTGCTCTTATCATATTTGAAATTAGCCTGATAAAGACACTTTTGCTGGGCAAAGCACTACTGGACCCTGCCAGGTCCATTCCTGCCCAGGGCATCCCATTCTGTGACTACAGCAGCCTCTGTTTAAGACCATATAAGCATTTGCTCTTATCATATTTGAAATTAGGCCTGATAAAGACACTTTTGCTGGGCAAAGCACTACTGTACCCTGCCAGGTCCATTCCTGCCCAGGGCATCCCATTCTGTGACTAAAGCAGCCTCTGTTTAAGACCATATAAGCATTTGCTCTTATCATATTTGAAATTAGGCCTGATAAAGACACTTTTGCTGGGCAAAGCACTACTGGACCCTGCCAGGTCGATTCCTGTTGGGGCATCCCATTCTGTGACTAAAGCAGCCTCTGTTTAAGACCATATAAGCATTTGCTCTTATCATATTTGAAATTAGGCCTGATAAAGACATTTTTGCTGGGCAAAGCACTACTGTACCCTGCCAGGTCCATTCCTGCCCAGGGCATCCCATTCTGTGACTAAAGCAGCCTCTGTTTAAGACCATATAAGCATTTGCTCTTATCATATTTGAAATTAGCCTGATAAAGACACTTTTGCTGGGCAAAGCACTACTGGACCCTGCCAGGTCCATTCCTGCCCAGGGCATCCCATTCTGTGACTAAAGCAGCCTCTGTTTAAGACCATATAAGCATTTGCTCTTATCATATTTGAAATTAGCCTGATAAAGACACTTTTGCTGGGCAAAGCACTACTGGACCCTGCCAGGTCCATTCCTGCCCAGGGCATCCCATTCTGTGACTAAAGCAGCCTCTGTTTAAGACCATATAAGCATTTGCTCTTATCATATTTGAAATTAGGCCTGATAAAGACACTTTTGCTGGGCAAAGCACTACTGTACCCTGCCAGGTCCATTCCTGCCCAGGGCATCCCATTCTGTGACTAAAGCAGCCTCTGTTTAAGACCATATAAGCATTTGCTCTTATCATATTTGAAATTAGCCTGATAAAGACACTTTTGCTGGGCAAAGCACTACTGTACCCTGCCAGGTCCATTCCTGCCCAGGGCATCCCATTCTGTGACTACAGCAGCCTCTGTTTAAGACCATATAAGCATTTGCTCTTATCATATTTGAAATTAGCCTGATAAAGACACTTTTGCTGGGCAAAGCACTACTGGACCCTGCCAGGTGCACTCCTATTTGGGGCATCCCATTCTGTGACTAAAGCAGCCTCTGTTTAAGACCATATAAGCATTTGCTCTTATCATATTTGAAATTAGGCCTGATAAAGACACTTTTGCTGGGCATAGCACAACTTGTCCCTGCCAGGTGTACTTACTGCTGGTTTTTAGGGCATCCCATTCTGTGACTACACCAGCCTCTATTTAAGAACCTAACCATTTGCACCTATTCTAATTGAAATTAGGCATGATAAAGACACTTTTGCTGTGCATAGTCTTACTGCTGCCTGCCAGGTGCTCTCTGGTTTTTGGGACATCCCATTCTGTAACATACCATTAGCCTCTGCATTTACTGTAAGCTGCACAGTTATTTAAAGAAATTTGGCCTGTATGAGCCTGCTAACACACTGCTGCTGTGTGCATATATACTGATCTCAAGTCTGCTTGGGGCATCCCATTCTGTAACATCCCATTAGCCTCTGCATTAACTGTAAGCTGCACAGTTATTTAAAGAAATTTGGCCTGTATGAGCCTGCTAACACACTGCTGCTGTGTGCATATATACTGATCTCAAGTCTGCTTGGGGCATCCCATTCTGTAACATACCATTAGCCTCTGCATTAACTGTAAGCTGCACAGTTATTTAAAGAAATTTGGCCTGTATGAGCCTGCTAACACACTGCTGCTGTGTGCATATATACTGATCTCAAGTCTGCTTGGGGCATCCCATTCTGTAACATACCATTAGCCTCTGCATTAACTGTAAGCTGCACAGTTATTTAAAGAAATTTGGCCTGTATGAGCCTGCTAACACACTGCTGCTGTGTGCATATATACTGATCTCAAGTCTGCTTTGGGGCATCCCATTCTGTAACATACCATTAGCCTCTGCATTTACTGTAAGCTGCACATTTATTTAAAGAAATTTGGCCTGTATGAGCCTGCTAACACACTGCTGCTGTGTGCATATATACTGATCTCAAGTCTGCTTTGGGGCATCCCATTCTGTAACATACCATTAGCCTCTGCATTTACTGTAAGCTGCACATTTATTTAAAGAAATTTGGCCTGTATGAGCCTGCTAACACACTGCTGCTGTGTGCATATATACTGATCTCAAGTCAGCTTTGGGGCATCCCATTCTGTAACATACCATTAGCCTCTGCATTTACTGTAAGCTGCACATTTATTTAAAGAAATTTGGCCTGTATGAGCCTGCTAACACACTGCTGCTGTGTGCATATATACTGATCTCAAGTCAGCTTGGGGCATCCCATTCTGTAACATACCATTAGCCTCTGCATTAACTGTAAGCTGCACAGTTATTTAAAGAAATTTGGCCTGTATGAGCCTGCTAACACACTGCTGCTGTGTGCATATATACTGATCTCAAGTCAGCTTTGGGGCATCCCATTCTGTAACATACCATTAGCCTCTGCATTTACTGTAAGCTGCACATTTATTTAAAGAAATTTGGCCTGTATGAGCCTGCTAACACACTGCTGCTGTGTGCATATATACTGATCTCAAGTCAGCTTTGGGGCATCCCATTCTGTAACATACCATTAGCCTCTGCATTTACTGTAAGCTGCACATTTATTTAAAGAAATTTGGCCTGTATGAGCCTGCTAACACACTGCTGCTGTGTGCATATATACTGATCTCAAGTCTGCTTTGGGGCATCCCATTCTGTAACATACCATTAGCCTCTGCATTTACTGTAAGCTGCACATTTATTTAAAGAAATTTGGCCTGTATGAGCCTGCTAACACACTGCTGCTGTGTGCATATATACTGATCTCAAGTCAGCTTTGGGGCATCCCATTCTGTAACATACCATTAGCCTCTGCATTTACTGTAAGCTGCACATTTATTTAAAGAAATTTGGCCTGTATGAGCCTGCTAACACACTGCTGCTGTGTGCATATATACTGATCTCAAGTCTGCTTGGGGCATCCCATTCTGTAACATACCATTAGCCTCTGCATTAACTGTAAGCTGCACAGTTATTTAAAGAAATTTGGCCTGTATGAGCCTGCTAACACACTGCTGCTGTGTGCATATATACTGATCTCAAGTCTGCTTGGGGCACCCCATTCTGTAACATAACATAACCTACCTACCATACTAAGCAGCTCTCTTATTTAAACTAAGCAGGCCTCTTGGAGGCTGAGTGTCCACTTTTGGGTGTGCATTTATATTCGGTTTCATATACAGTGGGGTATCCCAATTTGTAAGATAACCTACCCCAACCATGTAAACTAAATAGGCCTGTTGCAGCCTGAGTTTCTCTGCTTGCGTATGGCCTGCATTACAATCTGTCTCTTTCAATGACACTGCTGCCTGGGGTATCCCAATTTGTAAGATAACCTACCCCAACCATGTAAACTAAAGGTTACGTCCTTCCAGAAGGAAAACTTATGCCGAACACTATTTTTGTTAGGGGCATTGACCTTTGGATTGATCGGCATGAAATTAATTTTTTTTTTTCAAAGTATGGCGCTGTGAAGAAGGTCAAAATGATGTCTCATACTTGGATTATTGTTACTTTTTGTTCAGCTTGAAATATAACAGGCCACACGGGCATCCCAAGGCACATGCTATTTTAAACCTATCTGTTATACAACATAAGCGTTGATCAGGCTACTTCAGTTTGCACTTGTTTTTGACTGATTTTAATAAACCAGGCCGCAGGGCACCCCAAAGCTGCACCTTGCACCCTATCTGGTATACAACATAAGCGTTGATCAGCATCAGCTTCATTAAGCTACTTCAGTTTGCACTTCCTTTTTGACTGCTTTCATTTAACCAGGCCGCAGGGCACCCCAAAGCTGCACCTTGCACCCTACCTGTTTATACTAAATAAGCATCTACAGCCTCAGCTTTATTAAGTTATTGCATTTTGAATTGGTTTTGGTCTGCTTTAAATACACCAGGCCGCAGGGCATCCCAAACCTGCATGTTGCACCCCATCTGTTATACTAAATAAGCGTTGATCAGCATCAGCTTTATTAAGCTATTGCATTTTGCATTGGTTTTTGTACTGCTGCCAAAACACTAGCCCATATGGGCATCCCAAACCAGCACATGTCACCCTATCTGTTATACTAAATAAGCTTCTACAGGCCCTTTTTTTATTTATTTATTTTTATTTATATAGAGCTGCAATAGCTTATATTGTGAGGTTAATTTGCCATTTTGCAGCATAATATAGAGCAGCCCCTGTGTAAATCTGAGGGGCAATAGCTTATATAGTGAGGTAAATTTGCCATTTTGCTTCGTTATATAGAGCAGGCCCTGTGTAAATCTGAGGGGCAATAGCTTATATTGTGAGGTTAATTTGCCATTTTGCAGCATAATATAGAGCAGGCCCTGTGTAAATCTGAGGGGCAATAGCTTATATTGTGAGGTAAATTTGCCACTTTGCAGCATAATATAGAGCAGCCCCTGTGTAAATCTGAGGGGCAATAGCTCATATAGTGAGGTAAATTTGCCATTTTGCTTCGTTATATAGAGCAGCCCAGTTGCCATCTAAATCAACTACTGTCCGGCCAGTACAGCTTTTCCAGGGCAAACTCTGCTAGTTGCGGGCACAAGTCAAGTTTGGCTTCCCAGCAAATCCAGTGGATCTTGAAGGTGTGTTGGCATGGTCATGTCAAGGTATGACATGACCTGCTGTTTGAGGTCCAGCTCCAGGTCTTCCTGCTGCTCATGAGTAGACTCACTATGCGGGTGTAGAAAGCTACTCACTAGCGACTGAAGACTGAGGCTGCCGCTGATGGAGCTGCTGCTGCTGCTCCTTCCACCCCCCCAGCAGCCATGGCAGTGGAAGGTGATCGCAGAGGTCCCCCCGAGTCAGACCTGCGGGAGTATGGGCCATGGCGCAGATAGACATCGCCCAACTGACTACGTGGGATGTCTCTGTAGTAGGTCAGTTTGTCCTCCCTCTCAGTGGGCGTAAAAAATGCCCCCATTTTGTGCCGGAAGCGAGGGTCCAATAAGTTGGAGAGCCAGAAGTCTTCCCGCTGACAAATGGAGACAATTCTGCGCTCACTAGTACACAAGCATGTGAGCATGCATCGTGCCATTTGTGCAAATGACTCGGAGGGACTACCTGTCTCCATCTCCACTGTAAACTGCCACGGTGTGTCTGGGTCCTCTGTCTCACCTTACTCACAACCCTCTAGCTCCTGTGGCTGCTCCTGCTCCTCCTCTTCTGTCAGATGACTAGATAAAATGGTCATTTTGTGAAACCTAAACTGTGGTTTGCTTTGCCCCACCCCCTCCTCCTCCACTTCAGCCCCCACAGGCTTCATGTGGCTGTGAAATGTATGTGCCATGTCTCCAGTGCCCTGACCAGCCATGGTTTCCAACATGTGTTGTAGTACATGAAGCAGTGGAATCTCATCGTTCATCTCATAGTCCTGGCAACTAACTAATAACGTAGCTTCCTCAAAGGGCCTGAGCAAACGGTCGGTGTCACGTATGAGCTGCCAATGGTTTACATTGAATTTACACAGGTGTCCCCCTATCCGTTTGGATCATCCAGAAATCCGTGATGGCTTTTCTCTGTTCCTATAGTGCAGTGGTCCTCAACCCTGTCCTCAAGGCCCACCAACATGTCATGTTTTTTGGATCTCCAAATAGCCAGCTCTATTGCTCTGCAGCTGCACTAATTACTCCACCTGTGCATCTTTGTGGAGATCTGCAAAACCTGGCCTGTTGGTGGGCCTTGAGGACAGGGTTGGGGACCACTGCTATAGTGGATCCTGCATATGGAGGGTGGAATTCCAACGGGTGGAAACATCGCAAATCAGACTATGGTGGGGTACACCGTTGTGACGCTGAGGCTCAATAGGGTTGTGCTTGGTGGTGTAGGAGTGCCAGAAGTGCATGCTAACTTTCTTTCCTGTTGTTCTTTCAGATGGGGGCAAGACTTAAAAACTAGACTGAACACGTGTGCCATGTGAGGACGCATGACTTTGGCTTCCTTGTCGCAGCGCAAACAAGATGTTCTTCCAAGTGTAATGCAGCAGGCTGGACTTATGGTGACGCTGTCTGAGAGGAGAAATCCCTCAGACATCAAGATTAAAAATTCCAAGAATTTTTGAGGGCTAATTATTCAGAGGCAAATGATAGCTAGTTGTTTCTGATTTAATTACAAGGTGGAAACACACCCTCAAACAAAACTTCACTTTGGCAATACTATTGCATTTGTCTATTCATAATTTTATGTATATACACTAACTAACCTACTTTTTCTCCCCAGGATGCTGCATGAAACACTGCCACATCGCTGAGTAGCTGATTTTTCCGAACAACAGTCCGCAATAATCTGCTGCTGCTGCCGCCGCCACCGCCGCAGACTCCAGGGACCCTCTTCCACTACCTCGGCTTGCAACACCTCCTCCCACGACACTCTCCTCATCACTAATTGCCGGCTAGTGGAAGAAGAGGCGAGTGTCTCCTCCACTTCTTGGCTGGGCAGTAGCTGCTGAATTTTATGATTATCAGATCTTCATCAATGGATAGTGGAGCTGAACCCAAAGCATAACAGACAGACAGTTGACTGGGGGTGTCAGATGCCACTTGTGATGCAGTGGACTGCTTTTGCAGCACTTCGAGACAAAGTTGCTTCATTGGCTGACACAATGACTGGTAAATCTGTGGAACATATGGTTTACAAGCAAGAATAACCATTTGTTTTTATATGAAAAAGACCCTGGTTTATACAGACTTTTTTTTTCCAGAGACTGCCCTGCGTGGAAATGAATGGCGCTTGGATCATCTAAGCTTTCCTCCCAACAATGCCTGATGTATTCCAGTAGATTGATGACGGGGCCAGACCTACACTAAAGAAAGATGGATCGTGCAAAACAGATTTAAGGCGCTGCTCTCCAGTTACAGACATTCCTCCGCATCGGACCACAAGTAAGTATTGATAAAAAATCCTTTACGTTACTCTTACTTTTTATTAATATTCTTCGGATAAGACGGATCAGACATGATTCCAGATTAAAAATTCCAAGAATTTTTGAGGGCTAATTAGTCAGAGGCAATGATACCTTCTTGTTTCTGATTTAATTAAAAGGTGGAAACACACCCTCAAACAAAACTTCACTTTGGCAATACTTTTGCATTTGTTTATTCATAATTTTATGTAGATATTACTAACTAAGCTACTTTTTCTCCACATGACTCTCCACAGGGTGTGATTCATCCAATTTTTGGGCTCCTGAAGCCAACCCCAGGGTCTCTTTAAAGTAATGTTTGGGCTCCTGCTGCTGCTGCTGCCAACTTCTGCCAACTCCAGGGTGTGATTCATCCAATTTTTGGGCTCCTGAAGCCAACTCCAGTGTATATTTGGGCTCCTGCTGCTGCTGCTGCCAACTCCAGGGTGTGAATCATGCAATTTTTGGGCTCCTGAAGCCAACCCCAGTGTCTCTTTAAAGTAATATTTGGGCTCCTGCTGCTGCCAACTCCAGGGTGTGATTCATCCAATTTTTGGGCTCCTGAAGCCAACCCCAGTGTCTCTTTAAAGTAATATTTGGGCTCCTGCTGCTGCTGCTGCCAACTCCAGGGTGTGATTCATCCAATTTTTGGGCTCCTGAAGCCAACCCCAGTGTATATTTGGGCTCCTGCTGCTGCTGCTGCCAACTCCAGGGTGTGAATCATCCAATTTTTGGGCTCCTGAAGCCAACCCCAGTGTCTCTTTAAAGTAATATTTGGGCTCCTGCTGCTGCCAACTCCAGGGTGTGATTCATCCAATTTTTGGGCTCCTGAAGCCAACCCCAGTGTCTCTTTAAAGTAATATTTGGGCTCCTGCTGCTGCTGCTGCCAACTCCAGGGTGTGATTCATCCAATTTTTGGGCTCCTGAAGCCAACTCCAGTGTATATTTGGGCTCCTGCTGCTGCTGCTGCCAACTCCAGGGTTTGAATCATGCAATTTTTGGGCTCCTGAAGCCAACCCCAGTGTCTCTTTAAAGTAATATTTGGGCTCCTGCTGCTGCCAACTCCAGGGTGTGATTCATCCAATTTTTGGGCTCCTGAAGCCAACCCCAGTGTCTCTTTAAAGTAATATTTGGGCTCCTGCTGCTGCCAACTCCCAGGGTGTGATTCATCCAATTTTTGGGCTCCTGAAGCCAACCCCAGTGTATATTTGGGCTCCTGCTGCTGCTGCTGCCAACTCCAGGGTGTGAATCATCCAATTTTTGGGCTCCTGAAGCCAACCCCAGTGTCTCTTTAAAGTAATGTTGGGGCTCCTGCTGCTGCTGCTGCCAACTCCAGGGTGTGATTCATCCAATTTTTGGGCTCCTGAAGCCAACCCCAGTGTCTCTTTAAAGTAATGTTGGGGCTCCTGCTGCTGCTGCTGCCAACTTCTGCCAACTCCAGGGTGTGACTCATCCAATTTTTGGGCTCCTGAAGCCAACTCCAGTGTATATTTGGGCTCCTGCTGCTGCTGCTGCCAACTCCAGGGTGTGATTCATCCAATGTTTGGGCTCCTGAAGCCAACTCCAGTGTATATTTGGGCTCCTGCTGCTGCTGCTGCTGCCAACTCCAGGGTGTGATTCATCCAATTTTTGGGCTCCTGAAGCCAACCCCAGTGTCTCTTTCAGCCAATGTTTGGGCTCCTGCTGCTGCTTCTGCCAACTCCAGGGTGTGATTCATCCAATTTTTGGGCTCCTGCTGCTGCCAACTCCAGTGTCTCTTTAAAGCAATGTTTGGGCTCCTGCCTCTCATAGTGATGCCACTTCAACTCTCTTGAATTCAATTGTGCCGCTCTGCGATTCTATTAGCGATGCCTCTGATCTGCATGTGATATTTATTCAAAGTATTATTTAACTAACCCAGCACGCATCCTGTGCGTGTTACAGCAAGGCAGAATGGTTTACAACCCTATTGAGGCTCTAGGAGGCTCAGAAATAGCCGTTTTTAATAGCGATTCGTCGCGAATTTATTCGGGTCGAAACGATTTTTGTCGGAAAATTCGGCGAATCAGTCGAATCGAATTTTTCAAAAGTTCGCTCATCTCTACCCTCAACGTTAATATTAGCATCCTTGTGAATAGTCCCTCTTTTTTTTTAGAAACCATCATTGAGAATAGTCCCTCCTTGTAAATAAAGCATCGTTGTGAATAGTCCCTCCTTGTAATTTTGGCCTCAACGTTAATAGTCCCTCATATTAATATTAGCAACCTTGTGAATAGTCCCTCCTTTTTTAGAAAACAACATTGTGAATAGTCCCTCCTTGTAATTTTGCACTCAACGTTAATAGTCCCTCCTTTTAATTAGGCCCTCTATGTTCCTAGTCTCTCCTTTTACATATTCCCTCATTGCAATCAGTCCCTCCTTGCTAATGCTCCCTCCTTGCAAAGAGTGTATGTGAAACAATGGGCCCTATTTTTCCATTATTAAAACAGAAAGTTTGGTCAAACATTTGAAAGTGTACTTAAAATTGAACAAGTAACTCAACCTTGTAAAGGCTCTAACATACATCTCCTTTTGGTGGGCACTTAAATTTAAGGTAGTTGTTTAGTGTTAGTTGTCTTGATGTTAACGTTTGACTTAGGGTGTTAGAAGTGAGCGTTTGATTAGTTTGCTAACCAGTCATTAAGGTATTTTTTTTTTTTACACAGAAACAGAAAAATGGGCCACTCACTGAATGTGCAAGCAGTGGTGGCCCAGGATATGCGCTTTCTGAGCGTCCTCGCAGGCTACCCTGGCTCAGCCCATGACGCCTACATCCTGCGCAGATCAGGATTATTCCGGCGGTTTGAGTCAGGGGAATTTGCGGGTGCATGGCTCCTTGGTAAGTTCAATTACATATTTAGATTTTATATGTATGGCTTGGATTTTGGTTTGAGTCACCTTTCCTAAACGATGCCTTGGTCATCACCTTGGGAACATGTGTAACCCGACTGGACCCATTACATTATCCAACCTACATTGGCTGCAAAATTGTTTGTCCTGCATTGTTTTAACTACAAAGTGTAATGAGAGCAAAAGTGTGAAACAGTCTTCCCAACACTTTTCGCTCAAAATCTGTTAGTGACTTTAGCAGAGGGTCTGCGCCATCTTTGCTTACATGCATTTCACTTACTGAGTAGAGGTGAGCAGGATAAAGTGCAGGGGCCGCCTTACACCTGTTTTGGACTAAGCCAAAACAGAAAATGGGTCATGTAAAGTTAACCAATACTACATTGTTCTGCAGCACAGACAGGAAACAATAGCTGGTAACAGTCTGCCTGATTGCCCAGCATCCACAGTATTATTTACCAACTTTGGTCCCCCATCTATCACATATGTTTATTTCTTGCTTTTGCCTGTGCAATATGTATGCTCATGTTTGTGTCACCTACCTTATTAATCATGTTTTTTTAGGAATTTAGCGCTGCAATGTATGAATTAATGGTAATATTTGTTTCCATTAAATTTTTCAAGGAGATTCGGGGTATCCACTCCTCCCGTGGCTGATGACTCCTGTCCTCCGCCCACAGACTCCAGCACAAGAGGCCTATAATCGGGCCCACAGAAAAACCAGGGCAGTGGTGGAGAGGGCCTTTGGACTCCTGAAGACCCGTTTTCGGTGCTTGGACCACACTGGGGGTTCCCTGCAGTATGACCCCAAAAAGGTCATCAATATCATTATGGCCTGTGCAGCGCTGCATAATTTTGCAATCTTGCAGCGGGTCCCCCGCTATGTGGATTTGCCACCCTCTCCACCCGCCGATGAGCCAGACGAGGCCTATATTGGGCAGCACAGTGCGTCTGGCCAAGCCGTTCGTGCAAATTTAATTGCAACCCATTTTGGTTACATTTTGTTTTGCTTTGTTTTTGTTTCTTTGGCCTTTGTTTGGTGTGTTTGTTTTGTGACATTGTTTTTTTTGGATTTGTAATTTCATTATGACAAAAACAATAATGAATTTTTACCAAAAATCAACAACAATGTTTGTGGACTTATTTTGAAAAATTTGTTAGTGTTTCTTTTGGTGGCTACTTGAACTCATATTTCTAAATCAAAAAACCACAGACATTAACTTGGGCAACCAAAAATTTTTACTAATTTTTAAAAGGTTCCTTTTATAACATTTTAGAGGGGAAAGGGTCTGTATCTCACTTAGAGGACCCTTTAGTGGGAGTATTTTGTGGGACTATAGTGAAAATTATGCAATATTAATTTTCAGTGCAATTTATAACACATTTATTTTAGTCTCTTAAAATTATACTAAGTGAAACAAAACATAAAAATACACATCAAAAATGTGTTCACATATACAGTTCATCCACATATTTTTTCCACATATTGTTTTAAATACATATCGAAAAAAATGGAGATAATGATAATATCTCCTTTGTGCCTTCTACATGAAGGGAAATTTTTATATACAGTTCATAGCAAGCATGACATCTGTCAGTCTCAGTTGTAGCAAGTGACCTTGTGCAGACGTTTCGTAATAGCTTCTTCAGTGCACATTCTAATAATACATGATATATCTTGTTAATATACAATTAGACAGTTTTAAGCGAGCTAGAGAGTATTTTAATTTTTTATTATTATTTTAACTCTTGTAGAGGTACCTTTTCAATAATTAATGTGGGAAAGGAGCGCTTGCTTTTCCGATATTTGAAGGTTTGTATAAATCTGTGATCAAGAAAGATCTAAATGAATAATCATATTTAATTATATACTTTTGTCTACTGGTAAAAAAGGTTTAGATTTACCTCAGTAGGTGGCGCTGTGGTCCCTTCTTTGAGGCTGTGGTGGGACTGTGATATAGACAAGTGTGATTGGCATAATGCTCTAGAAATCTATCAAAAAGTTGTGAATATATATATATATATATATGTCAAGTACTCACCTAGTCTTTGGGTTGTTTCTTCCTTCCTGGTCCCGACTCTATATATTGGGGCGGGTGGCGTTGTGTTCCCCTCCCGCTCTCGCCACCTCCGGAGCAGAGCGCAGTCTGTGAGCTAGTGTGCTTTCATATCACGCTGCCGTGGGGCCGCACTCTGTCGTCTTCTGCGGATGCCGGAGCGTCCAGCAGTGACAACAGTCTGCCTACTGCGGGCAAACAGGGAGTGACGAGTAAGGAAAACACGTCACTCCCGGGCTGTTTTATTATGTTTTATTATGTTTTATAACAACATAATGGTAGGTGAGGGCCACTCACATACTTCGGGGGCAGACATGGACATGAAATTAACTCACAAACATGTGCCATAACAGCAAAATGCACACAAATAAGCCCTCTCCTGCTTGCCCACATTTGCCACAGGCACAGGTTGAAAGCAGACATACCTATGCCACATCTACACCTGTTACTCAGTGGTCCACCCAAACCAGAACACCCAGTCCCAATCCAAATACAGTACAATCACAGCCAGGGTCCAAGGTCTTAGTTTGCCAGGCCAGAATGTCACCCAATCATGGCTCCAAACAATGAGGAGCCACCAAAATGTAATTATGCCCAAGGCTGCAGCACAACAGCTTAAGTGGCCGCTTCAGTGAAGCTTGTCCTCTGGCATTGGCTAGTGGGCTACCTCAGGCCTTGAATGAGCTATATGGGGGCAAATCCTAAGCATACTAGCAATTGCACCGCAAAATGCAAGATTGGTAGGCCTCACCAGACAAGTCAATACAGTGGGGATGTCGACCAAAGATGTAAAACAGATTCATGCCAAAAACACATTAATATGGGGATGCCCATAGAACCCAGGTTGGGGCCCTTGGGGGTGGGCCCTAACCTGGGCCTGTGTTGCATTCAGAATCTGCAACTGTTCCAAAATGTTTCTTTGGTTACTTTGCTTTCTGCCATGCTGGACCTGATTTCGGAGGTCAAGTTGGCCATGTGGCTGTTATGGGTCCTAAATTCAATCAGCATGGCACTTAACGTATTATTCAGGGAATCTAATTGGCCCTGAATATGTTCTTGATTTAGTTTATTTTGGCGACAAAAAAGCCGCCTCTCATGGTGCCAAGCTGCCTCCATCATCTGCACGCCCCTCCCCTGGGAAACTGGGCGACGTTGCTGAGTACGCCGCCCAATTCCCCGGGTTGCGGGGCGTGCAGATGATGTTGCTCTAGGACCCCCAACAGCCACAGGTATGCTCGCCAAATCCTCAACAGCAGATCTGAAACTGGGGACTAGAGGGTCAGTCTCTGCATGCTGCCCACGATGTGCAGGCAGCATGCAGCCAGCTTCCCTCTGCTGCTGAGGATTTGGCGGAGAAACATTTTGGGACAGTTGCAGATTCTGGCCCAGGGGAAGATCTTCATAAGCTCCCAGGAAGCTTCCATCCTCCTCCAGCTCCTGGATTTCCTCCATCAGTGTGTGGCTCTGTTGAGGACGTGTAAAAAAAAAGAAAAGGTTCAGCGTGAGGAATACATATGTAAATCAGACAATAAAAACATGGCAAGCCACATGCATACGCAACAGCATCAAAAAACACTTACCGTAGATATCGGCTCCTGGGTCCCAGGCAGCACGAAAGAAGACGGCAGAGGTAAAATGGCAGAGGAGTCCCCACTAGCTGAGGGATGAGGCTGGGCTGCATTAGAAGAAAAAGAGCTATGAAAACACACAACTATGCATTGTTGATGGTTAAGAACACATATGCTAACCAAATAAACGTGCCCAAGCAGGAATGGCAACTCCCACAATGTTGCCACTTGGCCTTCACTAGGAATGCCATTAGATTAGTGCATGGATTGTTAAACCAGAATAGACACATTGGTGACATGTCTAAAAACAAACATGCAAGTAATGGCTGTTGTATGTATTTCCACATCCCTTATAGGCCATGAAGTTAACACACTAAGGTGGCAAATAGCAGTTACAATATGATTCTGGGGGGGGGGGAGCATTGTATCTCTTAAAACATTTCAATCAAACCATCTTAATCCATTGGGCCCCCAACCCAGCTCTTAGCAAATTGCCCAACAGCAAAAGATGTTAGTGTGGCGTGTGATTGTCAATTAATACATAGCATGCATTCATTTTCTAAGCTCCATAGTTTCATACTCTTCATAAATGTTCTTAAACGTCATGTATATTCGTGACAATTTGCACATTACCTGTCGACACACATGACACACCCTGGTCAAAGTGAGCACTCCACTACAAGCCACACCCTAGAGCCATGTGTTTAGCTATGCCTTGCTGCCACACCCTAGAGCCATGTGTTTAGCTATGCCTTGCTGCCTATTTCTAAGTTTAGCCACATTTTTAGGGTCATTCACACATTACTAACCTGCTGGAATTGGCGGGTTGTCCGTGTCCTGCTGTGCCGAGTGTCCCTCTAAGGCAACAGGATGTAGCAGGCCCAACACCATCTCCTCAGCCTGGGTAAATTTCAATTTAGTGGGGAATCCTCCGCCAGTTTGAAAGCTGAAAAACATAGTAATCATAATTAAGCGCACTGATGGATAGACAAGAAGAATAAAAACCAACAAATAAGCTATGTACCTGTACTGCCGCCTTTTATTCTGTTTCTTCCGTACTGCATATTTCAGGTCCGATATCTTGCGCTGAATCTGTTCCACATCTTTGAGTTCGTCCCCCGCTGCATTAACTTGTCTGGTGAGTTCTGCCAATATCTCAGATTTGCGCTGTTTGCTAGTAGTTTTGGATTTGCTCCCATATTGGTCATCATAATATAACGTGAGCCCACTAGCTAATGCCAGAGTTTGGGACTCACCAAAACGGCCACTCAAGTGGCCAATGTGCGCCCTGTTTGGGGTGGTTGTGGCTCCTCAGTGTTTGGTGGCAAATGGGGTGACATTCTGGCCTGGGGGAATGGAGGAGACCTCAAGGACTGGAGGCTGGCTGTGGATCGTACTGGACTGGGAAAGGGACTGGGTGTTCGTGGCTGGGTGGCCACTGAAGTTGCAGGTGTTGATGTGGCATAGGGGGAATGCATGACAACCTGTGCCGGAGGAGAATGTGGGCGAGGAAGAGAGGGTCTGGAGGAGCTTGAGCTGCTGCTTGTGGCCCTGTGGCTCTGTGGGCCCTTTGAGGTCGTTGGCTGGGGTGAGCCATAGCTGGTGTGTCGGCCACTCTTGGGCTTGGTTTTGTAGCCACGTGCGGGACCTTGGCCTTGGGTGCCTTTTCGGGCTTCTGGGCCTGCTGTGGCTGCTTTTGGCTGTTGGCCTTCGGGCCCTGCTGCGTCTTCTGGCCCTGCTGCGTCTTCTGGCCCTGCTGCGGCTTCTGGCCCTGCTGCGGCTTCTGGCCCTGCTGCGGCTTCTGGGCCTGTGTTTGGTCCCTTTGGCTAGTGCCTTGGTGCCACGTGGGGGGGGGATATGTGGCAGGGTGGGGTGGGGCTTCGTCCCCTCTTACCCATTTGGAGGGCATGAGCTGGTGTAGCCTTGGTTGCCTTGCTCTTTGGTTGGGATGCTGCCACCTCCTTTTTTGCCGCAGCCTTTGTGGTAGGCCTTAGCCTCGTTTTGGCCTCTTGCGACCTTATTTTTGGGCCCTCGCCCTGCTCAGCCCGCTTGGTAGCCTTCTTCTGGGTGGTTTGCTTTTTTGCTGGCATTTTGCCTGGACTCTCAAAGAGAATGAGCTGTGTGTGCAGGGACCTTTAAATAAGGTATCTACCGTGTGACGCCTACGCGTTCGCTTACGCGCACGTCAGCCGTTCGCACGGACATGCGGAACCCGGAAACCGCTCGGGCACTACTTATCTGCTGCCGAGAAAAATAAGAAAGATGGCGCCCACTATCTTCACCCGCCAACAAGAAGAGATCATCATGCTCGTAAGTGTATTTGTAGGCCTTTCAAGTGACATCTAAATTCTGCTTGACATGTTAAGGATGCGCACAAAGTAAGAGATTTGATCCAAATTGGGGTAAAATACATTCACACCCAAACGCACTCCACACACGTGCCAAACAACAGTGCGGCCAGATTTGAAAGTTGACTTAGCCTAGAAGTGTGTGGGGGTATGTTTTAATGTGATTGACCAAATTCTTTATAGGCATGTATAATTTATTGCTATGTTTGATTTGTGTTTTGTAGACCATGCTGGAGCGCAGGTACAACTACCTGCCCAACTCCTTTGAAAAACGAAACGTCGCCCTGGAGATCATCTCGGAGATCCAACACCAGACCGATACCACCTTCACCCACACACAGATCATGCAGCATTGGTCGGACCTGAAAAGACTGCACATGCCCCGGGTGCGGAGGTTTTTCGGGATCCATTTCCCAAGTAAGTACATAGCGATTGCATGCAAGATGTAACTACGACAGAAGGTAGGCCTTTTATTTATAATGCCTTTTCTTTGGTAGTGTTGGAAATGGATTACCGCATTCGCCGCACCCGGAGGTGCACAGGCCGACCAGTGCTGCATGATTCTGCAGCTGTGAGTGAAGGTGGTGGATCTCCTGGGCGACGGGCCTACCCCTCCTCTGTGGGGTCCTCAGACCAGCCCCTGGACCTTACAACAGAGGAGGGGCGGCACAGCGTGGGCAGGCAGTCGTACCCTGCCACGCATGCGGGAGCCTCTGGTATGTCACTCTTCATGTATACGCACACACATATACATGCTAGCTCCTGATATCACCAAACTGATTCCTTCATTCTGTATTTTTAGATGCTTCTGGTGCGGGTGAGGTAGTGGTTGAGGAGGCAGCAGATATGGGCCCACAAGACCCTGGAGAAGGTGAGTGATGTGACCCAGACTTAGCTAGAAACATTTGAGGACTGCTGAATCAGACATTAAAAATAACCATATTTCCCATGTTTCTACAGGCACTTCTTCACAGCAGAGCCAGGAACCAGGACATCATCGTGTTGTCCCCAACGAGCCATCTCTCGGCCACCAACCAAGTAGTCATGCCATTATTGCCATTTATGTGTTACTTCACATGAACACACAAATACATAATGCCCTAGTCAATGGCAATATAAGAGTGACCTGTGGCCACTTCCTTAGTTTAATGACTTGGCAAACTGACCTGTAGCCACTTCCTTAGCTTAATGACTTGCAAAACTGACCTGTGGCCACTTCCTTAGCTTAATGACTTGCAAAACTGACCTGTGGCCACTTCATTAGCTTAATGACTTGCAAAACTGACCTGTGGCCACTTCATTAGCTTAATGACTTGCAAAACTGACCTGTGGCCACTTCATTAGCTTAATGACTTGCAAAACTGACCTGTGGCCACTTCATTAGCTTAATGACTTGCAAAACTGACCTGTGGCCACTTCATTAGCTTAATGACTTGCCAAACTGACCTGTGGCCACTTCATTAGCTTAATGACTTGCAAGAATGACATATGTGGCTTATAGTTAATTTGTTAACTAAAATACATTAAATCCACAGGTGAGAAACATGTATTGTTCTCCAAATAATATTTGTGTCGAAATTTGTTCCAGGGACCACACGACAAAGACTAGCCGACATGAATCGGCCCAAAAAGGGAAGAAGAACATAACCGCTAAGTGATTTGGGTAAGTTTTAGGGACCGAAAATGGAAGAAGAACCTAACCGCTAAGTGATTTAGGTACGTTTTAGGGATCAAAAGGGAAGCTGCAGGATAGCGCTAAGTGGTTAGGGTGAGCTTTAAGGGATCAAAAGAGAAGCTGCAGGATAGCGCTAAGTGGTTAGGGTGAGCTTTAAGGGATCAAAAGGGAAGCGGCAGGATAGTGCTAAGTGATTAGGGTGAGCTTTAAGGGATCAAAAGGGAGGAGGCAGGATAGCGCTAAGTGGTTAGGGTGAGCTTTAAGGGATCAAAAGGGAAGCTGCAGGATAGCGCTAAGTGGTTAGGGTGAGCTTTAAGGGATCAAAAGGGAAGAGGCAGGATAGCGCTAAGTGGTTAGGGTGAGCTTTAAGGGATCAAAAGGGAGGAGGCAGGATAGCGCTAAGTGGTTAGGGTGAGCTTTAAGGGATCAAAAGGGAAGAGGCAGGATAGCGCTAAGTGGTTAGGGTGAGCTTTAAGGGATCAAAAGGGAAACTGCAGGATAGCGCTAAGTGGTTAGGGTGAGCTTTAAGGGATCAAAAGGGAAGAGGCAGGCTAGCGCTAAGTGGTTAGGGTGAGCTTTAAGGGATCAAAAGGGAAGCTGCAGGATAGCGCTAAGTGGTTAGGGTGAGCTTTAAGGGATCAAAAGGGAAGAGGCAGGATAGCGCTAAGTGGTTTAGCTGAACATTGTAGTAGAAGTGATGGGAGTGAAATTATGTATGCGAGCACTTTAATGAGTTAAGATTGTAGTGCGCAGGCGCAAGATCGTAAGGATTCCGTCTGGACGATTATTTTTGGAAAAAGTGAAACAGAATGTATCGGGAAACGTAAAGGATTCGTGTGAGGATACGATGGGAAAAGGGCAAAAACGAAAGGCTATGTTGTTACCTTAGAAAATGAATCAGAAAAGTCTCGATGGAAAATGACATCCTCGTACTCGTACTCTGGCATACGAGCGGACGGAAACTTTACAGAAGGTTTACAATGCATGCTTGGAATCGCTTGCACATTCATACGAGAGCGGGAACTTTTGAAAACGACAACGGCACTAAAACTGAAGTTTTTTTGTCTCTCTCTGAATCGAGTCTAATGTGCACAAACATCAACAGATTCATGCCCATAGGTAGGGTTAATTCGTCAATGCGTGTAAAACGTCAGCGAAGAGACCACTTCTCTTATTCACAAAGCCCCATACATTTAACGGCAGTTTGAGGATAAATAAAAAGAAAAACGCATCTAGTGTGATATTGTAAAACACCTCAAACCTTTTTAAATAAAAATGCACTCACAAATATAGCAGCAAATATACAGCAGTTAGGTAATGATATTGCCTAACTGCTGTATATTTGCTGCTATGTAACTGTTATAATATAATATTTATACAAATATATATGTATATTTAAACATATGTACTGTATAGAGTTAATCTTTCTTGTTTCTAGGTTACGGTTGTCTGTATTGATTTCTGACCAGTCACAAAAAATACAATTCTGTGATTACGCACCTGTAGAATTGGTATTATATGTATACAGCAGGTCCTGTTCCAGAAGATATTCCTTACTCTTGGGATACACTCCAGTAGATGGCGCTGGACTGCAGAGACAGAAAAGTGGCTCCTCACGGCCCCATAAATACCCGGGACCTCCAACAAAATCCCCAGTATTGAAAAGCAGTTAGCAAGAGACCGGGAGAACTATAACCATTATATGAAAATTTTAACATAAAAACAATCACCATAAAGAGGTAACTAAAGATAATGATAACAAGGGCGGGGTGGAACAGGACATGCTGTATACATATAATACCAATTCTACAGGTGAGTAATCACAGAATTGTATTATTCTAACTATACAGCACGTCCTGTTCCAGAAGATATTCCTTACTCTTGGGACATCCAATAGCAGTGTCTGTAAGGTAGGGTGGGATCCCCAAAAGTAACAGCAGACAGTTTAAAACACTGCTGCCTGCAGAACTTTGCGGCCAAAAGCAGCAACAGCTGAGGCCCTAACATCAACCTTGTAAAACCTAGAAAAAGTATGAACAGAAGACCAAGTAGTGGCCTTGCAAACTTGTTCAACAGAAGTTTGGTGCTGAAAAGTCCAAGAGGCACCAATAGCATGAGTAGAATGAGCAGTAATGTGGAAGGGAGGTTCCTTCCCCTTAGCAGAGCAGGCCTGAACAACAGCCTGACGTATCCACTTACTGATAGTGGACTTAGCCAGAGCCAGGCCTTTCTTAGGTCCAGACGGAAGCACAAAAAGAGCATCAGTCTTCCTGAAGGATTCAGTAGCCACCAAATAGAACTTCAGGGTTCTGACAATGTCCAAAGAATGCAAAACCCTTTCCTTAGGGTTACTAAGATTAGGACACAGAGAAGGCAAAACAATGTCCTGATTGAGATGAAAAGCAGAAACAAACTTAGGTAGGAAATCTGGCTTAAAACGAAACACCACCTTGTCCTGGTGTCTCTCAAAATAAGGAGGCTTGATGGAAAGCGCCGCCAACTCAGAAACACGCCTAACAGAAGTGATAGCCACCAAAAAGACCACCTTAAGCGTAAGAATGGACAAAGGGGCCCCTTGCAAGGGCTCAAAGGGAGACCCCTGCAGGGCAGACAAGACCAATTTCAAATCCCAGACTGGTAACATAGGCTTACACGGGGGACGCACGTGAGGAACCCCCTGGAAAAAGGTCTTGACCAGGGGATGCTGAGCAAAGGATCTTTGGAAGAAAATAGCCAAAGCAAACACATGACCTTTCAGAGTACTGAGCTGAAGACCCAGATCCAAACCATGTTGGAGAAACTCCCGAATCCTAGGAATAGAAAACACATGACAGGGAAGCGAGTGGGACTTGCACCAGTCAATGTAAGTACGCCAAACCCTGTAATAGATGGAAGAAGAGGACCTCTTCCTAGCCCTGATCATAGTATTCACCACCGAGGCAGGCAGCCCCTTTTCCATCAAGATCGAGGTTTCAACAGCCAGGCCGTCAAAGCCAGCGTTTGTAAATTGGGGTGGTGTAGGTGCCCCTGAGTGAGCAGATCTGGAACCAGTGGCAGCGCGTACTGATCTACTGCCAACTGCACGATGTCTGCGAACCACACTCTTCTTGGCCAACAGGGGGCCACCAGGATGGTTGCCACCCCTTCCTGAACTATCTTGTGCAGCACCCTGCCCAGCAGTGGAAACAGGGGAAACACATACAGGAGCTGGAACCTCGTCCAGGGCCAAGGCCAGAGGATCCTGGGACAGAGAGACAAAGACTGGAAGCTTGTGATTGTGACGGGACGCAAATAGATCCACGTCCGGCTGGCCCCAACGGTGGCACAGGGAGCGAAACACCCTGCTGCTGAGGGACCACTCTCCCAGACGAGAGGTCCCCCTGCTCAGAGAGTCTGCCTCCAGATTCTCCACCCCCGGAATGTACACAGCCGAGATGCAGGGAACATTTTCCTCTGCCCAGGACAGTATCAGGGACACTTCCTTGAGGGCCCTCTTGCTCCGGGTCCCTCCCTGATGATTGATATAGGCAACCGCCGTCTGGTTGTCTGAGCGGACCTGAACAGCCCGACCCCTCAGGTGAGGGGTTAAGTGGGCAAGAACCAACCTGATTGCCCTCAATTCAAAAATGTTGATAGGGGCATGGGCCTCCTGAGGGCCCCACTGACCCTGGAATGTCGGGGACTTCCAGAACCCCCCCCCCCAACCTGTCAGACTGGCATCCGTGGTGACAGTCTCCCAGAAGGGGGCAAGAAAGGACCTGCCCCCCAGCAGGTTCCCTGAGACCAACCATCACACTAGAGACCGCCTGACCTGAGGGGACAAGACAAACACCTGATCCAGGGACCCAGGGTCCCGATCCCATACTGCCAAGAGGTGAAGCTGAAGAGGCCTCATGTGGAACTGAGCATATGGAACCGCCTCGAAGCATGACACCATCAGGCCCACCAGCTGCATCCCCTGCCGGATGGATGGATGGGGACAAGACAGCAGGAACTGAACTTTCTCTTGAAGGACCTCCACCTTCTGCTGAGGAAGAAAGATCTTGACCTGAGCCGAATCCAGAATCATGCCCAGGAAAGGTTTCACCATGGAAGGAGACAGGGAAGATTTGGGGTGATTGATCACCCAGCCGAATGATTCCAGTGTGGACACCACCCTTTGAGTGTCCAGCTCTGCCTGATGGAAGGATTGAGAAGCTATAAGCATGTCGTCCAAGTAGGGGAGAATGTGAATGCCCTGAGAACTCAGCAGGGCCATCACTCCTGCCAGCACCTTGGTGAACACCCTGGGGGCCGAGGTAAGGCCGAAGGGCAAGGCCACAAATTGGTAGTGCTGGTCCTCCAGAGCAAACCTGAGGAACCTCTGATGACCTGGAAAGATAGGGACGTGAAGGTAAGCATCCTTGATGTCTACAGAGGTCATGAAGTCCCCTGGGCATAGGAAAGTCCCAGCTGAACGCAGAGTCTCCATGCGAAAGTGTTTGAATCTAACAAACTTGTTGAGAAGCTTTAAATCCAGGATAGGTCTTATGGACCCATCCCTTTTGGGCACAATGAAAAGATTGCAATAATAGCCTTTGCCCCTTTCCCTCAAGGGCACCCGGCAGATGACACCTAGGTCTAGAAGGCCTTGGACAGCCAGGGAAAGACACTGAGCTGACAAGGGGTTTGGAGCTACACAAGATTTGATGAATCTTGGGGACGGCCAGGCTGCAAACTCTATCTTGTAACCAGAGGAAACTACCTCCTGAATCCACCGGTCTGAGACATGACGCCTCCAGACGTGAGCCAAGAGCCACAGCCGTCCCCCCACCCTGATGGGTGAGGGCACCCCTTCATGCCTGAGGGGGCTTGGGGGAGGACTTAGTCTTGGGACCCCAGGGGGGGCCAGGGCGGCCACGTCCTCGGCCCCTGCGCCAAAAATCTCCACGGGCTCCAGCAAAGGAAGCTCCCCGTCCAATTCTTGAGCCCCTGAAGGAAGGAGAAAAGGCACCTGAACCCTGAAAGGACCGGAGCTGCCTTCTACCCTTAGCAAATAAGTCCAAACGTTCCTAAAAGAGGCGCAGCCCCTTGAAGGGAAAACCAGTGAGGGCCTTTTTGGCAGCATTTTCAGCTGCCCACTGGCGCAGCCAGACTGAACGGCGTATAGCCACCAACAAGGCAGAAGCTCTGCCACACATTCTAATGGTATCATCCAGGGCAGAGAGAACATATGCAACAAATTCCTCACAACGCAAAAGAGCTCTATACTCTTCACTACTAGCATCATCAGGGGCCCCATCTAAGAGACCCCTGAGCAGGCTTTTAATGGCAACAGCCGTGATAGCAGAGGCACAGACCGGACGAAGCGCGGTCCCAACACAGGCAAAAGCATGGCTAGCCAGCTGATCCATGCGCCTTCCCCATCTCTCAATGTAGTAGTGTCAGGGGAATGCATGACAGATGTGTTAGACAACCCCAGAACCGGTGCATCCACCTCTGGAGGACATGACCAACGTTTAACCATATCAGCAAGGAAGGGATACCTCTTATCCCAACTCGTTGGTACCCCAGGAAGCCGGCCAGGCCTTTCCCACTCCTTGAGAATCAAATTATTAAAGTGAGTTTGTTCAGGAAACTCCAAACGTGGCTTAACAGTATGAAACAGCTCCCCCTGCTGCCACGGGGCCACGGCAGGAGGAGAGATACAGAGTACTTCAAATATTTGAGCCAAAAGTCTGTCAGTATCATCTGAAGCCCATGGGTCAGACCCAGACTCAGCATAACCCCTAGGCTGATCCTCAGATGATTCTGAATCAGAGAATAATTCCCCTTCTTCCAGGGGGGTATAACCAGTAACATCAAAAAACTCCTCAGATTCCATAGGAAAGAGAGTAACACTGGGTGCACATAAGCAAAAGATATGCAATACAGATAGGTACATAAAAAAATTAGCCCACAGGGGCACTTACGGACCGTGATAGTAAGATGCCAGACACACGCAGCAGAGAATTAAAATGGCGCCCGCATATACCTCGAGGGGCGGGCAGCGGAGACAGTGATGCAAAACGCGTCATCCGCAAGGCCCACCCCCCCCGAAGAGCGCGAAAACGCGCCCACCTGACAAGACCAGCCAATGATGGCACAGCAGCGCCTGAGGCGATGTCGCTGCCGAACGCGGAGCGCAGTACAAACACGCGGCGGCAGAAGAAACCAGTGCAACCAATTCACAGGGATCAGACACAACACACACACAGTAGATACAAGGATATGCACCCCCCCCCCCCCCCCGAGAACTACAAGGGAGAGCGAGGGAAGCAATGGCCAGCCTGAAGGGAGCCCACTGTGCGTACAGGGGGCGAGGGGCATAAGTGCGGGAGGGGCATCCCATAAGGCTCACCACGGGCCTATACCGCCTACTCTTTGGTGGGGGACTGTGGTTGGAGCAGCGCTCCTTAGCACCTGACAGCGGTGCTGCCTACCTTCACCTGAACCAGTGCAGCCTAAGCTGGGAGGCAGTAGAAGGAAACGGGTGGGAATAGTCCTACAGGGCGCAGGCTAATAGCCCCGCTCACCTGCGAGTAGAGAGAGCCATCTTCTAGTCATCACAGCCAGGACTGCAGAGAAGAACTGGGAACAGGGAACAGGAGAGAAACAGGAATATAGATGGAGGGGGAAGAGACCAATAAGGGAGAAAGAAGCGAATATTAAAGAGGACTAGCGAGAAAAGGGTGAGAGACAAAGACGAGGACAGAGAAGAAAGATGAATGGAAGGAATGTGAATAGCAATGAGAGAAATGTCAGTGCTGTCTAATCCCAGACCAGATACTGTTTCTGCATTAGCTGAGGGGAATAAATTTGTGGTTTTTACAGGGCTCCAGCTCTATTGCTGACCATATACATGCTTGCAATCTAGACAAAACTATGCTTTGTACAGTACTACGGAAGATGATGGCGCTTTATGAATAAATAATAATAATCAGGGACATGCTGGCAGCAGTGACAGTGTGTGTGGGTGAGAGGCAGCGGCGGTGGAGATACGTCACGCTCGTGCTCGTCCTCCTGGGCTGCAGCTAACTGGCTGCTCACATGATCAGACTCTGCCCGTACAGGAAACTGCTGCCGGCCTCACACTGTATTTATTCTGTCACAAACAAGGTGCATTCCTCCTCCAGCACCCCGGCTGAAGGGATCCCCTGGGCGCCCGGCAGCAGCCATGGCCTGGACCTCATACCAGCTGATCCTGGCGGCGATGATGCTTGTGACGGGCTCCATTAACACGCTGTCTGCTAAGTACGTACAAAGAGGCTCTTGTTTACAATCACTGCACTGCCTGGAATATATTCTGCCAGCAGGTTTCTCCTGCCAGCTTCCTTCCAGAGGCTACAAGAACCAGCGAGCCCTGTTAGCTAGAGGCTGGCACGCCTTTCTGGTACTTGTAGTTCCTGCACTTATCTACATCAGATTTACTAAGAGGCTGATTCATTTACTAGCGGCAGGTATCGGCAGATGAGCGTCCGTATAGCAGCGCTTAGAGCGACCGCTAGTAGGCGCTGTGAACGGCTATCGGGCGTTGTAACAGAGCGCCTCAGTCGCTGTAGTAATCTGTCCGGCACTGATGAATGTGATGTATGTTGGGCGTTCTAACACCAGTACAGCGTTGTAGCGAGCGAAAGGTAGCGCCAGCTCAGTGCGACCGACTCTCAGCGACTCACACCATATTCAACAAAAACACAGACACAGAGCGTAGGCACTCTGGATCTGGGCGCTATAGCACAGAGCGCCAGACGCTGTGTGATTAAAGTCTGTTTTGAACACCTGTAACAAAGCGAAAACACATGGAATTACATTGTTGTAACATTGTGACATTAATACTTTAATGCCAGACCTATAATGACAATTCTGCATAAAAATATAAAAAATCAAAAAAGTTTTCAAAAATGACTTTTTGTAGGCCAGGAGAGGTCACACAATTATTTGAGAGAAAAGAAAATAGAAACAAAATACCCTGTTTAAACAGAAGAAAAGGAACGTCCATTGAAATGTATGGGAGAGTGACAGGTAATACCTGGTGCTCTGGAACCTAGAGCGCCGGCACTATGCGCTGAGCAGCCTGTAATGATAAATCGTACTATACAAGGAGCTGTTAGTCGCTTACCAGAATCGTCTTCATAAATGTGGTTTTGCGTACAGCGCCCAGCATTCACCAGATGCTGCCTGTCGCTACGAGGCACTACCTGGCGCTATCCCTTGATGAATAAACCCCTAAATGAATCCTTTACCTGCTTTTGGAGATCTTGCAATAAATCAGGTTCACTGTCAGGGAATTGTTATATTTGGGCCTAAGAGCTTACACTCCAAATCTATTGATTTTAGATGGTAAAGAGAACCTGTCATGACAGAAATTCAAAGGATGCCATTGCTAGAGGCTCATTCACTAAATTGCGGAACGCTCTCTGCAATTATATATAAAATATAGAGTGGTTGTTATTTCCTTAGTAAATACACTATGGGATGTTATTTCCTAATAGGGACAGATTCGGGCTGGCCCACCAGCTTACCAGGGAAGCTCCCGCTGGACCCCTGAACTAAAGGGTCCTTTGGGGGCCCCCATCTCCAGAAGGGGTGGTGCACTATATGATAGCAAATACTGTGCTTTCCATTTTTATATGATAGGTAGTGCTGGATGTCACTGTTCTATGGAAGGAGAGCACAGGTTGTCCACTCACACACAATACAGTTAGGTTTGATGTCTATGTACGTGAGCCCTAAAAATAAACTTGTAATATTTGCATGGGTGGGCCCCTAGAGTCCAGGCACCCCAGTCACACACTACATAGGGACTTTTCTGCAGCTTATCTGGAGAGCTTCATCACCTTAGCCCCAATCATGTGTGTAGGATATGATTATTAAGTATCCAGGGTTGTTGTTATTTCCTTAGTAAGACAAATATTGGACCGCACCAGTCGAAAAAATATATATGGCAGGTATGCTTACAGAGGGATAAGTGTACATACAGTAACCATCTAGACAAAAAGGGGAGTCCCACACGCTCACCAAACCTATTCCAATTGAGACAGAGTGGCGCTACCTTAAGTGGAATAGGATTGGGGAGCGTGTGGGACTCCCCTTTTTGTCTAGATGGTTATTTCCTTAGTAAATACAGGGAACTTGTCATTTCCTTATAGGGACTTTCTGCATTTTACCTAGAGAGATTCCGCACCTGACACTCAATTATGTGTGCAGAATATACTTTATAAAGCATATTTCTCAGAAATACAGATGTCATTACTAGTAGGGCTATTAAAGCAGTCAAAATGACCCACCCTACCCTGGAGCTGAGGCAGGATGGGGGGGTTACAAAAAATACCCAATACCTCATCCAGGGGTCCGCGCACCCCAGATCTTGGGCACCGCCATCTTGGACTAAAATACAGAGCTGCATCCCCTGGCTCCATGCGTGTTCCTGCGGAGCGCACGGGGACCCTGGGTATGCCGCTTTGTATCTTTTTCTGTGGCGGCCACATAGAGACCAAGAGAGCATCGTGGGGGCCCTGAATAAGGTTTTTTTTTAAACCCCCCCCCCCTGTCCTGCCTCAGTGCCAGGGTAGGGAGGCAGGGCGATGCTGGGGCGGTCATTTAACTAAAGTTCTGCTTTAACCAAAATGTTAAGAGCTTTCTGCACCTTAGTAACGGCGTTAGATACATTTCTGCTTCTTACCTGGAGTGCTTCTCCACATCAAACCCAACCATACTTCTAGGATATGCTTATGCTTATGTGTCAAACCCCCCAGGGTGCCCTTAAAACTCACCTTTCCTATCCAATGAGAGTCGTCTGCCGTGAGTACGTCAGTCAGCAGGCAGCTCTCATTGTTTTTGAATGGGGAGCTCGCTCTGTTGCATCCCCGGCAATGTGCACTTGCTCCTGTCCCAGCCATTCAGATAGGCTGGGGAGGAAGCACGCACAAGCCTGGGGATGCGGTAGGGGCACTCCCCATTATAGTCAATGAGAAAAAGGTAAACACAGTAAACAACTCTTTTTGGCTGAGCACCGCGCATGCACCATAGGAGCAAGGAAGAGGTGAGTAGTACTGGGCATTCTGGGTTTCACACAGCAGGGTATCCCAAACCAAGATGTCAACTTTAAAGCAATATATATGTTTTTATATATGTGCAGAGCTGAGCAGATGTGGGCCTAGGTGACATGAAAAAAAGTGGGCAGAGGTGAGTAGAGATTAGAAGAGCTGAGACAGGCATAGGTGAAGGAGGGGCAGAGATGGAGAGCAGTAGGCAAAGGTGAAGGAGGGGCAGAGATGGATAGCGTTAGGCAAAGATGAAGGAGGGGCAAAGATGGATAGCGGTAGAAAAAGGTGAAGCAGGGGCAGAGATGGAGAGCGGTAGGCAAAGGTGAAAGAGGGGCAGAGATGAAGAGCAGTAGGCAAGGGTGAAGCAGGGGCAGAGATGGATAGCGGTAGGCAAAGGTGAAAGAGGGGCAGAGATGGAGAGCAGTAGGCAAGGGTGAAAGAGGGACAGAGATGGAGAGCGGTAGAAAAAGGTGAAGCAGGGGCAGAGATGGATAGCGGTAGGCAAAGGTGAAAGAGGGGCAGAGATGAAGAGCAGTAGGCAAGGGTGAAGCAGGGGCAGAGATGGATAGCGGTAGGCAAAGGTGAAAGAGGGGCAGAGATGGAGAGCAGTAGGCAAGGGTGAAGGAGGGGCAGAGATGGAGAGCGGTAGGCAAAGGTGAAGGAGGGGCAGAGATGGATAGCGGTAGGCAAAGGTGAAAGAGGGGCAGAGATGGAGAGCGGTAGGCAAAGGTGAAGGAGGGGCAGAGATGGAGAGCGGTAGGCAAGGGTGAAAGAGGGACAGAGATCGAGAACGGTAGGCAAGGGTGAAAGAGGGGCAGAGATAGAGAACGGTAGGCAAGGGTGAAGGAGGGGCAGAGATGGAGAGCGGTAGGTAAAGGTGAAAGAGGGGCAGAGATGGAGAGCGGTAGGCAAAGGTGAAAGAGGGGCAGAGATGGAGAGCAGTAGGCAAGGGTGAAAGAGGGACAGAGATGGAGAACGGTAGGCAAAGGTGAAGGAGGGGCAGAGATGGAGAGCGGTAGGCAAAGGTGAAGGAGGGGCAGAGATGGAGAGCGGTAGGCAAAGGTGAAGGAGGGGCAGAGATGGAGAGCGGTAGGCAAAGGTGAAGGAGGGGCAGAGATGGAGAGCGGTAGGCAAAGGTGAAGGAGGGGCAGAGATGGAGAGCCGTAGGCAAAGGGCGGCGAGCTGAGGTCATGTGGGCAGGTGTGTGACAGACAGGTGAGGTGGGCCCTGTTTTTGGAATTAGCACAGCACTGCCTCTAGTGGCCAGCTACCTGCACTGCAGGCAAGATTATCTCAGCTTTACAACTCATTAAAAGAACTAAGGGTGCCTGGGGCCCTGGGCCACAGGTTGTGCATCTCTGTCCTACAGAGTTTTTGTTAGTTCCTCAGTATCATGTGTGCAGGTTTTCTTGTATATATATATTTCTTTACACTTTGTGTGTTGGGGAAAGAGCGATTGTAACATTTTAGTAAATGACACCTTATGTACCTACCTGCACTTGTAATCCTTAGCTTCTTCCTCTTTGAACAAACAGATGGTAAAGTTAAGTGATGACAGTTAGGCTACTAAAGCAGTTAAAGTGGACCAAAATCTAGCCTCCCTTCCACCAAATTGGATTTGGGAGGCCCCTGTTTGCAAAACTCCATGGGACTGCTGAATTTTTACTTCGCCACATGCTCCCATGTGAAATATCGGGGTTTAAGTCAGAACCATGAGCTGGCGGGGTCCTGGGAATGCTGCTGGAGACCCACGCGTGAGCCGTGGGATCGCCTACCGAGGTGAGTATATGATGAAACCAGGGGGTTTCAAACAGCAGGGCATGCCAAATCGGGATGCCCCTGGGAAGAATTTTTATCCAGCATTGGAGTCTTTTAGATTATAAGACCTCTTTGAGCAATCACAATGTTCTCACCATCACCCCACAATTGCTAGTGAAACATGGCCTATAGAAATCTATGGTCTCTGTCACATACTTGCTTGGTAAGTGCAAAACAAGTGAAATCACTATTAAAATGTCTGGAACTCACCAGTACACAGAAGCAAAGCATTAGTAATTATTTTCAATGCCCGGCAATGAGTTTTGAATTGAAACAATTGCCTGGCGCCTCCGCCAGCCCATTCCCCCCTGCTGCCATTTTGATACACTGGTGGCACAGACATCACAGCCCATTGCTTATAGCCCCAGCATCATGGCTGTGGAGGCCATACCCAGTCCTGACACAGTTATGCCCCTACATTACAAAATCTGTGGGTACCATTGGCTCCCTGCACAGGGGCATCCCTAAATACGATGCCCCAGAAAAGCCTATCAAATCTCAGGTACATTAAAGAAAAATTTTCAGTCAGAAATGGCGGGACTCACTCACTCTAACAACCAGTGGCTGCACAGTAAAGTGCTAGGGTGCCGGCTGCAGTGTTAGATTTTTCGCGCTGTCTAAGCCAGCATCTCCAAGCGCACTGGCGGCCGCATCCCCCACTTCCCTCTAACGTGCCCGTGCCGGCCATTCACAAATGCCTGGCACAAGCAGGCGCCCTGCTGAGAGGGATAGTGGGGATGCGGCTCATGCATGCACCATTAGACCGGGAAGCAAGGTAAGTGAACGAGGTGACCTGGGAGCTTTACACAGGGGCATCCCGATTTTGGATGCCCCGGGGGGAGGAAATGGGTTTTGGTCCATTTTAAATGGCGGCAATGCACAGTGAAATCCCTCACTGCTGCATATTAAAGAAGGACGCTGGTCATTTCTGAACAAAACCCAGGATTTTGACTATCCCAGGCCTTGTTTCCTGTACTGGGGGCATCTGATTTTGGGATGCCCAGCTGTGTGAAACCCCCTGATTGCTCAGAAAAACTCGCATTTCCTCACTCCTATGGCGTATGCGTGGGCTCTCATCCAATCAGAGCCATTTGTTGTACATATGTAATGCTTGGCAAACAGATTTATCTATGTCAATTGGGAGCCCAGCTGGCTCCCATCTTATTTGAATGGCTGGGAGCGCATGCACAGTATATGGCGGGGTGCAGCCGCCAGGTAATGGAACCAGAAAAAAAGGTTAGGGGGGGGTTAACACAGCAAGCATCACAATTTGTTATGCTCCAGGGGAAGATTCTTAGATTCCTGGCCTGGTCCCATTGGGTTTTGTTCCGGTTTAAAAACCTGCCACAAGCCATTCAGACATGCTAGCCCAAGTGCTAACATATATGGCTAAACAAGGGAGCCCAGCACACTCTGCCTCCGCTGCCTCTGTAGTATGTACCAGTGAATACTTACCCTCCTTCTCGCTGGCTGCACTGCAGGACTCAAGCCCGCTCCTGTTGCCACGCAAGCCTCATGGCTTCATTGGCGGCGCGCACCTCTCCCTCGCTGACCAGCACCTGAGATGTGCATCCAGCTGGTGAGTGTCCATCTGGGAGGGGGGGGGGGGATTAGATTTGGGGTATTGCTGATGGAGGCCCATGGTGAGGACCCTATCATGGCTAGGTACGCCCCTGCCAGGGGGTTTCACACAGTGGGGCCAAATCAGGATGCTCTAGGAAAGGCTTTTCCCAGGAGCAATAGGGGATAAAAATGCCACTGTCTGGGTCCAATTTACAACAGGAACCTGACAGGGCCTCGATGACAACCCCCCCCCCCTCAAGGGTAGCAAATGGGGCATCCAATGCCATTTACAAAATTAGGTGAAAAGTCCTGTTCTACTTTGTTATTGGTCAGTACTGTATGAAGAAATGTCACAGCTTTCTGTCAAGAACAAACAGAATCCTTTTCACTCTCACTTGCAACTGGTTAATGATTTACATGATAAAGTGTTGCCAGTCCCATCTACCCTTCAATTCCCAGCATGAAAAAACCATGGGCCCTGAATATAATCCACTGATACTTACATTCAGGTATGGGGTGGGCCCCTAAAGTAATTTATACTGGTGGGCCCCTAAAGTCATTTATACTGGTGGGCCCCAGACACTCCTGTCCAATGCTGTATTTATCCAATAGAATTTCCCGCCTGGATGTTTGGAATGTCTATGAGATGCTAGTTCAGGTTTGCATACCACCCCTGCCTTCTTAGGATAGTGGAAATCATGGGCTTTGGTCCACTCTAAGCCCCTAACATGTAAGATGTGTTACTTACTAATATTTCCCCCTTAGTGATTGAAGTGGACCAAAGCCCATGGCGAGAATCTTAATGATTCCTGGGCCGATCTATTCTCCAGCCACACATTAATATACAAAGCTGATTGGAAGAGAGCCTGCTGCTGGGCTTCCTACAGTGGGACACCCCAAGTTGGGATGCCCCAGAGACCAAAACCCGGGATACTGAAATTCTGTGTTCTTTCAACTTTCCTGGGTTTTGGTCCTTGCTCCCATAGTACCCCAATACTGGATGTCCAGCTGTAGGAAACCCCCCCAAGTCACCCATTAAACTCAGCTTTCCTCGGTCTATGGTGCATGCATGGGCTCTTGACCAATCATCGTGCTCAACTGCGCTTGTCAAAATCAGCTAAGACTTGGCAAAGGGACGAGTCTACCCGAGAAGGCGCATGCCATACTAAAGGGATAGCAGACGTAGGCTGCAGCTCACACATGTGCCATTGTATTAGGAAGAAGGTGCGTTTTACAGGGGACACGGGGGTTACACACAGTGTGGCATCCTTAATCTGGATGCCTCAGAGGGTGAAAATATAATCCAATGATACTTACATTTAGGTGTGGGGTGGGCCCCTAGAGTCATTTATACTGGTGGGCCCCAGACACCCCTGTCCAACGCTGTATTTATCCAACAGAATTAACTGCCTGGAATGTTTGGAATCTCTATGAGATGCTAGGTCAGGTTTGCATACCACCCCTGCCTTCTCAGGATAGTGGAAATCACGGGCTTTGGTCCACTTTAAGCCCCTAACATGTAAGATGTTACTTAATAATATTTCCCCCTTAGTGATTAAAGTGGACCAAATCCCACGGCGATCGGCCCAGGAATCATTAAGATTCCCAGGCCGATCGATTTCCCCCCCCCCAGGGCATCCAAAATCGGGATGCCCCGCTGTGTGAAACTCACCAGGTCGACCCCATACACTTAACCTTGTTTCCCGGTCCAGTGGCATATGCGCGAGCCGCATCCCAGCTGTCCCTCTAGAAGGGTGCATGCCTGCACAAGGCATTTGTGAATGTTTGTTCCCTGTTAGAGGGAAGCGGGGGATGCGGCTGCCAGCGCGCTCGAAGCCGCTGGCCTTAGGCAAAAGCTTAGGCAATGTGACGTCAGCGGCCCAGAGTGCGCTGATTGGACGAGTGGTTGCACATGCGCAGTAGGACCGGGAAGTAAGTTGGCATCAGCGATCTGGGAGGTTTCACACAGCGGGGCACCCCTGATTGGGGGAAAGGGCCAAAGCCCAGGATAGCCAAAATTCTGGGTTTTGGTCTATTTTAACGCTTTGCTTTATGGACCATGGTAAAACGTTTGCAGTTATTTGATGACATGTCACATGTCTGGGCCTGAATGGCTCATCTTTAAGCTTTAGTAAGATGAGTAACTTAGTAAGACAGTAGAGAATTCCTGTTCGCCTAGTTCACTTCCTCTAAAATTCAGCCTAGGTTTGCATCCTGAAAACTGCCGACAGCATCAAATCTGGCCCGGGTGGTCATGTGATGAGTCAGAGCGTGCCACTAGCACACGACAGATAGGAAGCCTCAGCCTTGCTCAGCAAGTCCTATGGCCTGAACTTTGCTTCAGATGGCTGCACATCCCTAGTGCAATTATACACTGAAAAATAGAAAAAAACAATAAGCTTACTTCCTTAAAGAGGAACTCCAGTCAAAATATCATAGTTTAGTAAATTTCTCCTCTAAACCCCCTCTCTGATCAGCGATGTAAACTATTTCAGAAGGCTTATCTCCATGCAGATGTTTTGGAATAGCAAGCAGATTCTACGCTAATGAACTGCATTGGAGCAGCCATCTTGCCACAATTCTGTCAACCCTGCTTCTGAAAAACCCAGTCCCACAGTTACATTTCTCATTAAAATAATGCTTTATTTGTAGCCAGCTGTAAAAAGCCATGAGCTGCAATGACTCATCACTACTACATTAAAATATTGTATCAACATTGTAAACAACCTGTTGCAATGCTCTGCCTCAGCTGAGGCCATTGACTTACATTGTTCCATTCTTCTAGCAGCTGATGGTTCAGTGTAAGAGTGTGTAAAAAATGACAGACAAGCTGATCCCTTTTCAGAGGTGAATATCTCACTTTGGTGTGGGCTGCAAAACTGCAAACAGCCTGCCCTGTGTGGAGAAACAATATCACTCAGGCACACTATAGTCATGCTGATCTTTACATCACTGCAGCCAACTAGAGAAGGATTTTATCTAAAATTCTGTGTGGAAACAGATACAATGTATCACTGGCTGGTTGCGCTGGTCATAAGGAAACTCCCAGCTCACTGCGGTGTGTCTCTGTGCTAGCAAAGGCTCTCCCCATCCCCCCAACTCATGCTCATGTGTGAGCAGGGCTCTCAGGTGTGATCCAAGATGGGTGCTCCTATGTAATCCTAGGAGTGCAGCGATTTCACAACATTTGCATGGGATTAAAGCGGATGGAAACCTGAATTTGGGTCCACCACTCAGTGTCTGGGCCCCTGCCCGAGGCTGATGTTGCCTTGGTGGTTTACTTTGAAAACTCCCCCTGGCACTTTTGAGAGAGCCGCATGGGCCACAGCCTCATCCATGCTATACCTTATAGATTATGCAGGTTCCTGTGGCAGGCATTTCTGAAAGCATGACACGGTGGTGCGCCCAGAAGTGTGCCCTCAATTCATCCTTTCTAGCCGAGCTGTTGTCAAGTTGGCTAAAGAGGTATGAATGGAGCTGGAGGGCTGATTTGTCAGCAATCCGCACATGCACAGTGGGTTTGCTGTAAGGCGAGTTGTTCCATGTGATTCGTAGAATCACACACAGCGGGGCATCTCAAATCGGGATGCCCAACTGGAGAGAAACCATGCCTGTAAGAGTGAAAATCCCAGGTATTCTTTTTAAAAGTATCCCAGGTTTTGGTCCACCCCACTGGGGCATTCCAGTTTGGGATGCCCCGGTGCATGAAACCCACCAACCACCCACTTTTCCCTAACTAACCAGCCCATGGCGCATGCCTGACCATTGATGGGATATCTCGCATTGATCGCGGGATGTGCATTGTCACGCCCATTGGACTGAACAGCTGATGTGGCCACGCACAGCCAAGGGATGCTGAGGGTGATGCACACCGAGCAACTGTGCAGCCAGGATTCCATTTAGATTCTCCAGCCACGCATTAAAAAATATGCACAGCCATAAAAGCTGATTGGAAGAGAGCCCGCTGCCCGGGGTCCCTACAGTGGGACACCCCAAGCCCCAGGGACCAAAACCCAGGATACTGAATTTCTGTGTTCTTTTGACTATTCTGGGTTTTGGTCCATTCTCCCATGGCACCCCAATTCTGGATGTCCAGCTGTGTGAAACCCCCCAAGTCGCCCATTAAACTCAGCTTTCCCTTTCCTACGGTGCATGCATGGGCCCTTGACCAATCAGCGTGCTCAACTGCGCTTGTCAAAATCAGCTAAGACTTGGCTAAGGGACGAGTCTAGCCGAGTGTGCCGGTGGCCACATCCCCCCTATCCTCTAACAGGGAGCGTGCCCACGCTAAGCACTGAAACAGGCACATGCCATACTAAAGGTATAGCAGCCGAAGACTGCAGCTCACCTCACATATGTGGCGTTGTATCAGGAAGAAGATGAGTTTTACAGGGGACACGGGGGTTACACACAGTAAGGCATCCTTTATCTGGATGCCTTGAAGGTTGACAATCAGGCGGCCCTGATTAGACTCCAGGGCGCTTTAGGTCCTTTTATGACTACTTTAATGAGATTTAATTATGCAAACCCCTACTAGGGGGTGCACTAGCAAACAAAAAAAAAAACAACTTAAAGCGGACCTTCACCCTGAATAAGAGCATATTTTATATGTTTCCCCCACCCTGTACATACAGATTGCTCACATTAAAAATCATCCTACCTGCACCTGGTGCATTTTCTGAGCCTTTAAACAAGATGGCGGCTCATGGAGCATCAGGCAGCCGGCAAACAGGAAGTGTCTTCAGACTGTGCTGCTCTGCATTTTGGGATTGCTGGCCTTTCCCTGACCCCAGCTTTGCTCTGTCTGTGCAAAGCACAGCTATAACCCCGCCCCCCTGCACTTTATCCCGCTCTCATCTCCTCTGTATGTGTGATGCTTCTGAGTCAAGATGGCGGTACCCGTATCCTAGAGTCCTGAACAGAGTTGCATCCCGGTGGGGGAAAGAATAATAAGTAAGTGACAAAAAATTTAAAATATATTAATTTTAGATGCTGGGGAATGGTATTTTAAGGGTTTGGGCTTTTCATTAAATCATGCTGAAGGTCCGGTTTAATAAGATAGGAAAAGGAAACTACATTTAATAATAATAATAATAATAATGAGATATAAGGGTCAGTTGGGGAGGGGGGGCATTAACAATTCCCCTGAGATCTTGTAATCCTATAAACCTGGTCTGGAGCACCCGAGGCTGATTGTCAGCAGAGCGCGGTTTCCGCGACTTTCCTTCAGATTCCAGAAGTGAAAGATGAGGCGCTTATTATAAAACACTTTCACGCTGTCTGGAACAGGAGGCTTTGTGTTTCCTCTCTACTCGGGAGCAACACAACACTGTCATCATAGAGGGATTCTCTTTCAGCCAGCTTCAGCTCCATTGGAGAAAGTATTGCCTCCCCCCCTTAAGGTCAATAGACAACCCCACAATGAATGCGAAAAAAGCTTAGCACCCAGTACAGTGTCAGACTGGGAGGCCTGGGGCCCACCCCACATTTAGATGCAAGTATTACTGGCTTACAATAAAGAGGAACAACACTCCTGATTTTCACTTTTTGGGGTGTTGCTTCCCTCAGTGGGGCATCCCAAAATGCCCTGAAGTCGCCCCATTCACTCACCTTCCTGCCACTCCCACAGCCCAGACTTGGGCGAGGATGAGCACACGGATTGGCTGAGTGGCCTGCCCAACCAGCGAGCTGCGCTGGCCGCATTCCCTGTTCACCTCCTAGCCATCCACCCATTCATTTAGACCGGACGCGGGTCATGGCTAGAAGTGAGCTGGGATGCGGCCAGCACCGTACTCGGCTCCTTTCGGTGCCACTCGGCTGCTTAGCCACCCAGGCCTCACCGAAGGGAGCCGAGTGAAAGCCAGGCGATGGCTGAAGGAAAAGGTGAGTGAAACAGGGCTTTTGGGGGTTTTACACAGCGGGGCATCCCAATTTGGAGATGCTCAAGGGGTACAACTCGGGTGGTCCTTGAGTCTTTTAGACAGACAGCGAATAAGAACAAGCTCGGGGGGCATCCAGAATGCTGGAGCCCCCCAGAACATAAGCCCCCCCCCCCCCCAGAATGACCCATATTTTTACCTTCACTTTGGGAAAGGTGTCCCGCGGTTGACCACTGGGCCATGGTTGTGTCCTCGGTGCCAGAACGCCCGGCCCACGTGCGGGCCAGCAGCCAATCTCAAGACTTTCTTAAGGTAAAGATATGGGGCGTTCTTATTCACTGTCTAAAAAGAAAGATTTTGGTCAGGATTAAACCGGACCAACAGCCTGGCACAGTTGGAAAAGAAAGGCAGCGGCCATTTTGGAGCTTCCTGTAATGTCTGCCATACATAGCTCAAGTTTGGTGATGAAAGCCCATAAATGGGCCCCGGGGACAAGGTTTTTTTTCCCTGTAACCCTATGGGCCAGTCTGAGCCTGACCCAGTATGGTTTGTTATCACACACTGAATGTAGCATAATTCCATCTCCCATAAAACAAAGGAAAGAGAACAGAGAAAAGGCCACTACAAGCTGCATCTCGCTAATGAGAAAACTGTAAGTTTATATTTACCAGCAGGTGGCGATAGAGGCGAGAACCAGGATCTACAGGAAATATTAGTGTAGGTACGGAAATAATTCAAAGAGCCTGAAACAAGTATACACAAAATCCTCTTCCTTCACACACTCCTTCTGTCGTTCTCTTTTGCTGCCTCCTTCACCTTTCATTCCTCATGTTTTTTCTGTTCGGTTACTTCATTTTGTTTGTCCCTCTCCGTGTTTCTCTTATTTTCCTTTTTTTCGTACTTTCTTTTTTCCTTTCTTTTGTCTTTTTCCTCCCTCCCTTTCTCCTTCCTTCCTCCCTCCCTTTCTCCCTCCCATTCCCCCTCCCTTCCCCCCTCCCTTTCCCCCCTCCCTTCCCCCCTCCCTTTCCCCCCTCCCTTCCCCCCTCCCTTGCCCCCCTCCCTTTCCCCCCTCCCTTTCCCCCCTCCCTTCCCCCCTCCCTTTCCCCCTCCCTTCCCCCCTCCCTTCCCCCCTCCCTTTCCCCCCTCCCTTCCCCCCCTCCCTTTCCCCCCTCCCTTCCCCCCCTCCCTTTCCCCCCTCCCTTCCCCCCCTCCCTTCCCCCATCCCTTCCCCCCTCCCTTTCCCCCTCCCTTCCCCTTCCCTTCCCCCTCCGTTCCCCTTCCCCCTCCGTTCCCCTTCCCTTCCCCCTTCCCTTCCCTTCCCCCTTCCCTTCCCCTTCCCTTCCCCTTCCCTTCCCCCCTCCGTTCCCCTTCCCTTCCCCCCTCCCTTCCCCCTCCCTTTCCCCCCTCCCTTCCCCCCCTCCCTTCCCCCCCTCCCTTCCCCCTCCCTTTCCCCCTCCCTTCCCCTTCCCTTCCCCCCTCCGTTCCCCTTCCTTTTCCCCCCTCCCTTTCCCCCTCCCTTTCCCCCCTCCCTTCCCCCCTCCCTTTCCCCCTCCCTTCCCCTTCCCTTCCCCCCTCCGTTCCCCTTCCCTTCCCCCCTCCCTTCCCCCCTCCGTTCCCCCTCCCTTCCCCCCTCCCTTTCCCCCCTCCCTTTCCCCCCTCCCTTTCCCCCCTCCCTTCCCCCCTCCCTTTCCCCCCTCCCTTTCCCCCCTCCCTTCCCCCCTCCCTTCCCCCTCCCTTCCCCCCTCCCTTTCCCCCCTCCCTTCCCCCCCTCCCTTTCCCCCCTCCCTTCCCCCCCTCCCTTCCCCCATCCCTTCCCCCCTCCCTTTCCCCCTCCCTTCCCCTTCCCTTCCCCCTCCGTTCCCCTTCCCCCTCCGTTCCCCTTCCCTTCCCCCTTCCCTTCCCTTCCCCCTTCCCTTCCCCTTCCCTTCCCCTTCCCTTCCCCCCTCCGTTCCCCTTCCCTTCCCCCCTCCCTTCCCCTTCCCTTCCCCCCTCCCTTCCCCCCTCCCTTTCCCCCCTCCCTTTCCCCCCTCCCTTCCCCCCCTCCCTTCCCCCCTCCCTTCCCCCATCCCTTCCCCCCTCCCTTTCCCCCTCCCTTCCCCTTCCCTTCCCCCCTCCGTTCCCCTTCCCTTTCCCCCCTCCCTTCCCCCCTCCCTTCCCCCCTCCCTTTCCCCCCTCCCTTTCCCCCCTCCCTTTCCCCCCTCCCTTTCCCCCCTCCCTTCCCCCCCTCCCTTTCCCCCTCCCTTCCCCTTCCCTTCCCCCCTCCGTTCCCCTTCCCTTCCCCCCTCCCTTCCCCCCTCCGTTCCCCCTCCCTTCCCCCCTCCGTTCCCCTTCCCTTCCCCCCTCCGTTCCCCTTCCCTTCCCCCCTCCGTTCCCCTTCCCTTCCCCCCTCCCTTCCCCCCCTCCGTTCCCCCTCCCTTCCCCCCTCCGTTCCCCCTCCCTTCCCCCCTCCGTTCCCCTTTCCTTCCCCCTCCCTTTCCCCCCTCCCTTTCCCCCTCCCTTTCCCCCTCCCTTTCCCCCTTCCTTTCCCCTCCCTTTCCCCTCCCTTTCCCCCTCCCCTTTCCCCTCCCTTTCCCCCTCCCCTTTCCCCTCCCTTTCCCCCCTCCCTTTCCCCCTCCCCTTCCCCCTCCCCTTCCCCCCTCCCTTCCCCCTCCATTTCTTCTTCCTTCCTCCTCCCTTTCTTCTTCCTTCCTCCATTCATGTTTTTTTCTGTATTCTTTTTCATCTTTAACTTCTGCTACTTTCTTTACCTCCTGTTGTTTTTACCTATATTTTAATTTTTTTCTGTCCTCTTACAGTCATGTTCTCTACATATTTCTAGCATTTTCTTTCTGTATCTTTAATCACTCTTTTTATCTTTTCTATCTTTTTGTTCATGATTTCTTAATTTCTCTCTATCATGTTTCCTTGATTTATTTTTCCTCTTCCCTTTCTTCCTTTTTTTCTGTCATTTTTTTCTCTATTTTCTGTCCTTCGTTTTTCTTTCTTCCCTCTGTTTCTTTCTTCCCTCTGTTTCTTTCTTCCCTCTGTTTCTTTCTTCCCTCTGTTTCTTTTTTTCCTCAGTTTTTTTCCCTGCTGTTTTTTTTTCTATAGTTTTTACTTTTTTCTGTCCTTTAACCATTCTCTTTCTCTACCTTTTTCTATTATTTCCTTATGCATCATTTCCTTCCCTTACATTGAATCACTCTTTGTATCTTCTAAATATCTTTTTATATATTTCCATTCCACGTTTTCCTCCTTTCTGTAATTTTTTAATTGTTTCTTTTTCCTGTCTTCTTTCTTTCTTTTTTTATTGCTTCCTGTCTTTTTTTGTTGGTTCAATACATCTCCTTTCCTTTCTGTTTATTTATCTTATCTACCCCTTTCTCTCCTTTGTTGTATTTTCCTAATATATGTCTTTCTTTCCCTTTGATCCATTCTTTCTTTCTCTCTTTCTATTTTCTTCCTCTCCCGGTTATTGCTTGTCATTGTTTTTAACTCTTTTATTTATTATTAGACTCAGCTAAGGACTAGCCAGGGGAGCCTAGCCGAGAAGAGCTGAGTGGAGCAGAGTGTGCCGGTGGCCATATGCCCCCTTCCCGCTAACAGGGAGTGTGCCCCAGCCAGCCAATCACAAATGCCTGGAACAGGCGTGCGCCCTACTAAACGTATAGTGGGCGGTGACTGCAGCTTGCACATGTGCTGTTGTATCAGGGAGAAGGTGAGTTTTACAGGGGGTGTCACACTGTGGGGCATCCCAAATCCTGGCGGGGGCATTCTTGTTTTCTACCTGTTTCTAGTACTTTCTTTATGCATCTTTCACTTCCATTACATTTAATCACCCTTTTTATCCTCCAAATGTATTTTTCTATCTTTCCATTTTATGTTTTCCTCCTTCTTTTCTTACTTTAATATTTTACTTGTTTTCTTTTACCTCTCTTTTTTTATTTTTTTTTATTCCATTCCTTCAATGCACCCCCCTCCCATCGATTCCCTTTCGCTTTATTTATCTTATCTATCCCTTTCTCTCCTTTGTTGTATCTCCCTACTATTTGTCTTTCTTTCCTTTTGATCTTTCTTTCCTTCGTTCTCTCCTGATTATTGCTTGTCACAGTTTTTCACGCTTTTTTTTCTTTTTTAAACTTTCTTTATAATCTTTTTTTCTTGTTTATCTTTCTTTTTTTTCACTCTCTCTTTCTATTATTTACTGTCATTGTTTTTCCTGTTTTTATTCTTCTTGTTTAACTTTCTTTATCATTATCTTTATCATCTTTATCTCTTTATTTTTATGTCTCTCTGTCTCTCCCACTATTGCTTGTCATTTTTTTTCATGTTTAACTTTCTTTCTATCTTTCTTTCTTTCTTTCTTTCTTTCTTTCTTTCTTTCCTTCTTTCCTTTTTCTTTTTCTTTCTCTCTCTTTCTTTCTTTTTCTTTGATCTTTCTTTCTTTTTCTTTCTTTATTTCTTTCTTTATCTTTCTTTATCTTTCTTTCTTTTTCTTTCTTTCTTTCCTTTTTCTTTTTCTTTCTTTCTCTCTCTCTCTTTCTTTCTTTTTCTTTGATCTTTCTTTCTTTTTCTTTCCTTCTTTTTTTTCGTTCTTTCTTTCTTTTTTCTCTCTTTCTTTCTTTTCTCTTTCTTTCATTCTTTCTTTCTTTCTTTCTCTTTCTTTCTTTATTTCTTTTTCTCTCTTTCTTTCTTTTTCTCTCTCTCTCTTTCTTTCTTTTTTATCTTTCTTTTTCTTTCTTTCTCTCTCTCTTTCTTTCTTTTTTATCTTTCTTTTTCTTTCTTTCTCTCTTTCTTTCTTTTTATCTTTCTTTATCTTTCTTTCTCTCTCTGTCTTTCTTTCTTTCTTTTTCTCTCTTTCTTTCTTTCTTTCTCTTTCTTTCTTGCTTGCTCCGTTCCGCTCGGCTCTGCTCTTGCCCCTCGTCTAAAGAATCGTCTAAGAGAGCAGACCCGGCTGCGCCTTTGGAGCGGGAAAGAAGGTGAGTTTACCGGGGCTACCTGGGGGCTGTCACACAGCGCGCCATCGTGAATACGGATGCCCCAGGGGGAGGGAATCAAGCGGCCCTGGAATCTTATTGATTTCAGGGCTGCTGAGCTGTGGGTTTTGGTCCACTTTAAAGAGGGATCCCTCAGCTGGTTACAGCACGGAGTTTATAAGCTCCTGTCTGGTTGTTGTCCAGTAATGTGGAAGGATTCCGCCCACACTCCCTGCGGTGTTTGTACATCAGCCGTGCCTAAAATTCCGGTTGCTGTACCTGTGACAGGCCGGGAGATCACATGACTCGCACCTTGTCCTGACAGGTTTGTGACTCACAAGCACCTGACACATTCTTCCTGGTAATAAACAACAGCTCAGATCACAGGACCAGAGAAAAACAACACCAAGCTCACAGTCAGAACAACCCCTGCAAAACAGATCCACTGATGGGCAGATGCAGCAATTGATAAAGTGGACCAAAACCCGGGATTTTCACTTTCCTGGGTTGTGGTCCATCTCGATTTGGGATGCCCCACCGTGTGAAACCCTCCAAATCGGCGGCCATACATACCACGGGGCAGACGCGGCTCTGTTCTGCTCCAACCAGCTTCTCTGGCCACACATAATTATGCGCAACTAGAGAAACTGAAAGGAAGTCCAGCCTCACTTGTGAATGGTCTGCATCTCTCGGCTGTGCGCGGCCCCACCAGCCATTCAGTTACAGCAGGTGGGGCAGCTCAGAGTCGGAGAAAGATGCGACAGATGATAGCAACGACTGCGCATGTACCTGGCTTGTAGAAAAAGGTAAAGAAAGTGGGCAATCGTCAGAGTTTCACATCGCGGGGAATGCCAAAACGGGATGCCCCTAGCATGGTTTAACTAGACCTAGTGTTTATAAGATGAATTTGGTTCATTTGAAACTCATGAGTTTCAAATGCAAAAACAAAAGGGTCCTTACCTTATGTCCTTCACCGCTGGTTACTGCAAGTCCCACACTCCAGAACTCTGATTGCTTTTTAGGGCCGCTACCTCCTATGCTGTCCAGGGCCTGGAACTCTATTCCCTGGCATTTCCATGCCAGACCACATCCTGCCATAAGTCAAGGGCCACACCCCCTCCATTCACTACAATGGAGAGGGGGCATGTAAGGCCTCAGACACTACCTTGAGGGCGTGGCCACACCCCAGTGATGGCGAGTCACGATTCTGTCCCGCCATCAATCCCACCCCCAGTGTTTGACCCCAGAAGGCAAGGGAGGAGGCAGTGGCTTCACCCTCGATAAAAGCGATCAGTTCTAGCAGCTGGTTATTCAGTGTGTGTATGTTAATATAACATAATACACAAGTTGAATCAAGAAATGTTGGGGTTCCCCAAGCCCCAAATACCCAAAGAAATTAGTTGCATCACTTTTGTATGACAATAAGGTAAAGCTTTATTAAATATGCAAACTAACACAATAGACTCATTAAAAATGTTAAAAACATATACAATACACAACAAGACACCCTGGGGGACGCTTGCTGGTTTATCAACGGCAAGCCCTGGCCCAAACAATATATATGTACAAATGCCCCACAATACTAATAAAGTGCAAGTGCTATTCCCCAATACTTATTACAAATAATCCAAAGTGCAAAATCACAATCAATAGTAAAGAAGAGCAATAAATCAAAACATCAAATCAAGGGCACTTTGGGATAAAAAACGAGGGACAAAGTCAAACAATTAATAAGTCTATCTTACATGTATCCAGGACCTGTCGCAGCAGTCATCCCCCCTGGCCTACGCGTTACGTGACAGCTCCCCGTCACTTCATCAGGGCAAGAAGTTGCCCGTGAGGCATTTATCTCTCGCAGTTTGGTGTGGTCTTCTGCTGGCACAGCTTTCCCCTCAAGCTTATGTATGTGACAAGATGGCCACTCCCATGCAGTTCTACAGCAAAGACTTGACCTATTATTCCAGAACATCTGCATGAATTTAAGCCCTCTCAAATAGTTTTTGCCAGAGGGGGGATTTAGGGGAGAAATTTCCTAAACTTTCATTTTTTCACTTTTGGTGTGTGTGATAGGGGTGTGGTTTAGTATGTGGCTTAATTAAGGGTCACATGCTCTAGGAATATTTGGAAAAATTGGGACATTTTGGTGTTTCCAGAGGTTTTGGAGGGACCGTGGGCTTCAAAGTGGGTCATCCGGTCACTTTATTTTAACCAGCTGTGCTCTTCCAATAGACCACATTGCTGCAATTGAAGTGACTTTGTCACCAGGAAGGTCCATAATGACAGCTGCTGGCTAATATGCAATGCATGATCAGGTGGCGCTCTACTGGTACCAATCGTTTTTTTTTCCAATGTGAAAAATGTGGGCTGCCTACAGTATGCAAATATACTTGAAAAAAACATAGTCATAGACATTAGGCCATTTAGTAGTTTACATGTCATGATTTATCAGAGTGTACAGATTCAGAATCAGAGCTACTATATCGTGACCTTCACTTAAAAGTGGATGTTCACTTTAAGCCCTAAGTTTAAAGGGGACCAATCCCCCCAAAGCACCCCCAAGCCCAAATTATTATGCACAGCAGCAGACCCTTAAGGGCCGGACAATTTCCTGTGTCTGTGAAACCCCCCGAATGCCAAGTTTACTTACCGATCCAGTGATCCCACTGAGCATGATTGGGTCAGGGAGGCATCATTAGCTTTCAACAAATGATTTGCATACTTGTGCCAGCTGTTTCTGAATGGCCAGCATGGACGTGTATCAGAACTGGTTGCAGAATGATGCAATCCATTCTGATTGGCTGTCGCCTTGGTGCAACCTATTCTGATTGGAGGAGAACCTGCACATGCACCTGGGGATCGGGAGAGAGGTACGAAACCTGGGCAAACTAGGGACTGCTTTAGAAAGTATCACAGCTGATTACAATAGAAACAATTATAGATAAATGAATTGCTATTTGTCTTAAATAATGTAACACAATGGACCTCTCAGCAGGGAGCTGGATGGCTTTTCAGAATGACTCATCTTGTTTGTTATAGTCTCCCATTCCAGTATATGACTTTCTGGGCTATGTCACCTCTGTTATATTTTGCTGCCATAATTTCTTATAATTTCTTTCTAGCAATTTACATTTTGTTTTGCACATCCTGGCTACCTGTTAATTCTGGGGGCATCACCAGCTTTGTGTAGCTGATGCATATGCTTTTACCAGCCTTTTAAAGTGGACTAAAACCGAGCATGATCGGCCCGGGACTCTATGGCCCCCGGCCATTCAAAATTGGGATGCCCCGCTGTATAAAACCACCCAGGTCACCCCGTTCAGTTACCTTCGTTCCCGGTCCAACGGCCGCATGTCGCTATCCCTCTAGCAGGACGCATTGAATAGAATTTTTTACTACCATGAGAGTTTTTTTCAACTCTTTGTGAATCGAGGCCCTTATACTGCAGAGCAGCTCACTGGGATTTCAAAAACCATGAAAAGCTTTCTCCACTTTGGGGGTTCGGTTTGGGAAAAACAAACAGGGAACATTAGGAGCTTTAGGGCTATGTGAGTATATCGTCTATGTAGGTACCCACACAATCACTTTAAAATGGTGTGAATACAATATATATATATACAATATGTCATAGATAATAATGAGAAACAATTCAACTAACCATAGGCTTTCACTTTTGTAGATGGGCTGACAACTTTAGTGCCAAAGGATGCCATGATTCGGCCGATCACCAGTTCCAGCATCCATTCCTACAGGTAAGTGAAAGTGGCAACCTTGTGATTTTGACTGGAGTTTATGGTGTGCACATTATACAGTATGAAGAGTGATAAGGTCTGAAAAGGACTTGTCTCTAAATTCGTCACCAGTAAACCACCTTAGGAAGAAGCCAGCAACTTCAGATGTAGAATGTATTATAGCATGGTTTATCATATGAACCATGATTGGGCCTGATCACTTTTAGTTAGCAATATGCTTTAGGTCCTCTTTAATTATTTCCCCCATCAGCGAGATTACTTAAAATAAAAGTCCATGTTGCCTTATAAAACTCTGATGAGGCCTGCCAGAATAGCATGAGGGTCCTCTACTTAGTGTGTCACACTTCCAGGTTCCAGCAGATCAGAGGTGTATGAAGCTAAGCAAAGCCGACCATAGAGGATAATGGGCACCCAGTTCTGGCCTTGTACAATACACTCCCAACTACAGGTTGGAACATGTAATTACATCAACCAGCTTCAAATATTGCAGCTGTAGGAGAGTGACACAGCCACAGAACCAGGTGAAGGTATGTCTTTGGAAGCCCTGATTAGAGGTCTGTAGGGTATGTACATGAAAGTCTAAAAGGCAATTCATCTGAGAGAAAGGCTGGTTGGGGTCCTTGAGTAGCCCCCCTGCCACTGGAACCCTTCTGCATGCATATACAGTATATCTCGCTGTAAAGGACGTACCTAGGATTTGGAGGAGGAAAATAAGAAAATAAATATTTTGAGCCAAATGTTGTGCTAAAACACTGTCCCCCCAAGAACCAAATAGGCAAGGTGCAGAATCCCCCACTTACAGACAGTGTGGCATTCTCCCCATCCCATTCCCCATAGAGGCAGTGTGGCATTCCCCTTCCAATTCCCCATAGAGGCAGTGTGGCATTCCCCTTCCAATTCCCCATAGAGGCAGTGTGGCATTCCCCCTTCCAATTCCCCATATAGCCAGTGTGGCATCCGCCCTCCTATTCCCCATATAGCCAGTGTGGCATTAGCCCCCTCCCGTTCCCCATAGAGGCAGTATGGCCTTCATCCCCCCTCCCATTCCCCATATAGGCAGTGTGGCATCCCCTCTCCCATTCCCCATATAGGCAGTGTGGCATCCCCTCTCCCATTCCCCATATAGGCAGTGTGGCATCCCCTCTCCCATCCCCCATATAGGCAGTGTGGCATCCCCCCTCCCATTCCCCATATAAGCAGTATGGCATTCATCCCCCCTCCCATTCCACATATAGGCAGTGTGGCCTTCATCCCCCCTCCCATTCCCATATAGGTAGTGTGGCACCCCCCTCCCATTCCCATATAGGCAGTGTGGCACCCCCCTCCCATTCCCATATAGGCAGTGTGGCATTCCCCCTCCCAATCCCCATATAGGCCGTGTGGCACCCCCCTCCCAATCCCCATATAGGCAGTGTGGCACCCCCCTCCCATTCCCCATATAGGCAGTGTGGCATTCAACCCCCCCCCCCATTCCCATATAGGTAGTGTGGCATTCATCCGCCCTCCCATTCCCCATATAGGCAGTGTGGCATTCAAACCCCCCCCCCTCCCATTCCCATATAGGTAGTGTGGCATTCATCCCCCCTCCCATTCCCCATATAGGCAGTGTGGCACCCCCCCTCTTATTCCCCATATAGGCAGTGTGGCATTCAAACCCCCCCTCCCATTCCCATATAGGTAGTGTGGCCTTCATCCCCTCTCCCAATCCCCACATAGGCAGTGTGGCACCCCCCCTCCGATTCCCATATAGGCAGTGTGGCACCCTCCTCCCATTCCCATATAGGCAGTGTGGCATTCCCCGTCCCAATCCCCATATAGGCAGTGTGGCACCCCCTCCCATTCCCCATATAGGCAGTGTGGCACCCCCCTTCCATTCGCCATATAGGCAGTGTGGCACCCCCCTCCCATTCCCATATAGGTAGTGTGGCATTCATCCGCCCTCAAATTCCCCATTTTGGCAGTGTGGCATTCATCCCCCCTCCCATTCCCCATATAGGCAGTGTGGCACCCCCCCTCCCATTCCCATATAGGCAGTGTGGCATCCCCCCTCCCATTCCCCATATAGGCAGTGTGCCATTCACCTCCCTCCCATTCCCCATATAGGCAGTGTGGAATTCACCCCCCTCCCATTCCCCATATAGGCAGTGTGCCATTCACCCCCCTCCCATTCCCCATATAGGCAGTGTGGCACCCCCCCCCCTCCCATTCCCATATAGGCAGTGTGGCACCCCCCCTCCCATTCCCATATAGGCAGTGTGGCATCCCCCCTCCCATTCCCCATATAGGCAGTGTGCCATTCACCTCCCTCCCATTCCCCATATAGGCAGTGTGCCATTCACCCCCCTCCCATTCCCCATATAGGCAGTGTGGAATTCACCCCCCTCCCATTCCCCATATAGGCAGTGTGGCATCCCCCCTCCCATTCCCCATATAGGCAGTGTGCCATTCACCTCCCTCCCATTCCCCATATAGGCAGTGTGGAATTCACCCCCCTCCCATTCCCCATATAGGCAGTGTGCCATTCACCCCCCTCCCATTCCCCATATAGGCAGTGTGGCACCCCCCCCCCCCTCCCATTCCCATATAGGCAGTGTGGCACCCCCCCTCCCATTCCCATATAGGCAGTGTGGCATCCCCCCTCCCATTCCCCATATAGGCAGTGTGCCATTCACCTCCCTCCCATTCCCCATATAGGCAGTGTGCCATTCACCCCCCTCCCATTCCCCATATAGGCAGTGTGGAATTCACCCCCCTCCCATTCCCCATATAGGCAGTGTGCCATTCACCCCCCTCCCATTCCCCATATAGGCAGTGTGCCATTCACCCCCCTCCCATTCCCCATATAGGCAGTGTGGAATTCACCCCCCTCCCATTCCCCATATAGGCAGTGTGGAATTCACCCCCCTCCCATTCCCCATATAGGCAGTGTGGCACCCCCCTCCCAATCCCCATATAGGCAGTGTGGCACCCCCTCCCATTCCCCATATAGGCAGTGTGGCACCCCCCTTCCATTCGCCATATAGGCAGTGTGGCACCCCCCTCCCATTCCCCATATAGGCAGTGTGCCATTCACCCCCCTCCCATTCCCCATATAGGCAGTGTGGCATTCATCCCCCCTCCCATTCCCCATATAGGCAGTGTGGCTTCCATCCCCCTTCCCATTCCCCATATAGGCAGTGTGGAATCCCTCCTCCCATTCCCCATATAGGCAGTGTGGCATCCCCCCTCCCATTCCCCATATAGGCAGTGTGGCACCCCCCTCCCATTCCCCATATAGGCAGTGTGGCATCCCCCCTCCCATTCCCCATATAGGCAGTGTGGCACCCCCCTCCCATTCCCCATATAGGCAGTATGTCATTCATCCACCCTCCCATTCCCCATTTAGGCAGTGTGGCCTTCATCCACCCTCCCATTCCCATATAGGCAGTGTGGCACCCCAACCCCCAATACCATATAGGCAGTGTGGCACCCCCCCTCCCATTCCCATATAGGCAGTGTGGCATTCCCCCTCCCAATCCCCATATAGGCAGTGTGGCACCCCCCTCCCATTCCCCGTATAGGCAGCGTGGCACCCATTCCCCATATAGGCAGTGTGGCACCCATTCCCCATATAGGCAGTATGGCACCCATTCCCCTCCCATTCCCCATATAGGCAGTGTGGCATTCATCCCCACTCCCATTCCCCATATAGGCAGTGTGGCACCCATCCCCCTCCCATTCCCCATATAGGCAGTGTGGCATTCACCCCCCCCTCCCATTCTCCATATAGGCAGTGTGGCATTCATCCCCCTCCCATTCCCATATAGGTAGTGTGGCATTCATCCCCCCTCCCATTCCCATATAGGCAGTGTGGCACCCCCCCTCCCATTCCCCATATAGGCAGTGTGGCACCCCCCCCTCCCATTCCCATATTGGCAATGTAGCCCCCCCCCCCCTCCCATTTCCATATAGGCAGTGTTGCATCCCCCATCCCATTCCCCATATAGGCAGTGTGGCACCCCCCTCCCATTCCCCATATAGGCAGTGTGCCCCCCCTCCCATTCCCCATATAGGCAGTGTGGCACCCCCCTCCCATTCCCCATATAGGCAGTGTGGCATTCCCCCCTCCCATTCCCCATATAGGCAGTGTGGCATTCATCCCCCCTCCCATTCCCCATATAGGCAGTGTGGCATTCATCCCCCCTCCCATTCCCCATATAGGTAGTGTGGCATTCATCCCCCCCTCCAATTCCCCATAAAGGCAGTGTGGCATTCATCCCCCCTCCCATTCCCCATATAGGCAGTGTGGCATTCATCCCCCCTCCCATTCCCCATATAGGTAGTGTGGCATTCATCCCCCCTCCCATTCCCCATATAGGTAGTGTGGCATTCATCCCCCCCTCCAATTCCCCATAAAGGCAGTGTGGCATTCATCCCCCCTCCCATTCCCCATATAGGCAGTGTGGCATTCATCCCCCCTCCCATTCCCCATATAGGTAGTGTGGCATTCATCCCCCCCTCCAATTCCCCATAAAGGCAGTGTGGCATTCATCCCCCGTAAATAATTTTCTTCAACTTTTGGTGCAATTTTTACCTATAGAACATAGATGGCAGCAGATTGTGGTACAACTGTTTCTGTAGTCTTCCTGAGTACAACCTGATAGGCTCTCGTCTACCACCAGTGATGCAAGTCGACTGGTTGGGAACCCCTGTCCTAGACTAAATGACATGTAACATTACAATGAATTTGAGGAACTCCTAGCAAACCTAAAGAGATTCTCATAATGCACATTAACAATAATAAACATCATTGCAAATGGAGGACCTAGGTGGGCCGAGAGAATATATAGCCCAATGAGCCAGAGTATGCATGGCTTCACCAGAAAGCAAGATAAGTTCACTATTGAACACAGTTCTGCTAAAAGGAAAGAGATCTGTCAGATTATTTTTTATGGCTCATGGCCATTGGTTTTGTTGTAGTTCTGTCGATGTCAGGATCTCTGTGCAGCCTGAAATTTATGAAGTTCTTCCCTTGTTTCAGGCAGTCGGCATGTTTCTGGGGGAGCTCTCCTGCCTGGCTGTCTTCTATATTCTGGTGTTCAGGGACAGAAGAAGACCCGAGCCCACCATGCCACCCTCCCAACCATACAACCCTGTGATCTTTCTGGGACCAGCCATTTGTGACATGGCCGGGACTAGCATCATGTATGTAGGTAAGTTGGCAAAATGTATGAATTTGAAACTGAATTTAAAAATGTTATCCAGTTGAGATCACAGTAGATGCTGTATATGGAAATATATATACTATATAGTGGACCAACACCCATGGCTGATCGGCCCGGGAATCTATAAGATTCCAGGGCCGATCAGCTCCCTTCCCGCGGGGCATCCGAAATCGGGATTTCGAGCGAGCGCGCTTCCTGTTAGAAGGAAGCGCGAGAGGCGGCCTCCAGCGTGCTCAGAGCCGCTGTGGTTGTCCGTCGCTTGTCCGTCCATACCACAGCGGCTCTGAGCGCTCTGATTGGACGAGCGCTCACGTAGGAGCGGGGTGAGGTGAGTTTTTTTGGGCGTTCGATCGGGTTCGAAGTGGACCAAAACCCAGGATAGTGAAAATCCTGGGTGTTAGTCCACTTTAATTTATTAAGACCTACCTGACCGCTTTCCTAATGAAACAAGTGTCAGAATAAACACACCACATTCACCAGACTGTGGTAGGTAATAACAGAAAGGCAGAGAGCTCTGCTGCCATCTAGCTGTGGATACAGTGAACTACATTGAGCATTTATCAAGATCTCAAGTGCCATAAACATAATATTAAGGGCGGACATTTGTACATAATTTAGAATTCCAGCATAATGCACAAGCTTACTATTCTCATATAGCCAGTGAACATATCAACAATTGTGTATTATACACAGTAATGAGGCAATTGCTAAGCATATAGTACCAGCATACAATATGTCATGCTTGCTTCAAGAGTAAATGGAACCAATTATCAATAATGACAGTGTTATCAAAAAGTGTGCCAAGAGATCGAGTTACAATGCCAAGTAAAGAATGATGTGTTAATAGGTATACCGCGATCGCTCAATATTATGTCTATGGCACTTGAGATCTTGATAAATGCTCAATGTAGTTCACTGTATCCACAGCTAGATGGCAGCAGAGCTCTCTGCCTTTCTGTTATTACCACAGTCTGGTGAATGTGGTGTGTTTATTCTGACACTTGTTTCATTAGGATGATTCATCCCCTCACTCATTATTACAATTTAGACACACCACATACTCCCGGATTGGTAATATACTACTTTATTTTGTGTATATATCAATTTTGTTAGGTGTAAATATAATTTGCTTTGAATCTTTCAGCCGGGCTGTTCTCTATATATGTGCAATGTGTTTTGTATGTTTGATAGTGTATTCTCAAATATAACATTGTGATTAGTGTATTCTCAAAATATATTTTTTCATATCATTGATATTGCTGTGTTGGTGTGCATTACTCCAAAAATCATTTTTATATGATCTCACTGACCAGGAGGGTATACTGGTGGGAGTCTTTGCACCCATAAGAAAACTTTATATTAAATGACCTATAGGTGTGCTAGACCTAACTATAAATAACTGTCAGAAGTCTCCTTCAACCTTTGGGCCCTTTATTTGACCTCGACAATTAGCAAGCATAAGAGAGCCAACAAGACTGACCAGATACCATTAGGGTCGATTCATAGTCGTACGCCTGTTGTGCAGGCTCAGGCTTCCTCCTGATTCATGGTCTTCTAAATTTAAAGTCAATTTTTTTATAGCAGAAATTTTCACCCAGGCGAGTGCCAAAGTGGAGACTTGCATCCGTAATTTTCTGCAAGTGCAAATTGGCAACTGATTTATGGGGCTTTAGAGGGCCGAAAAACGGGCATAAATGTGTCCATTTCAAGAGTCTTTTTACTACAGCAAAAAGCTGGAGTAAACTGCCAACTTCACTGACTAACAGGCTTATTTAATTACTAAAACACACACCAGCATCATCCGTCATGTTGTTTTAGCAATGAAAGTGTCAGACGTAAGGTTTTTCGTAATTTTTCTTTAAATGGTTAAAAGTTATCAAAGTTGACAAATCTGAAAATGTTTAATGTTGAATACACCAAAAAGGTATGCATTCGGCCCCCAAAAATTAGAATAGAATAAAAAACAGTAACCAATAGTAGCACAATTATTACGCACTAATTCCGCAAAACACCTGGGACACTGGAAAAACAACACTGGAGGCGACCTGGAATCAGGTAAATAATGAATAAAACGTAACACCTAAAAATAAGGAGAAATAAGCACCTATAAATAAACAACAAAAAATATCTGCAACTTTGTGTCTCCAGCTTCTGTGTTTTAGGCGAATCTCTATTCTCCATTTTGGAGTGTATTCCCTGTCACCAAAACAGCAGAATGTCATTTCAAAGCATCATTAACAGGAATTTGGCGTTCGCCCGAGCACATGCAATTTGGTGCGATCCGTGCGTATGCCCCACATGCGCACAAAGCCATGAATCAGGAAATCGTGCCAAAAAGTAAACCCTTCCATACTGCTGCCCGATTTGTGGTTACATTTCATTTCTGTCCCCTTAGTTTTTACAGGGGCACACTTGGATTGCTTTGGTCATGGGCTGGCAATGGCCAGTAATATCCCAGTCCACCACCCTGCCTGTATGTTCGCAAATAGCATACATGAGTTAGACAGATCTATCAGTTAAGAAACATCTTATCTGAGCTAGCAAAGATCATTGAGCTCTGCACTACGGTATGTACATATATCCAAGGATTTATCATTACCCAAAAAGAGCCTCACTTTGGGTGCCAAAACTCATATTCTCCCATAGCTCAGGCCCAGTGTATGGTCACATTTTATTCCTGTCCCTTTATCATTGCAGGGACACCCTTGGTTTGGATTGTTCATTTGCTTGCCTTGGCCAGTAATATCCCAGGCTAATTTTAGGTCCCAGTCTGTCCCTGCTTGTAGGTAATAGCACACATGAGTTAGGAAAGATCTCTCTACGAAATATCACATGTAAGTTAGGATAGATCTGTGAGTTAAGAAGCATTTTGGGGCCAGTTCAAAAAAGATAAAAAATTCTCTTAGTGGTAACAAATTTACCTAGGTGAAAAAAAGCCTGAGAATATCACTGTGGCTGAATCTTTTTCTAGGAAAACGATAAAAGGCAATGACACTTTTTACTACAATGTAAAAAGCAGTAAAAAGGAGAAAAAAGTCCACTGCTTTTCTTAAGCATAAAAACGCGCCATTGATTTCCATTGTCTTCCTAGATGGTCATTGTCATGCTTTTTTTTTAAACCAAACCAACCCCCTAATGTGAGAAAAATGTGTGAGTTAAAGTGGACCAACAGTCAAAAATGACCAGACCGACACAAGAAACAGTGCTCATATGCATCCCTCCCCAGGGCAATTTAGATTGTTGCACATAAAAATTCACTTAACTTCTTCTATCTCCTGCAGTAGTGAATTTTAAAAACAAAATGGCAGCTCGTGCATTTGCAGGCCACCTGCAAACAGGAAGTGCTGCTGGGCTTCCTGTTACTGTGCAGTGTCAGTTGTATCCAGGCAGCAGCATGGCTAAGATGCTGGAAGAGGAAGCTCCAAATGGCCGCTACCATTCTTTTGCTATGCCAGGCTGTTGGTCCAGTTTAAGAAGAAAGATCTAATTTGAGTTAGGAAAGATCTCCTCTGAGTAAGAAAGCATTATCTGTAAGGAAAGATCTTGTGTCAGTTGCAAGAGATCACCCATGAGTTAGAAAATATATCAGGAAAGGAAAATCTGTATATGGTGCTAAAGTTCCCCTCTAACATCTAATGCTTTATAAACTGAAAGAAATGTTATCCTTTACCTATAGTAATAATACATCTGCATATATGATAATACAGTGAGTTCTACTTTAGAAGTTCTCTTTAGCTCCAGTAATCTGTGATGGCAGAGGTCCTCTATAGACAACCATTTTTTGTTATAGAGAAAAGAAGCTGTAAACATTTGCAACCATTTTACTTGTGTAGCTTGTGTTAATGAATCTCTTTTCTCTCATCATCAGCCTTAAACATGACCAGCGCTTCCAGTTTTCAGATGCTGCGGGGAGCTGTCATCATCTTCACTGGTCTTCTTTCTGTTGCATTTTTGGGAAGGAAGCTGCAATGCAGCCAGTGGATCGGGATACTAGTCATCATTGTTGGGCTAGTCATTGTGGGCTTGGCAGATCTACTAAGTGGCCATGGAAGTGGGAAGAGCCTCAATGACGTCATTACAGGTAAATGCTGATTACCCGCACACTTCTGATATTAGAAATTCACTTATTTTACATTCACGATTCTGAAAGCCTCTGCAATGGGAAGGAAAACAATGGGTGGATTTTTTTTTCTCCAGTATTGTAATCATATATATTTTTTTTTACAAGTTTGAAAACAACAGCAGCCTATAGTGATTAAAAACACATAAAAGTGATATTTCAAGCATAGCCAATTGTTACACCATTGTGTCAGGCTACATTTGGCAGCGTCCTAAACTGTTTTCCATTTTAAATTGACAAAGAAAAGTACGCAATATCAATGTTTACATTTTTACCCCATCATTTCTCCTCTGAAGCATGTTGGTGTGGCCCTTGAACCTGTGATCCTGCATAATAATCAGCATAAAGGGTGGGGCAGTGCTCGGCGCTAGAGCGCTTGGATGAGGGTGGATGGCGAGGGAGGGGTTGGCTGGGCTTGAATGGCAGCTCTGATGCTGCCATTTAGGTAATCAATACATAGGAGGTGTGGTCTGGACTAGCTCCTCGAGCTAGTATTGGTGGCCCACATCGGCAGAATTTCCTCATTCAGGGTGCAGCGCTGAGAGGAGGCACAGCCCTGGAGGAATGCTTAGCAAGGTAAGTTGTTGTTTATTTTTTCATCCTTTTGCCTGAAAAATCCCTTTAACTTCTTCAAATGTTATTTCCTATAGGCTGTTGTTTTTCTTAAATTTGTAATAATAAAATCTTTACCTCATTAGTACACAATCTGCATCCCTCCTACAGAACTAGGGCTGACTGGGCCGGGGGGGTTTAGCCCCCAGCAAACTCCCCATCTCACCTAGAACCTGTACTGGAATTCAGTCTTTTCTATCAGTGTTAAAGGAGCCTCGGCACTAAGCACCAAGCCACCAAGCAATATAATCTGGTTAACAAAAGAAGTGTCTGTTGGTACACATCTGCAGAAGTATTTGAAAGCTGCACCACTCCAAGGTGCCTCTGTTTAGGTGCAGTCCTAACTCTTATCTATGAGAGCCTTACATACAATGCAATAGATAACTTGGGAGCAGCTTAACTGAGTTTGCCCTATACCTCGAGTGCAGCATATGGTGGAGGGGTTGAAATCCTCCCCCATATAGCTCAAGACCCCTCACCCCCTTGCTGATAACCCCCCCACTCTCTCCCCCAGCCCCTCACCCATACCTGGCCACTATACCTTCCAGCCAAGAAACCTCAGCATAGCTGAGGGGCATACCCCCTGTCCCTATAATAAAAAATAAGGTTTCCTAGCGTAGGCTAGGGGTTATACTGCTACCAACCAAGGCCTGCTCCAATTTCCTCTACCTTTCTCCACACAGGTGATTTGCTTATAATCATGGCTCAGATCATCGCATCTATCCAGATGGTGCTAGAAGAGAAGTTTGTCTACAAACATAATGTGCATCCCCTCCGAGCTGTGGGCACAGAGGGTAAGTAAAACAACTACTGGTGTTACCATATTTGTGTACCTAAAGTAGATCTCTAGCCAAAGTAACCCTTGGGGCCACTACCCTCCCTCCCTTCTTGAGCATCCCAAACTGACATGTCCATCTGTTGGAGGTCCCCGCCCAAAGAACTCTAAGATGCCAGAGGTCAGGATGCCCAAGGGAAAAAAACATCCCAATAGACCTCTGAAGCAATCAAATTCCCAATGAGTCAAATTCTCTTATTTTATAATAATGGTCCTCCATGCATATGGGGGGGACTGACCTGGCCAATGTTAGAAAACAGACCGTGGTTGCACAACATATGTAAAAGAGAAAAAGTCCTATTGTAGTTAGAGCATGGTTGATGGGGTTCCAAGGTGTAGCAAAATATGCCCAATCACTGCACATGACCATAAATGAACTTTAAACAAAGGGCTGTATGCTATGAGCTCCCAAACACAAGATTATGCAAAAAGTAACAAACTTTTAATAACAACAAAATGACACACAAAAGTGAAAGAATGGCTCACAGTAGAACACAGAGGCATAATATGCAGTGAAAATGCCAATGCTGACCGCTAGGTGGCGATATAATACATATGCTGGGGAGCACAGTGTTTGGTTTTCTGCTATTTCTGCTATTTCCTTACATTTATCTTTGTTTTGCTTACTATGTACCACTGATGTTTATGTATTTTATACTTGCTCTTCATGAAGCGAGTCACAGTGCTATTTGCTCTGAATAACATACCTCTGGTCTGTTACTACTGAGCAGTCACAGTGAATTTCTGTTTGCTTAGCCTATTTACAATGACCAGGCACTGTGTTCCCCAGCACATGTACCATAGCGCCTCCTAGAGGTCAACATTGGCTTTTTCACTGTATATTATGCCTATGTGTTCTTCTGTGAGCCATTGTTTCACTTTTTGTATGTGGTTATTATTTAAAGCTTGTTATTTCTTGCATAGTCTTGTGTTTGGAAGTTGATATGTTGTTAATAACATATAGCCCTTTGACTAAAGGAAACTCACCTGGCGTCACCTACAGGGAGGTGACCTTGCCCTTTACTGGCACCCCGCCCATCATGAGAAATATATTTATATGTACTCTTGGGCGCCATCTGCCAATTACTCTTTAGACATACAGTGAAGGTTTATCCCACCTGAGGAAGCCCAACATTGTAACAACACCCAAGGGCGAAATTTATTGGGGACATCACTCATGTATATGCTCTGTTCTATGCGCAGTTATAACAAGGAAATACATTGGCAATATTTTGTCATTCCAGTCAATGTGAAAGCCTTTTATGAGGTTTCCTTCATTTTTAATATGTAAAACAATAAAATACCAAAAGCATACTAAACGCATAAAATGATTGGGTGGGGGAGTCCCTTTCAGTGAGTACCCTGCTTAGGTACAAAAATGTATAAATATAGCAGGGGGGCACGTCAGAACGCCACAGGACCCAGACCACCGGGTGACGAGGAAGTAGCTTCAGGGGGCAAAAGGTTGTTTTTTTTTACCTTTGATAGATTTAAATAGATTTTGTAGAGACAAGCATAGGCTGACTAGTATAACTAGAACTTCTGAGTGAATAATTGGATCCCCCTTACCATCTCTGCAAGAGCAATTCATGAACAGAATCGCCTCAAAGGCTAAGAAAATAAGTGTGGATTCATGGCTCATTCGACAAACAACACTAGACATTATGGCTCTAAACAAAACCCATGTGAGAGGCTCTTAAACTCGAAAGTCCTGATGATGCATTGCTAATAATACTTTTTTTTTCATCCAGATTGGTTGGGACAGTCTTGAACTTGAACTATCTACTTAAACTGCACTAAACCTAAATTAACTTTTTGCACTAACTTTAAATTAATTGTTACTACTTATGTTATGGAATTGTTGAAGTGGACCAAAACCTATGGCTTATAGATTCCTGGCCCGATCGATCCCCCCCCCCGGGGCTCCAAAATCGTGATGCCCCGCTGTGTGATACCCCCCAGGTTGCCCATACACTTACCTTGTTTCCCGGTCCAACAGCGCATGTGCGAGCTGCGGCCGCTATCCCTATCCCTCTATCCGGGCCCGTGCCAGGCATTTGTTCCGGGCACGCTCCCTGTTAGAGGGTAGCGGGGGATGAGGCCGTCGGCGCGCTTGGAGTCTCTGGCCTTAGACGAAGGCTTAGACGACGTGACATCAGCAGCTTCGTGCGTTGTGATTGGACGAGCGGACGCGCATGCGCCGTAGGCCCGGGAAGAGGTGAGTTTGGGGGTGCCCTGGGGGAAAGGACCAAAACCCAGGATTTTCACTTTAATAGCTCTCCTGGTTTATCTCCTTGCCAAAAAGCATTTGTTGTATGTATACTATACTTACTTGGCTGAATAAAGTAAAGTCTAAAGTCTTTGCCATGTTTGCTCTGCATTCAACAATTTCTTATATTTTTTAATATTTTTATTTCAAACACAGGCCTCTTCGGGTTTATCATCCTGACCATCCTGCTAATTCCCTTCTACTATATTCCTTCTGGCGGCTTTAGCAACTCTGAGCGTGGTGTTCTAGAAGACTCACTAGATGCCTTCTGCCAAATGGGTCACCAGCCCCTGATCATCCTGGCTCTATTGGGCAACATCAGTAGCATTGCCTTCTTCAACTTTGCAGGCATCAGCGTGACCAAGGAAATCAGTGCCACCACCCGGATGGTGCTGGACAGCCTGAGGACTGTGGTCATCTGGGTGGTTAGTTTAGCTGTTGGTTGGGAGCAGTTCCATGCGTTGCAGATCTTGGGATTCATCATTCTCTTGCTTGGAACCTGCCTCTACAATGGACTCCACAAGCCGCTCATGTGTGGTCGCTGCAAGGAGCAAAGTGAGGAGACACAGAGACTCCTGCATGAGGAACGGACAGCCATCAATGCTGACTGTTAACATGAGGACTTGCCCTAAAGCTCTCCTGCTAGATTGTTTTTTAAATTCTGATTTTTTTAATACATACTCCTGTTTTGCTTTAAGCAACCTTCCTGTTTTATTTAGGGAGGATGGACAAATCGAAAACTTGGAAAATTGCCTAAAACAGTGTTTAGACAAAACCTAGATTTTTGACAGTTTAAACTGGACCTTCAGAATCATGTAATGAAAAGCCTAAACCCTTAAGAAACTATTCCCCAGCATCTAAAATTAATAGAGTTTAAGTTTTTACTTGCTTACTTACTCTTTCCCCTGCTGGGCTGCAACTCTGTTGCCTCAGAAGCATCACATGTTGAGGAGAGGGGGGTAACGAACAGGGCAGGATTATAGTTGTGCTTTGCACAGACAGAGCAGAGCTGGGGTCAGGAAAAGGACAGCAATCCCAGAATGCAGAGCGGCACAGTCAGAGAACACTTCCTGTCTGAAACTCAACTGGCCGCCATCTTGGATGATTTTTGATGTGGGAAATCTGTATGTACAGAGTGGGGGAAACATACAAGATAGGCTCTTATTCAGGGCAAAGGTCCAGTTTAATTTCTTTCGAAAGTATGTTATGCTGCAATGTATACAATGTACACATTATTACCAATTTTTAAAACAAGATTATGTGAAGCCACAGCCAAGTTTGTTTTATAAAGAGCTATAAGTTAGCAAAATACACACTGCAGTCAAACTAGAAAATATGGTAGAAAATTCTATGCTACAGCGTTTGTGATTTATAGAGCCCAAACATCTATGTATAAGCCTTTATTCGAGCTGCTGTTTTGAGGAAAGCCAAGTGTGGTGGAGGCCCCTGGCAAAATATCTAGTGTGGATTTCCCAAGTAATTGAAAATCAATCACTGTGTTGTGGCAACCCCCAATTGGCTGAGTCCCTGGAATCTTGGAGTTAGTGTAAATGTCCCTCAGGACAGGTATTCCTAACTTCACCTACTGGAGCTCTTTGTAACTATAGATATTAGATAATTAGTACTTCTTAAAAGTGATCCAACACCCATTTTTGAGAAAAAGACTGTTGATCGCTGCTAGGAGTTTTAGGGACTCCCCAATTGCTGATGCCCTCCCTCCATACAAACACCACAAGGAAGCTTTTAACTGCATTGTACTCCCTTAGCAAAGTGGTCCCATGGTCTTTGAGCCAGTAATAGCGCTCTGCCAGACGCAGACAAAGTGGGTCTAACGAGAAATCTCACTGCTAAAAAAAGCTTAGAAAAAAACAGTGATCTCTTAAAACAGAACGTTTTAAGGGAGTAACAGAAAGCAGTTACTTCTCTTTTGGCCCACTTCATTAAAGGGAGAGTCTAGACTGGAAGAAAAACAAAAAACAGAGAGCCATTGCAAGAGCAATCCTAGCTCACAGGATGGATCACATGAAAGTTTTAGAGCCCCGGTTCCTGCAGTGTGCTTCCTGACCGAGCCTAGTGTTGCCTCCTGAATTAGAATCAAGGATACCCATTGTCCTGCCTGGACAGATAAGGAGCACTAGGAAAGTGGTTGCTTGCACCCTTCATCAAAATCACAGTTTTCTTTAACTGGAAGGAAGAGGAACTAGGGGCGACAGGTTTGTACATTATCAGTCTGCTTTTACACGGGTCAACTGTTACATATTTAATACAGTTGAAATAAGACATATGTCCATCAAGTTCAACCAAGGGTGTTGGGGTAGGGGAAGTTATGTTTTTATTTTATTTTTTATTTTACTGATAATCGCTAATAGTAACTGTTAATGTTATTTTCTTCTGAATAAGCTTCTAATCTTTTTTGAAGCTATCAGCAGTTGATGCTGTAACAAGCTTCTGGGGTAGGCTATTCCACAGATTTATAGTTCTTATGGTAAACAATGATTGTCGCCTCTGGAGACTGAATTTCTTTTTTTCGAAGGGAGTGTCTCCTTGTCTTTAGAGAGGATTTTACCTGAAATGGTGTTCCCCCATATTTTTTGTATTGGCCACTTATATTTGTTCAAATCTAATGTCCTGTCTCCTGAGATAGCCAGCACTGTATTGCAATTCATCTAATGTGTGTAGATGCTTTTATCTATCAAACAAAGCTCTGGGCAGATATTAGAGTGGTCAAGGCCACTGCTTCCAAAAAAACTAGAGGAGAAAGACTGTAAAGGGAGTCCCCTTGGTGGAATGGTACATTCAAAAACATGTAACCCCTCCTCCTACAATCTAGCTTGTTTATATGGGCATAACATATTGAAGTATTTTCTGACAAGCAATAAGCTCCCTCTAAGGTGGCTTGGTCAAGAGGGGTTTACATATCATAGAGGCAATGAAGGCAGTTCTCCCGGGGCCCGTGGCACAAAGGAGCCCAGTGCAAGATGCCCTCACCACCTCTATAGAATGTATGCCTGGTGCCAGCGGAAGCACAGCTTTATACTTACTTATCCAGACATACAGCTTCCATCCTCCATATCAGCTTCTCCTGTCCAGCCCTGCCTCTCCCCACCTTGTACACACCTTCCCCTTGAGAATGATAAAAGTAAAAGAGCAGAACAAGAGTAATGTCTCCACCAGGCAGAATCTAACTGTCTGCTGCTCAACAAAGTAGTAGAGCATTGAAAGTTCCTAACTGAAGTTGCTGGCAAAAGTCTGGGTCATAGGTACATTTTCCAGTGCCAGTGTTAAGTGTGAAAAATTCTCACTGGGACAATGACAAAGTATAGATAACATAAGGACTGGCATTTGTACTGGCCATGGTTTCCTGGATTGCCAGTCATAGGTCCCATCAATGAAAAAGCAGGACATTAGAATATATAGACTTGATCAGACGAAGAAGCATTCAATGTACTATAAAGTTATGTGGATATAAAATATATATAAAACCCATTTGCTAATGACCTAAAACTATTAATCTCAAAATTATTAAAGTGAGCCAAAACCCGGGATTTTCACTATCCCAGGTTTGATCGGCATACAGCCCTGATTATACAGAGAGCTTGGCATAATGGAGCTCAGTTTCCCTGCGGTCTGCAGTGCACTTCTGCTTTTAGGCTCCAAGGCCGGCCTGCACGGTATTTGGTCCACTTTAATTATTATGACCCAGCTCCATCCCCACAAGCATTTACTTATGCATAAAGCACTGTTGAGTAGTTATAGCTTTATCGTATTACAAAATAACACAACAGTACTTACTATCAAAAAGTGAAGTTTATGATGTAAACAATCTAACTTCTCAAAGTGTTCAAAGCTGATGTATAATATGACAGATGTAGATATTTAATAAAGAATAAAAGGCGGGTGGCCCTATACAAGAACCTAGTGGGAGCACTCTCCCAAATAGGAGCTAGCCAACAACCCCAATATAGCAAGGAACAAAACAAAAAGACAGATGGGTCCTAGTGGCTAAAGGCAATAACGCTATTTTATTACAAATTACACACAATACAAGGCATAGAAAAACATTCCCCAAGAAAAACTGAAAAAGCATGACAACATTGTCTAATACACGGGGGACCCCCTGCACACATACCCTATTGAGCAAGCATGCCACAACACGTCAATCACCACACCTCAGCAATAACTACTGATGGGTATGGGACCATAGTGGGCCTCAAATGAAGATGAAAAAAGGGAAGAGGAGGGAGCAGAAGCTCCAGGAGTCACCAGGATTTAGGGCGGTGGATGATACCACTCAAGAGTCACAGCTCGTCGCAGCGTCACATGCGTTACCCCAAGGCACTTCCGCAATGGGAAGATGGATGTTTCTAAACAACACTGTCATGCTTTTTTTTAATTTTTCTTGGGGAGGGTTGGTTTTCTATGCTTTAGAATTTTGTATTGTGTGCAACTTGTAATAAATTAGTGTTATTGCCTTAAACCGGACCTTCAGCATAATTTAATGAAAAGCCCAAACCCTTAAAAAATGATTCCCTCTAAAATGTATATATTTTGAGTATTTTTAGTCGCTTAACTATACTTTCCCCAGCTGGGCCCTACCCTGTTCAGGATATACGCGCCACCATGAGACTCCATAGGCCTGAGACTCCACAGCCCGACATCTTGGATGTTAAAAGGTTCAAAAAAACGTAATAGATGCAGGTAGGATGATTTTTATTGCGGGCAATCTGTATCAGGGTGAAGGTCCTTTTTAAGCCATTAGCACCCATCTGATTTTAATGTTTTGTTCCTTGATGTAGACATCCTCAAAAAATTGAGTATAAAATCTTTGTATATTCAGTAACTAGTGACTCAACACAAAAAAACATGTTTTTTTAATCTCCTGCGCCTGGTTGGGTCTAGAGACAGAACCGTTCTGCCGGGGAGGTGCAGAATTTTCCTATTCAGATTATCTTTGAGTTTTTTCTTGTGTGCATAGATGGCCATTGTATGCTTGCCCAGACAGAGGAATTTTCCTTCTGCATTTAACCCATCTGTGTAGTGAAAGAAACACGAGCAGTAAGTGCACACATGCCCAGAGCAGTGGGCTTCTCTAACAATGGCCCCCAAGGAGCAGTTGGGGGGATGGGGTTAGGTATCTTGTTCAAAAACACTTCAGTCATGCCCTGGCCAGGGGCATCGAACCTGCAACCCTCAAATGGGTATGAAGCCACCACTGCCCTGTTTTTGCATTTTATTAATAACAGCCCCTATAAAGCACATATTCGGGTAAGTCGGCTGTCAGTTTATATTGTCTAATTAATAGTTTAACAGTGGTGAGCTGGAGACTGCCTATAGGGAATGGGAGGGGGCGATGCCACACTGCCTATGGGGAATGGGAGGGGGCAATGCCACACTGCTTATGGGAATGGTAGGGGGGGAATGCCACACTGCTTATGGGAATGGTAAGGGGGATTCCACACTGCCTATGGGGGGGAGTAAATGCCACACTGCCTATAGGAATAAGAGGGGGAGTAAATGCCACACTGCCTATGGGAATGGGAGTGGGGAATGCCACACTGCCTATGGGAATGGGGGGGGGGGGTAAATGCCACACTGCCTATGGGAATGGGAGGGGGAATGCCACACTGCATGTCTAACATGTCCCCAGGGCTTGTGGGGAGTGGGGTCTTCTGAGGTTGAGAGTGGAGTCTTCTACTGAGGTGTGCTGTAGGTTCTTCTCCTGAGGTGTGATGTGAGTTCTTCTCCTGAGGTGTGATGTGGGTTCTTCTCCTGAAGTGTGCTGTGGGTTCTTCTCCTGAGGTGTGCTGTGGAGTCTTCTCCTGAGGTGTGCTGTGGAGTCTTCTCCTGAGGTGTGCTGTGGAGTCTTCTCCTGAGGTGTGCTTTGGGGGTCTTCTCCTGAGGTGTGCTTTGGGCGTCTTCTCCTGAGGTGTGCTGCGGGGTCTTCTCCTGAAGTGTGCTGTGGCGTCTTCTCCTGAGGTGTGCTGTAGGGTCTTTCCTTAGGTGTCTTACCTTCCTAGCCATCCAGCCATATATATATATATATATGTAGAGATGAAGCATTTTTTAAACTCAAAGTGGAAACTATCTTTACTGCTGAGATAATTCAACTGCTTGAGCTGAGCCCCGAGATTAACAATTGATATATATATCTCATGGGTGAGTAATATAACATTGCCTTATGGGCATTGTTTGGTTAGAACTGTAGTAACATGCTTGGGCCACTGTTTACCAAGGAATGAGACAATAATGTTTATTTAAAATAATTACTTTAAAATAGTTACAAAATAGAATACAATGATGGCAAACCCATGGCATGTGTGCCAAATGCAGCACGCAGAGCACGCTCTGTCGGCATGTAAGCTATCAGTTGCCATTCGCTAGTGCAGAGCACCTGGGGAAGTGCACTGTATGAAGAACACTGGCTGTTACGCCAGACCCAATCCCAGGGATGCAATAGTCTAAAATGTTCTATAACTTGGTATATTCCAAGTCTATAGAAACTCTTAACGATCTTAACAGATCAATCAATTGTATTCAGTTCAAACCCATCACAACATCTTGTCAGCGTTTCGGGGTTGTAGCAGAACCCCCTTCATCAGGACAAAAAAAACAACCGTTGTGTTGTGAACTGAATACAATTGATTGATCTGTTAAGATCGTTTTGGAGTGCTGGTCTTTTCTCGTTTTGGATCTGCGGTGTCTCCACTGACCATGCACCCACCTACTGAGCGCTTTACCTTTATTAGGAGCACGGCGGCCATCGACTTTCCTGGTCTAGAAAAGACCTCCATTCCTAGGAGAAATAGGGTCTTGGTGTACCTTTCTGCAGTGGAGTATCTGCCGCTAGAGTTAGAATGGATATATGAGTGTTCTGTTGCTCTCCTATACTAATCGTAGGGAGGAGTCTGAAAACTATTTTGTTATTCCTGCTTTGAGCTGAATTGCAAAGAGGAATGGTTAACTAAAAAATCTTATCTTCTCTACTAATGCAACTGGCGCCCAACTTGTCACCTTAAGCCCATGATAAACCCAAAAACTGTGAGTATCTGTGTTTGCTGTCTGTGGTCCAGAAATTAGATCCCTATGGGGATTGTCAGGGAGAATGTCATACTGCCTATGGGAATGGGAGGGGGGAATGCCACACTGCCTATGGGAATGGGAGGGGGGAATGCCACACTGCCTATGGGAATGGGAGGGGGAATACTACACTGCCTATGGGAATGGGAGGGGGGGAATGCCACACTGCCTATAGGATTGGGAGGGGGGAATTCCACACTGCCTATGGGAATGGGATGGGGGAATTCTACACTGGCTATGGGAATAGGAGGGAGGAATTCCACACTGCCTATGGGAATGGGAGGGGGGGATGCCACACTACATCCTGGGAATGAGAGGGGGGATGCCAGACTGCCTATGGAAATGGGAGGGGGAATGCCACACTGCCTATGGGAATGGTAGGAGTAAATGCCACGCTGTCCATGGGGAATGGGAGGGGTAAATGCCACACTGCCTATGGGGAATGGAAGGGGGAAGAATGCTACTCGGCTGTAATGGGGGGATTCTGCATTTTGTCTATTATTTGGTTCTTGAAGGGGATGGTGTTTTGGCATAACATTTGGTTCAGGATACTTTTTTTCTTAATTTTCTCCTCCAAATTCTAGGTGCGTCCTATACACATGTGTGTCTTATATGGTGAAAATACTGTATTTTATTAACAATCCCTATTCTGTGTCTAAAATGTTTTCTGAGACAGATAATTTAGTTAGAAAGTTGCACTCCATCCCTGTGCATCCTGGGGGTATTTAGTGTCACCAGCTCTGCTTACATTGCGCAGGAATAAATGTTCCATCCTTCTTTTATTAATGGACCTGAAAGTCATCCACTAGACTTTGTTGTGAGTCCCAGTCTGGTGTGAAATGCTTTGATAACCTCAGGTTTTGGTTACACCACGCAAGTAAAGTTGGCAGGTGAGCGGAAATGAGATCCGGGGAGTTGCAATGCAGCTTTTGTTAAAAGCGACTGATAGAACTGAGTGCCCAGCCTGTGTTTGCCAGCAACCTGAACCACGAGATTTATTATGTATTCACATTTCACGGTCTGCAAAGCTCATGTGCAAAGGAAAGGTCTTAATGGAACCGGTCATCCTACTATATGATGGTGCTTTCAAGAGATTGTCCAGGTTAAATGGTAAAAACCAAATCACTGTTTTTACCTGCCCTGCAGGGGATTCTTCATGAGGTGCATCTGAATTAAGCTGCTGTAGCTGTGATTTAGTCATTTTCTTGTAGCCCAACCAATATATCTAATTTATTTATGATCATATATTTTTAGCACTGAAATATAGACGAGAGAGGAAAATACAAGCAAAGGAAGGAGCAGCTATCCTCCCTGCACACACAAGCATCAGTATGTCCCACACAGTCGAATACAAGATGATGAAAGATAGGACCACCTTCCAATGCTAAAAAAAGTGGGTGGTCATAAATAATTAAAAACCAGGGGCTGTGCTACTGGAAAGGGGACACATCTAAACAACAACAGCTTTATTCAGCTGCACACCAGAACAAATCCTCCCCAAGGTACTGCAGAAAAGAAAACAATGTTTGTTTGTTTTTTACGCTTAGCCTGGACATCTCCTAAAGAGGCTAACTCGCTACCTATACCCTTACCTATGTACCTGCTATTTTGGCCCCTGATATACTATCCACCATTGTATTAGTATGCCTGTATGGGAAATGCAGGCTGTGAGCAGGGTGGTTCTGGTTAGGTAGAAAGATTCTAGTCATGTGGGAGAGCCTCACACACAGGGCTCTCTACCAGGGTGAGGTGGCCAGAGTGAATGCAATAGAGCCTAGGGTTGCAGGGTTTAAATGAAACAAACAATGCAAATGCAAGCTAGGTGTTATACACATACGTCTAACATGTCTTCTTCTGAGGTGTGCTGTGGGGGGCTTCTCCTGAGGTGTGCTGTGATGTCTTCTCCTGAGGTGTGCTGTGATGTCTTCTCCTGAGGTGTGCTGTGATGTCTTCTCCTGAGGTGTGCTGTGACGTCTTCTCCTGAGGTGTGCTGTGGGGTCTTTTCCTAGGGTGTGCTGTGGGGTCTACTCTTGTGCTGTGGGGGGCTTCTCCTGAGGTGTGCTATGGGGTCTACTCTTGTGCTGTGGGGGGCTTCTCCTGAAGTGTGGTGTGGGGGTCTTCTCCTGAGGCGTGCTGTGGGGTCTACTCTTGAGGTGTGCTGTGGGGGGGGGGCTTCTCTTGAGGTGTGCTGTGGGCTCTTCTCTTGAGGTGTGCTGTGGACTCTTCTCTTGAGGTGTGCTGTGGGCTCTTCTCCTGAGATGTGAAGTGGGGTCTTCTCCTGAGATGTGCTGTGGGGGGCTTCTGCTAAGATGTGCTGTGGGGTCTTCTCCTTAGGTGTGCAGTGGGGTCTTCTCCTGAGGTGTGCTGTGGGTGCAGGACTGGACGTAGCTGACATTCTTCATTATTCATTGGCAGGAACGCAAACTGTCACAACAGTCTGTTGAGAAATATCACTTATTTATTAAAGATTAATTATTCCACAATATTGAGGTGGGTTACACTTCACCCACTTCAGTCATTGATTGGTCTGCTCCCTTTTCTGGCTGGAAGATGGCTACAACACAGTCGGGTTCCTATTTTCTGGGCAGCTGGTCTTTAGCACAATATTTATAGCAACTTCCAGGACCAGTCAGGATAAGGTCTCTAAACCAAGAGTTTAAGATTCTTAGCACCCAAAAGACACCCGCTGGTGGCCACTAGAACAGCAACCTAAGGCCCCTGCTATTAAACAGACCGGAATTTTGAGCTCCAATCTGTGTACAGACCTGCAGCTTGAGATAGGCTGTAACCTATAGTCAGAAAAGACTATTTACCCCAAATCTTCTAAGACCTCTTTTGAGCAAATCCTGTGGGGAGCACTGGCCGAAATAGCTAAAAAAATGATACCTTTTATAATTGAGCTATACCATAGAGTTTTAGGGGGGCCTCTTAAAGGGTAAGCCCACTTTCGATTTTTTAATTTTTAAGCATTTTTATTTTTTTCTAATGTTAGCAAATGTGTGTTTTATGGAAGCAATCTGTGGCTTTTGGCAATGTACACCAAGTGCAGACCTGTGTGCATTGCCAATAGCAACAGATAGTGAACACTGCTTCCATAAAACACATTCGCTAACACAGGAAATAATAAAAATATACTAGATTAGCTCAACATGTTGAGCACATTCTTTTGGCACAAAAAAAATATACTTTCGAAAAATCCAAAGAAAGTCGACTTACTCTTTAAAGTGGACCTATAACTGCTGTGGATGGCCATGGAGTCTAAGATACTTCAGGGCCAGCCTACTAAGTTCCCTTGGGAATGTGCCTCTGATTTGGGATGCCCCACTTGGTTAACCCCCCCCAGAGGCCTGCAATCTCTTACCTCTCTAGCCATCCAGATTATAACATTGCCGTATGGGCTTTGTTTGGTTAGAACTGTAGTAACATGCTTGGGCCACTGTTTACCAAGGAATGAGACAAGGATGTTTATTTTAAATAATTACTTTAAAATAGTTACTAAATCGTATATAGTGATAGCAAACCCATGACACGTGTGCCACAGGCAGCATGCAGAGCACGATCTGTCAACATGTGAGCTATTAGTTGTCATTTACTAGCGCAGAGTGCCTGGGGAAGTGCACTGTATGAAGAACACTGGTTACGCCAGCCCCAATCCGGGGGATGCAATAGTCTAAAATGTTCTATAACTTGGCATATTCTAAGTCTATAGAAGGTCTGGGTTTAGTATGTGACGAGACCTGGTCAAGGGAAGACCTCCATTCCTAGGAGAAATAGGGTCTTGGATGTGCACCCTTCTGCAGTGGAGTGTCTGCTGCTAGAGCTGGAACGGATATGTGAGTGTTCTGTTGCTTTCCTACTAATGGTAGGGAGGAGTCCGAAAACTATTTTGTAATTCCTGCTTTGAACTGTATTGAAAAGAGTACTGGTTACCTAAAAAATCGACTCTACCAAAGCAACTGGTGCCCAACTTGTCTCCTTAAGCCCTTGATAAACCCCAAAACTGTGAGTAATACCTGTTTTTGCTGTCTGTGGTCCAGGAATGGTGATAAGAGTGTAGTATAGCACACTTTAGAGCCAAGCAGTGTGACTATAAGGCCTCTTTATATATGCCCTCGTACTATTGTTCTAGAAAGTGTCTGATAGTAATAGATAGAAAACAAAGAGGGATGAAATTAAATGTCTTTTATTATTGCTACAATTTTGGTCTCTCTAAAAAAGGTGAAGCAGCAAACATTAGTACCAGTAGTAAATACACAGCAGTAGTAGGAGTAGTAGAGTCCACATTGGGCAGGAAATGAAGCATCAACACTTTTCTATGTCCAGCCTATTTTCTGCAGCAGAGAGGTCATCTTCTAGCTGGATTGGTAAGTGGTGGTAGAGCTAAGGTGCATCAGCAGTGACTTAGGCAGCAACTGACGGTCAGGCAGCCTCTCTGCAGAAGAAATAAATCAATTATATGCTAATGTATTTACTTATTATTATGAATAATTACCAATTTATGGATGGTGATCTATTACTAATTTTATGGATAGTGGTCAGTGGATGTCATCTGCAAATATATATATATATATTTCACGGTTGCAGAGATTGAGTGCTGCAATATGCAAGCCCAGCTTCTGACGAGCTCCGGATAAACAGTGTCCCCCCCCCCCCCCCAGGCATTGGCACACCCCTTTCATTGCAATGAACAGTGTGGGCTGATTTGGAAGGCTGAGCTTGCACTGCACTCGATCTCAGGTAAGTTTTATGACACTAAAACCAGGGCTTAACAACTGCAAGGAACAATAGATGAGTGTAGGTTTTTATTATTATAATGTTTGTGCCTCAAAATACATTTGAAATTTTTAACTTTTTTGTTTTTTTCTTTTTTCTTTTTGAAAAGCTATATATTTTTTTGATAGTGCAGCCCGTGTAAGGGATTTTTGAGGGTCTTTCCCATCCTTTTTTAAATAAAAAGGAACCCTAGAACATGTGTGATTAACCTAATTCTGGGCCACTTTTCCATAGCCCAACCTCCACCTTTATTAGCTAGACCACCTTTTACTAGACCAAGAGATAGACAGGGAGGATAGTTGCCAATTCGGTCTAGTTTTCCTAGTCCAGATATCGGGTAGATCTGGGTAAAATTATCTATTGGTGATGGCAGGCAATTACACTTGGTTTCAGATTAAGAGGTTGAGTTAAAAATGAAGTGGCAGGGAAAGATGTGATGAGGGTTCGGTTTTGGCCTAGTGATTAGATTTGAATGTTATTGGTTAGAATTACATTTTAGTTTAAGGTACTAATATTAAAGGGATTGTATATGCAAAAAAATAAAAAGCCTATACTCACCCTTTATCCACTGCAGCCAATTACTTATATTGTGGCAAAAATCTAGATTGCTCGATCCAGTTCAGCACCTTCGAGCTTCAACCCAGCCTCAGTGTAGGACACACGCCCAACAGCTATGCCCACTTTTTGCCAATAGAGGCACATGACAAGCCAGGCCTCATAATACCCCCTCCATTGGCAGGAATGTAGTTGGTGTGTCAGCGAGGAGTGTGTCCGATACAGAGGTGGAGTTGAGGCAATACAGTTGCCAAGCGATTAAATAGAAGCGATCAGCTGGGGGGGGGGGGGGGGGGTTACAAATAGGCCTGAACAACCCTTTAAAATCTTTGGCCATGCACACTCAAAAATATTTCTATTGTGTAAGGCTACACATGGCAATGTTCTCATGTTTTTTCTTTTTTGAAAATGAAACCGTTTTGTTTTACCTGTATGATGGAAGTTGCATTGCATTGGAATGGGCTGGGATTGACTGATCATGTGGAGAGCTCCTTTTTCAGCCTACCACTCAGGGAGGGGTGTCAACCTGACAAAAGACTCAGGATTGTATTTGTGGTCTGGATGAGAGAGGAGGTGCTGGAGCCAGCAAAGAGGAACAGGAAATTCCTCTTTCTTTCAGTGACTGGAGTCAGCATGGAACTGACACAGCTATGGTTCATGTTGTATTTTCCATTCCATTCTTATCATGAGAGTGATGTCGAAATTACACCCAGCTCTGTGTTCAGACCTACATGTGAGTACATGGCTTTGATATGCAGATAAGACTTACATGGCATCTGCCTGGAATCTCTTTAGAGCCTCTTGAGCAACTAGCTCCCCAAACTTCGGATCTGCCATGTCAATGCGCCCGGGGACTGTGAAGGTAAATGGCTCTGACTTGAAAAGATTGACAGTCACTGTGGTCTCACCAGGAGCTCCTTCATCAGAGGAATATGCCTGTAAGGTAGGATAAAATGTATTTATTAATTCATGAACAGAAGACTTAGAGGAAGTGCAGGCTGTGAGCAAGGTAGTTAAAAAAATAGTTTGTTGACATGGCGTACCGTGGACACTTGAAAGAACTGGTTCTTTTCATCCTCAGTGAGGTTGGCCAGCTTAGAAACCCAGCTAAACTGGCGGCCCATGTCCTCCAAGATGCTGCTGGTGTTGAGCATCCGGGCCTGAAATCTCTGCAAGAGCTCATTATACTGCTGGGTGAACTTTTCAGCCACACGAAGCGAGTCTTCAAATTCCTCTTTTAAATGCTTTTGTGGAACATCCTTTCCAGAACAATCTAAACATCAACAAAAAATCTGATATTAATCAATTACAAAATAATCTGATCCTTTCTGAAATGTCCTAATGGGGTCCAAGGACAACAAGAAGGGCAGCTCTCTTGAGAATCTTGGAACCCTAGGGCAGATAACTAGAGGTATGTAAGTTACCTTTGGAGATCTAGTTTTACTATTTATAGTGTGGCAACCCCTGTGTGATATATAGACACCTACCAACTTCCAGGATCTCTTTACACTTCTCACACTTTTCAGTCATCTTTAAGCAGCCAGCAGTGTTGCGCCTTAGCTCCCGACACACCATCTTGTCATTGGTTGAATTACCGGTTTCTAAATACAAAAAAAAATTAAATAGTGGTAGAGAACATTATAATAAGATGAGTAGTGGTTCAATGCATGCCTGATAATATAGGGTCAATTCATAGTGAGCAAAATTGGATGCGCCTATTTTTGTGCACCAATTTGCGCATGTGCGCCCACCTAAGCACAAATTTGGCTCCCCAAACATTCCACAAGAAAAAAATTGTAGCAATTTGAAGAGTAATAGCCTCCAGCAAATAGGTGAAGGAAACTGCTGATTCCAATGATTCCAATAAGTAACAAGCTTATTTCATTCTGAAAACACATGCCACTAGCATTATACATGTGTTTTAACAATGGAAGTTTCAGCCACAAGTTCTTTTTAGGGATTGAACCCCTTTTTTTTTTGTTTTTGGTAGAAAAAAAATGTTGCCAAAAGTTGTCAAAAGACACAAAGTTAAGATAAAACACCATAAATGTAGTCCCAAGGTTTAAAAAAAAAAAAAAAACTTAAAGCAATAAATTATTAAGCATTAATATGCAAACCAAGCAGGGGAGAGGGGTTAAAGAGAACATCTGGGACAAAACATTGGGGAAAAAATGCCAAGGGTTAATTGGAATCAGAATATCCCCCCAAAAACACCCCCAAAAAATGGAGAACACGGGTTCTCCAGAGAATACACCCTGAAATAAAGAATAGAGCTTCGCAGAATACATAGAAGCTGCAGAGATCAAATCGCTATGGAGAAAAAGGAAAGGGGAGAAACACTGGGGGCCATCGGGACCAATTAATGGCTTAGCCGGCCAAATGCGCATGGGGCAGGGCCATTTGCGCGTCAAAACCGCAGAATTTCAGATGGAAGGCATCAGAAGAGGAATTTTGCGCTCGCCCCCAGGCGTATGTAATTAAGTGTGCTCCACACGTGCCCCATGTGCGTACATAAAGCTATGAATCATGCGTCTAGGTGCATGCAGAATTGTTTTGCCACTCTGATCATGAATCGACTATTGTCATCCTGGAATGTATCTTGTGGTCTTAAAATATAACGTTTGGAATAGCCATGAGGCCAAGACTGTAAAAAGCAAAGCTATGTGCTTGCTTTGCTCTCTCTTTACAGGGTTTTATAGAAATAGCTAGAAGTTCCTACCAAAAGCAGCATGCTCGGCAAATATACTACATGGCCCAACTAGGAAGAAAGAAGGAGCATAAAATTAAGGTAACAGTTCTTCCCCTTAGACAATTGTTTGCAGTACTATGTCTAGATGTTCAGTGTCTTTTAGCATAATGACTGCCATAGAAATATTACCTTTCCAGCAGGTAACCAGACTTTTGCCCATGTAGTAATAGGCTAAAATAGGTTGTAAAATTTTAAAAGGGTTAACTAACTCCTTTCTGAGCCAATAGAATTGCTCAAATATGTTTGTGTTCTCTTCTGATGCAGTTCAGCATCACATTTGTTACAATACTACTGGTTTCGGGGAGACATTTCTGGGGGGAGAATCAAAGCTCTGGAAAGCAAATAAAAGCAGCCCAATTCCTTATATTCCATGCTTCTCCTTTGGTATCCATAGTCTTATATTCAGCCGATCGTGAAATTTGGTCATTTGCCGTGCACCTGCCCTGGTCGTCCCCCATTTGCAAGCAAATTAGTGGATGAGGGGTGCGCCGGGCACTGCCTCGTAGTGAAACCTCTACAAGGTGCACAGGACCTAAGCCACAGGACCTCTTGGCATAGTATTTGTTATTTTTTAGATTTGCTCAGACAGAGCCTTAAAGTTAAAGTGGACCAATCAACCTCCTCGAACAAGTCTAAAAGACTTCAGGGCCGGCTGACTAGGTGCCCCACTGTGTGAACCCCTGGGCAGGCCCACAAATCCCTTACCTTTCTGCTAGTCCCTCACCACGATCACGGGCATCCCTGCGCTGCTGTGATAGGCCAGGCGCACGGGAGTGTGCACTCCACAAGGAAGCTGAGGTTGCATCCACTGCGTTCCCTATGCTAATGTGTAGTCCAAAACAACTACATTATGGCATGCAATAGTATGTATGGCATAAAGCGCTGATTGGACGAGTCCGCACATGCACTGTTGGAATGACAGATAGTTGAGTGGAGTGGGCGATCTGGAGGGTTTCACACAGTGGGGCATCCCAAATTGGGATGGCTCCAGGGCAAGGACTAATCAACAAGATCAAGTCAAAATCTTGGTAATTAGTCCACTTTAACTAGATACAGAAACCTCTGAAAAGCATTAAAATGTTTTTTTAGTATATAGGTTTAGTATATTGTCAAGGTAAAATTTGTTATACAACGGGTGAAAAAAAGTATTGAACACGTCACCAATTTTCGAGAAAAATATATTTTTATAGTTGCTATTGATGTGAAATTCTCACCAGATGTAAGCAACAACCCATCCAATCCACATATGCAAAGAAATCAAACCATAGCTATAGTTATGTATAATAATGAGAAATGCCACAGGGAATGGTATTGAACACATAAAAAAGAGGCGCAAAAAGCCATGAAAAGTTATGACAGCAGAAACCTATCAATTAGAAAAAAATGTAGTACAAATTAATATCAGTTGGTTCAACTGATGGCCTATGAATTGATGTCTCGTTACCAAGGTGCCACACAAAAAACATCATCATCATGGGTAAAACCAGTGAGCTCTCCCAAGACTTTAAAGGGCCAGTCTATCCAGATGGCTACATAAAAAAACACTTACCTGTCCTGCAGTCCAGCACAGAACACCACCATCTTTTTCTTTCCCTGGGTGGTCGATCTGTGCCGTCGGGAGCACATGCTCCCATACACATATTCCATTCTAAAATGGCTGGTTAACCTGGGGGTTTAAAACTGGTTATGAGGGGCAGCATACCACAAGGTAAATACTTTTCAGCATCCTACCATCAAAGCGTTCATCAAACAGACGATGTCTCTCCATCATCTTCTGAGCAGCCTCGAAGAGGGAGTCAAAATTGCTGGTGAATAATGGATCATATAGTGGAGACCTTTCCTTCCTGATTCTAATGGCTGGAAAGCTCTCTCCACGGAAAGGGAAGGGATTCCAAACAGGTCGACTAAAACTGCTGTGAAAAGGTCTTGAGAAAACTGGCTTCATTTGGTCAAAGACCTTCAGACTATCTTGGAACAGATCATGTACACTGTCTTCCAAAATGCTAAACCCGTCTTCTAGGTCCTCTAACACCATGTGCTGCTGCTCATCTTCCTTGTTCAAAGTATCCACTTTCTCTCCGTTAATCCAAATAGAGAATGGAGAAGATCTGTTCAGGAACTCTTCCAGCTGGGAACAGAAACTCAAATTATCTTCAATCCCAAGAACTTTGTTTTATTAAAGGATTTTGCATAGCTTTTCTTGAAGTGCTACAATTTCTTCTCATGACTAGTGATGGGCAAAACCGAACCGTAAAGTTCGGGTTTGTATTAGTTTGGGTTCCCAAACTCGAGCATGGGCTTCAGCCATAAAACGGTGTCCGGCTCAAACGCGGAGAAGCTTGGTGATGGGCTCAACACGCTTCACCTAAGGGTGCAGCAGCAGACAGCTGTTGTAACTCACCAGAATCCCGATCAGGTGAGTCCTCTGGTTAGCAACGGTGTCATGTGGGAATGGTCCCCGGCCGGGGCCAAAGAAAGATGGCCGCCGCTCCCCATGAGTGAGGACACTCCTAGTGCCAGCACAGCCAGCTGGCACTAGGAGTGTTCTCACTCGTGGGAGGGGCAGCCATCTTTCTGTAGTCCCGGCTGGGGACCATTCCAACATGACGCTGCCTCTGACAGGAAGGGGAAGGGTAACTTTGCTCATCCCTACTCATGACCTAAAACCATACTGGAATACTTTTAGACAGTGATGCAGCAGTTGACCAGGTGTACCAACTGAACTTATGCAACCCACCATATCACAGCAGTAAACCCTGATGCCCTTTTCCAAAATGCCTGTTTGATGCTGTACAGGCGAAGGAACATAACAGACCTCCAATTAGATGCCTGCACAGAGTATAGTGAACCAACCTTGAACCACCCACATAAAGCATACATACAGCATTTCTCGGAGAAGAGCCATAGTCATAAAAATCATTAGCATCTGCCATAGGGTGACGGCCTATAGAGACTATAAATGTAAAGAAGTATATTTAGCAGATGATATAAGATGATTAAGCAGTTTACTGTATATGTTCCATGATAGCCTATGTTACTGAGTAAAGCTTTGCAGCCTGGAAACAGCTGAATAGCTGGGACATCACCATTGCACCGTCCTAAAATATATATATTATATATACTCTTTTGTGTAGCTTATTTTTAGCTGATCGTTGTCCTGTCCTTTTTCTAATTACAGTATTTCCAATAAGTGTAAGGGTACTTTTAGGGGTGTACCTAGGTAGATGTTATAAGGCATTCTATTGATACTCAGGATCACCACTATTTGTAATCCAAAAACTGGGCACGGTCACAGCAACTGTAATCCACAGATAAAGGTCATTGTCACGGTACTTGTAATCCAGCAGGTATATGTCACTGTCAGGCGATAAACAGACACAGGGCCGCCACCAGGAACTTTGCCGCCCCATACAGCCACAATGTCTGTCCTGTTTTGATCCTACACAAATGTATAAATAAAAGACAAAAAAAAAACAATGACTTTGCCCAAAAGATTTTAAAGTAGACCAAAACCAGTTTGGGATGCCCCACTATGTAACGACCCCAGATAGCTTTTTTTTAACTTTCATTGAGCCAACGATGGATGAGGGGGCGGCGGCATCACTTTTCTGCTGTGCGTAGCCATGCCAGCCATTCAGTTATGAAGCACAGCCAGAAATGGATGCAAGTGGTGCTGCTTCCCGCCGTGTATGCGCTGTGGGCTTGTTGGCGAGGCCGAGGTAAGCATACCGGGCAACTGGGGGGTTTCAGTCAGTGGGGCATCCCAAATAAGGATGCCCCCGGGAGAGAGAATCAAGTAAGGACTGTAGTTATACACTGATGGGTGTGCCAAATCAGGGTGCCCTGCTGTGTAAAACCCTCCAGGGCACTGCTAATCCCTTACCCTTCCCTGGTCCAATAGCGCACGTGCAGGCTCTAGTCCAATGAGAGCACGCACATTTGACAAACACACATGAACTGTATGAGCCGTTAAAGGGCCCCATTTAATGTCTGCATCACGGCCCTATCACATTTAGTTACCACTGTTTCTGGGCCCAATTGCACCCTCTATAATTACACCTCTCATGGGTCCCCTAAATTTGCATGCGCCTGCCTCCAGTGGCCTAACTGTTTGTCACAGGGCCCTGATGCTAACATTAGATGGTGCCCTCCCATGGCTCATATAACCTTTTGCAGCTAGACAACTAAATACTGAACCAGAAGCGACAAATTTGGCTTCCTTTATCTAATGATGCCAAGTGATAACAAATATGATAAATAAGGTGAAGTAGCAACAATGATGGGGTCCACCCCTGACCTCCTGGGCCCCGGTGCAGCCGTGCTCACTGCCCCTGCCTGCCTCCCCTGCCACCCAAAGTGAATAAGGCATTAGGAAAGGAATATGAAAGGAAAGGAGCCTGGACTCCTTGCATCTGAAGGGAGAGGAGGGCGGGGCCAGTGGCTGAACAGACCTCGCATCTCTGCGCTGACCCTGACCATCTCTCATTTCAGATTCAAAGAGGAAAAGGCGGTGACATGAGGAGCTGCTGCCAAGGCCTCCTCCTGGCAGGGGGGGATGGGCTGGGAGAATTGGCATTTTTTTCAAGCGATTGTTTTGTGTCAGCAGCACAGCGGGCCACACTGCGTACAGAGTAGTCCTCGGGGGCAGAGCCAGGCCCCCTTTGGACCACTCATGTCTTGGCCCCAAAAACTGGGCACCCCAGTCCCACCTCCGATGCGGGCCCTGAACTAGGTCAACAGTAGCGTATAACAGCACAACTTCAGAACACTTCAACTCACAGCAAACAGTTCACAGTTTAAAGCAATAACTTCCAAAGGCAAAGTCACGGTATCAACTTTATCAGGCACAGTTCACAGTTAATCACGGTGGCATAGAGTCTACTCCGCCTCACTTTGATGTGAACACTAGCTCTTAGTAAATTAGGCAGGGAATAATGCAGGGTAAATGGTTGCTAAGGGAGATCCTCTCCACCTTAGGGATATTGGTCACAACATAAATTCAAGGCTTGAAGTGGTCCCACTGTTCTAAGCACCAAATCAACAAGTGTCCAGGGATAACCTTCACAAAAGAAGTTATTACTTCCCTGGAGCTACCATCCATTGGTGGATCCTTCTCTGTTAGTTTCACGCCAAAGGCACTCTTAGGATTTTTTTCTTGACAGGGTCCTCTCTAGGCTTTTCAAAACCCTTGCACACCCAAGCAGTATATCCTTCTGCACTGTGTTTTCTGTTCCCACCACTTTCTTAATTCCCACCCAGCTGACTTACTTAGGGTGTGGGCTATGGATTATCACCCTGTCTGTCCCTCTGGATTCCCCTTATAAAGCCTCTGCCCAATAAATTGTTGTGTGAGGTTTTCCCTCCAAAAAGTTCCCTACTAATCTCAGCAGTTTCCTGTTATTCCCCAAATGTATCTTATGCCCCCTGACTGAACCTAAAGGGGAACTCTGAGCTAGAATTCTGAGCTTGAATAAGTCTGCTTCTTTCATTTGTGGTCTTATACCCCCATCTAGTGACTAAAGTGGGAATAGTGACACATTTTATATTTTACTGGACAATTTCCACATAAATCCCTTTTTCGAGCTCACAGATGTGTGAGCCTGTTTTTTTGTGTTTATTTTAAATGCTCCTCGTTTCTCTGATGTCTCCAGCATTAAATATAGCTCATCATTATACACAGCTCTTCCTGTCACCACTAAGATAAATACCATCTGTTTCCTGCTATCCGGGCGAACTGTTGGTTAAAATGCAGGTCGACTGTGTAAAACAACATATAACAATGTGCTTAGAAAACACAGAAACATAGAAAAGGCTGAAACAGAAAAATAGGGTTCATCTAGTCTGTCATTAAAATGTGGTCTTGATGCCATTACTCAATAAGTTACCTATGATTACGGTCAAATATGACTCATAGTACCACTTGGTCTTTGTTATATATCCCTATCAAGTAAGATTAATAGGAGAAATCATGGACTATAGTTATATACTCATGAGTACAATGCAGAACCAGATGACCCATGTAGTCACACAACATACATATATTTAATAATAGATGAATTTTCAGTTGGAACTTATCTCAAAACCCTTGTGATCTCCAGACACTTTGGTGGCTAAATTAATATTTTATATATGTTAAAGAAAACGCCTAAACAGTTTCAAATGATAGATGAGGGGTCTTATTGTTAATTGTTTATCAATAATAGAGCAATGGCATCACTGCTTTCATTATGTTCCCTCAACCTCAGCCATGGACCCACCTGACTTCAACAACAGCAGTTATGCAACCTTGTGACCTGTACATAGAATCTGTACCCCACTCTTGTCATTTTTACATGAAATATAGGTATCAGTATATCCCCAAAGGAGTTTAACCCCCTAAGATAATAATTGTCTAGACCTCTTTCACCTCAGATTGCCTCTGTGCTTCTCTGCTGCACTCATAATACTCTGTGTAGCTTATCTTACTCACCCTACCTAAGTATTCCTCTCCAGGATTGTACCACTAAAAACCAAGAAAATACAAATATATTTGTGTTTCCTTGGTGGTTAAAACCACAGAAGATTGCCAGCAGACAGAGAACACATGGCCCATCTAGTCTGTCTTTAGGTCTATATTATGTCTTTATCTCATTCTATGTTTATCCATACATATTTAAATTATCCTGCTTTTGTTTTCCCAACTATCTCTGCTGCAAGTCTGTTCCAAGTATCTTCAGCGCATTTAATAAAGTAATAGTTTATTATGTTGCTCTTGATATCCCCCCAGCCAGGGCCAGATTAAGTTTGGTAGAGGCCCTTGTGCATAAAATCTGGTGAGACTCTAGATACAGTATTTTTCATTTAGAATAATAGTCCAGCCAAGTAACTGATTGGTGGTTGTCTGGCACCCACCTACTTATTGGAATATCAGATCGAGTCCCTTGTGCCCCCCTTGTGCGGGTGCGTGCTGCTCGGGAACTCCTGCTTTGCCATTCTGGGTGGGGGGTGGTGTAGTCACCCAGCTGGTCCAGCAGATAACAGTTCCCTGCATTGAGCTGCCAGCAGCTGTGCTTGGTGGCTTATGTGCAGTGAGCGGCCACCGATTGACAACTCTGACCGCACCCATTAGCTGCAGGTCTGCAAAAACAAAAATAGGCCTGCCCAGGCGCGCGGGGTCCCCCACTGCCGCCGATAGCTTTGTTGACGGTGCCACAGACCGCCAGACCAAAGACTGGAAAGCCTCCTGGACCAGACCATAACTCAAAGGTTGGTGGTGACCCCCTTTGCAGGGCAAGTGGTGGAGGCCCTGGGGCGTGTGCCCCTTGCACCCACCTCCATAATCTGGTCTTGCCTCCAGCTAACTTCAGATTGTGTCCCTTTGCTTTATTGTTTAGTTTCTTCCAAATAACACTTTCTTCCTGAACTATATTCGATACTTTCAGGGCCGTATTTGGCGTTCATGGTGCCCTAAGAGCTTGCGCCCCCTTCTTTTAGGGTAGGTCACGGTCCATATAAAAAAAGTGTGTAGGGGGAAAGGGTGCAATGGGTTAGATGCAGAGAATGTGTGTGGAGGAGGGCACAAAGGGGCAAATACAGAGAAGCAGACAAGCATATGCCATCTTTTACTACATGACCACACCAGTGGAGGGGAGATGCTCTGGTCTGCATGCAACCCATTGCCCTCCCCTTCACACAAATACACTCTGCATCCTTCTGTGGCTGGGGGATGTTTGTTAGGAGGCATTAATGTCCTGGCTGTATGGTTTTTAATTAATTTTTTTACTACAGTAGTAAGGGCAGTGTCCTCCCCCCCTTCCTTCCACGTTGCCACCCTATGCACGTGCCTAGGGTTGCCTAATGGTAAATACAGCCCTGGATACTTTACCATAATAGAAGGTTTCGATTATGTTGCCACCTTCTCTTCTTTCCTCCAGGAGGTACAAATTAAGGTGTTTAAAGGGTAAGTCGCCTTTAATGGAAATTTTGAAAGTGTATTTTTTTGTGTGCCAAAAAGGATGTGCTCAAACTGCTGAGATAATCTGATATTTTTCTTTTTTCTTTCCCTATGTTAGCACATATTTGTTTTATAGAAGCAGTTTTCACTACCTGCAAATGGTTGCTATTGGCAACAAACACAAGGTCTGTACACCAAGAAGAGAGAAGTGAGTCCTGTACGCACAGAACACTGCAGCTATGGCCACTGCTGAGGTGAGTGAGCTCACTCAACCTTACACAGCAGCGTTCTGTTCCACTACTGTATCCACAAACTGTTGCTATTGGCTGCACTTGGTGTACGTTGCCAATAGCAACAGATACAAACTGCCGCAATAAAACACTCATTTGCTAACATTAGTAAAAATACTAAATCAGCTCAGCACCTTTGAGACATAATTTTGCCACATAAAAATCTACACTTTCAACTATTCCATCCACAGTAGACTCACTCTTTAAGTCTTTTCTGAAAAGTTGTATGATTTAGATTTTTATAGCCTGCATTTGAACCTGTTCTCTTTGAGCAATGTCGTTTTGTACTGGAGGCCTCCAAAGTGGGACAGTTTAACCCAGTTTGTGGGTGATGGGTGTGGTAGGGGTGTGGTTTAGGGTGTGGCTTAATTATGGGTCATATGCTCTAGGAATATTTGGTCCATAAAAGATGTTGGTGATTGAGCCAGTGCTCAGAAATCCATACATTCCACTACCACCATTCAACCAAAGAGTCGGAACAGTTGAAATCCACCCAGACATCCATCATTCTGCATTTGCTGGGACAGTCTTCCTGATGTCAGCAAAGTGGGACACTTAGGTTTAGATTTCCAGAGTTTTCAGAGGGACAGTGAGCCTCAAAGTGGGACTGTCCCACCGAAAGTGGGACATCTGGTCAGTTTATATACAGAGTATTCCAGGTGTGGCCTCACCACAACTCTATATATTGCCATCACAACCTCCATCTTCCACTTTTCTTAAAACTGTCAGTAATCAGTATTTCTGAGTCCCTTCGAAAGTCCTGGATAAAACATCCAATACCCAGAGAGTGGATTCCTTCAACTAAGCCACATGAAACTACAGTTTCCATTGTTTTGACCATTAATCTAATAATTCTAAAGTAATTTTGATTTGCCAGACACCTCTAGGAATATCCAACCTATTACACACATTGTGTCATCAGCAACAGGCAAATTTTACCTACCACTTCTTCTCCTATATGGACAGAACCTAAACAATGACAGCCGCCTGCTGAATGACATAGATATAGCAGGTGGCTGTCATTGGATGAAAGCCTGTGCATGCCCTGTTGGAGGGGGGAAGGTGAGTTTTTATGGGTGCCCTGGGGGGTTTTACACTAATTAGGATGCCCTGGGGAAAAGATTTCAGGTCAGCCTCTTCTGGGTTTTTTTCTACTTTAAGTCCACTGCTCTATAAGCTTTTTGTGTGAAACTGTGTCAAAGTGTCTAAGGGCCTTATTTATCACGGGCTAGCGCCAGGTAGTGTCTGACGAGCGCCAGGTACCACCAGCTATCGGCGGCTAGCGACTCAAGTACGCCCGGCGGCGGTCACAATGACGCATTTATCAAGCTAAATGAGGCTAGCGCCGGCGAGAGCGACGGCTAGCGCGGGATTCATCATGAAGCCGCCTGGAACGAACAGCGCCGCTGCAAATTCCTTCACAGCGCCAGGTATGACCTGTCGCTCCCTGGCATTGTCCAATGCATTTCAATGGAGCAATGTTTAATTAATCATAATTAATTGGTATTTTTTTTTTTTTTTTTAATGTCAAAAATTCTGAGACCACTTCTGCAATGTTAGGTTTTTTTTTAAAGTTAAAAAAAATAAAAAAAATAATTTGTGCAGAAATGATCTTACAGGTCTGATATTAATATATTCATATTACAAAATGATTCCAAAAACATGTATAACGTTACAATCAAAAATATGGTTGTTTAGGGGTTAAAAACTAGTTAACACCCATCGCCGCCAGCGCACTGGGGTTTAAACAAGGAATGGACAGCGCCAGCAAATTCGGAGCGTCATTTTTTAATGAATATGAAGCAAGCCGTTCGCTCTGGCCATTCGTTGTCAGGCGCTCACATACAATGCTGAACCTGTGAAACAGCGACCCCTAAGCCCGTATTCAACATTACCGCACACCGACTGAGTCGCTGTCATCAAGCAAACGCCGGCCAAGCACAGCAAATACTGGCTGGCGCTGTAAAAATCACGCTACAGTCGCTCATCTGTCGCTACCTGGCGCTATTAATGAATCGGCCTCTAAGCATCAGTGCAAATACAAAGATTTTTCTGGCCCACCCTCATTTTGGAAAAGCATAGTGTCAAAATCCTTGAGGTCTTCATTTACAGTTATTTTCATGTTAAAACGTTACCTGGCGTCCAACAAGCCCCGATCCAGTTCGGCAGGTTTTTGAATAAAACCTGACACAGGTCTGTTTCAAGCAGGGTTTACACTCTTCCCACAAGGCCAGCATGGTGTCATTGCAGACCGGAGTCTCCGAGAGCTTCTGCTCTGTTTCCAGAGCCTTCTTCAGAGCATCCTGGAGATGAAAAAAAAATAGTCAGATTTATGAAAGTCTGCAGAAATGTGCCAATGACAGAAGAAGGACAATATAGAGATAGTGTAATATTAGTATGTAAGATAGAACCCAGTTACAGATAACTGGGCCACCATGTTGGATCACACAAGCCCTACCTAAGCAATCGTTTATGTAAGCATCATTTAAATAGTACTGTGGGTAAATGACAACCTGTCTTTTTCTCCTAGTCCCACGTCTCTGTAGAAATGGATAGGTAGTAAATGATTCACCTCTTTGCTCTTCTTGGTCTCCTCCAGTGTGCGTAGGATCTCCTGGTGCTCCTTTCCGGTTTGGTCCATGAGCTCCTTCATCTGTCGCACACCATTCAGGGCATTCTCAAACTGCTCAGTGATGTATTTGCTGCCCTGCTCCGAGATTTCTTTAGGTGACAAGAGATATCAATGCCAACATTTGTGAGTAAATCATTTTCTTTTTGCCCCACCTAATTACAGGGTGGGGTAGAAAAACTAAGAAGAAAGTGATTATTTGAACACACATGATGACCACCTCACCTTTCAGTTTGTCTGGAGGAATAAGAGCTGCAGCAAAGTTGGCCAGAACACAGACTAACAGCGTCAAAAGAGGGATGAACCTCATCTTGCAACTGAAACTGAACCTAAAGAACAAGATATATGAGACTGAAACTACACAAATTATCTAAAGTACATGAAATTTACCAACTTTTGTAGGACTTTTGCTTGGGTGAAGTATAGATGGCAGTAGATCAAGTCAGGCTTGCTGAGTACCACCTTATAGGACCTTGAGTAACACCAGTGGTACTTACGGTCTATAATACTCTAGGGCAGGGCTTCCCAGTCTTTTTATACCATTTTGGATGTTGCAGTTATCTCACATACTACCTCTACCACCAATAATACAGGCTTTCCAGGGAGGTTGGAGGTCCTATACTGCAAACTTTTCTCCCATCAATGCAGTCATTCCTAGATGCTCCACTCCTGCAGCTTGTTGACTTGATCACCTGGCACATCATATTAGAGCAGTAGTTTGTCTGTAGTGCTTCATGTCCCCTTAACTTCACCTCTAGTGGCTAAGGTGTACCACCAGATGGGAGTTACTTGTTTGGAAACCCTGCTCTAGGGCCAGGGGTTTCCCTATCCCCAACTGGGAAACCCAGCTGTTTGAAACCACCTGGAATCCCGCCGGCAAACACTGCCTGCCGCATCCTTGAATTCAACGCCCTTTGTTACACAATAATATACACAGCAAAAAGCTGGTGGAGAGCCGGCACATGCACTGTAGAATTGGGGAAGAGGTAAGATGCAGTTGCACAGTGGGAAAATGCACAAAAATACTTTTTCTTTTTTTATTAACGTATTTCTTTCTGATGTAAAATATGTTTTCGTCAAACTTAAGAAAAATCTATAATGAAACATTATTAAAAGTAAAAATTCTTTTAACCCTCAACCATCCGGAATGGGACACCTGTTTTTTTTTTACGAGATGCTGGCTTTTGCAAACTTATTTTTTTCAGCTTTTTTTGTATTTATGGAGCTAGTCAGGCTTAGGTACAGTTTAGATGGCAACAGATCAGATTGGGGTACAGATCAGTCTGCAGCCTCACCAGGTACTACCTGATAGGATTTCAGAAACACTGGTCTAGAAGAAGATGACCAAAATGAGCTCTTCCGACTTTTTCCACTGCTGATTCCCTTTAAAATAATGAGATACACTAAGATCAGCATGTTGTTCAGTAGAGGCACCTGGTTCAAGTATAACAAGTAGCAGAGAAACAGCTGCATGTGATGTAACTATTCCCACTAGCAGGGGATTTATGTAAAACACAACAAGAAAACCACAAGCTGACTTCTTTACTGCAGACACCATCACAAAAGTTATTTGCAGTTATTCCTAATATTTGCCAAAACAAATGCCATCTTCCAAACAAATGGCAGGGCCATGAACGATGATGGGAGATGAGGGACAAAACAAGAGTTTGGGTCACAAACAGTATCAAGCATGGTGGTAAGTGCCATGAAGTGTGATAAGACCATGGGGTGGGTGGGTTAAGGCAGGTGATAGGCTTGTCTAAATAGGTGAGTTTTAAAGATGAAAAACACACAGGAATTTCACTTTCCCACCTGTTGTACCAAATTGGGATACCCTACTGTGTGTATTCCAGCAGATCATACAAGAAACACACCTTCCTGATGTTCCCAAGGTGCAGGCATGGCTGAAACCGAGCATGCTGATTGGCTTAACGGCCTGCTCAGTCAATCAGCTCGCTCGATTTCATTCGGCTCCCTTTGGCTCTGCAAGTGGCTAAGCCATCTGAGCGGGTAATCAGCCGCATCCCCCACCTACAATGGCCTGCGTGGGTGCATACACAGTTAGAGGTGGGCTGGGATGAAGCCATGGCGCAGAGATGTGGGGAGGGCTCCGGAAGCAGGTGAGTTGAACGGCCCATCTGGGGGGTTTCACACAGCAGGGCATCCCAATTTGGACTCTTTTAGACTCCAGGGCCTCCAAGGTTTCTCTTTAAGGAAGCTTTTGAAGGCTTTAAGGTTGGAAGTTAAGGATACATGTTTAGAAGCTTGGAATTATGACTTAGGAACAAGATGATTACATAACAGTACCATGGAAGTATTCAAAAGATTCCCAGTTAAGCAAGTTTTTAGCTATCAACCTCGGGTAAACATTAAAACAATGCATTATATAGTCAGGGGTATGAAACGCGTTACAAGTTCCCTGCAGTGGGATTTATATGTGTACCTGCATCTGAATTTATTGATACTGGAAGTCTTTGTGTGGATTCATGTTTCTCCTTTTTAACCATTGGAATAAAAGTTAAGTTTTATATTAACAAAGAAGCTGGACACTCCACTGTTCTAAATCCTTGAAGAGATCATACCAAGAGATCTCCTGCTCCGTGCTTCTTCCTGGTGCTAGGTGAGCTGGTTGCTTTTGTGCATTTCTACCACATGTAGGACAGGACCTCACTTTTCCAGTGAGGCAACTTTGCAGTTCCAGTGAGCTATTTTCCCACTGAGCTAGACTACCTGCCTCACCAGATAAGTATTTATGTCAAGGCTTTCTAGCCCGCTAATGAGCCTGTTAGAAAATATACTTAAGGGGGTACAGCTCTCTCCAGCCTTTCTTGATGTGTCATTCATTCCTCAATAGTGACATATAATGATGGTGGTCAATTCTGAAGGAACACAACTGTCAGAAGCAATTTGTGGGTTATTCATTTCTTGAGCACTATCGTGAATAATTGCCCAATGATAAAAATCCATATAAATATGCTGGGTGGTGGGAGGGCAGGTCACGTATACACCCAGCATCAAGAAATATCCAGCCAGGTTTGTTTTTTTATTTTAAATAAAGGAAGAGAAAATCAGGGGTGACAGGCTCTGTCCTGAAACACTAAACCTGTCACCCCTAGATTTTGTTGAAGGTCATACCTACCCTGTCTAAATTACCTACCCCTACAATTTCAATACCATCGCTTTATGGGTGACCATATCCAACCTGCCTATGATCTATCCCTGCAATGATATACCCTCAACTGTGGAGCACACTCCTTTACTGGTTAAAAAACACACTGGGGGTGGGGCTCAGCTGTTTGTATACTGGTCGTGGCCGTTCAAATCTTAGTGGATTTTTAGCCTCAGTCCACCCCATGTTGCTCTTGATTTTAACTGTTCTCTGCCCGAACTGAACTTTGAGACATCCAAATGTAACCCATGTTTAGGTTGGACGCATTTCTTTTGACGGGGACTTAAGAGGCCACTTGGGGTGTTATTGAGTATAAGCTCTCTTTACAGAACACGATTGCTAAAGTAGGTCAGATTGGGAGCTGAGATCCATCTTATTCTGGTTCAGTATTTACATTACAAGCACGACTGAGGTTCCCAACCGCTTCTTGACAGTTAGCGGAACAGCCGAGGCACACAGGCAGTGAACCGTGATAATGGCTCTGAAAGGGACAAAATCCTGAAACTGACATATTCTTTTCACCCAACGGATTACACCACAGCATTGCTGAATTTTGATCATGGGGATTACAGGTTACTTTTATGTCGCCCATGAAATAAACATCACCTTTAGAATATTTAAAGGGAAAGTACAATGGTTGGATGCCGTTTTTGCAATTGCTAATTATCGCACATGTTTAGGGTGCAAAGAATGCTGAGGCTTCTTGTAAGAAAAGAGTGTCTGCTTGCAGAGAGCTAACCTATGGAAGAAAATGCCATCAGTATGTATGTTGTGTTTTAGTCAAATGAACTTGTGTTCGAGTGCACTCCACTGTGGTCTGCAAATTGATATACATTAAAAAGCAGCTGAAATCTAGAAATCGGTTAGAAACTCTGCTGCCACTTATAGAAGGGACCTAAACAATCCCTTGCATCCCTTGCAGGTATATAAAAGGATTATGCCAGATTATAAGAGTCTGTTTTTGTGGGGTCCTCTTTGGTGCAGAAGAAACCTGATGTCAAGCCAGTAAAGAAACCTGAGCTACGAAACCTCGAACAGAATCCAACTTTTCCTGGTTGACATGCAGACCACCCTACTTTTCCATTAGTTACCCATCTCCCTATGGGTTGGGGTGTTGGGGCACTCCCAGCTGGTTCCCTGTGCCCAACAGCACCTAGTACCCCAGGAGCAGGTCTTGGTGGGTATGGTCGGCTAAGCGGTTGTCTGGCTCTGCTTGGCTCTGGCTCTGTGTGAGGTTTTTGGAGGGAGAGCTTGCAATCCCCACATGGTTCTGAGGCATGAGGCCAGATTGCACTCACCTCTGGTGTGTACACTGCGGCTGTGTCGTCAGCGGCGCTCCAGGCTTGGCACCTTCCTTCCTTTTCTGTCTTTGCTTTTCTTCAGATATCTCTGACCTGCTCTTTTAAAGTCTGGCTGCAGGTCTTATCCTGCAAGACCTCTGATCTGGATCACTCACCAGTGCTTGGGCCTAGACTGACCTGCTATATACAGGAAATCCAGAGGGACCCTATCCCATCACCTGCAACCACGCTAATGAGTGACGGGTGACACAACTCTAAAGGACATCTCCATAGGAGGCTTGTCTCTGAATTGGAGGAGCCCCTAATAGGGGATCTGTGGACCCAACCCCAAGGGCTGACTTACCTACCCTTGGACTTACCTGAATACCTAAGGGGTCCCCCCCCACTTGGACCTACCCCACTCCCACTTACCTATACTATTGCTCAACTTTGTGGTCCCCAAGTTTTTCCAGTAATGTTTTCCCCCAAGAGAAGTGTTTACTTCTCTTTTATAAATAACATAGTTACTGTATTATTTTAATTTTAGGCTCATTACACTATCAATACTTTCTGCTTTTAAGATAAATGTGTGAAGGTGAAACGGAGCTCTGACTATCTATATTGGAGTAGATCTGCTGCCATTCCTAACTATGTGGGATAGACAAATGTTACCAATAATCTTGATAAAGGGATCCTGAAAATTGTGGATCCATATGGATTGCTGTATTTTGGGGGGAAAAGCCTTTACATATGATTTACCAAACTCTGCTGTCCACCAACAAGGGGTGGACTGGCCATAAGGGGAACCAAGAGGATTCTCATTGAGGCACACTAGGCTTTAGGCCTGGCTGGGCTGCTGCTTCTAACTGCCCTATCCAATGCCTGCCTCTTTAGTCTCGCCACAAACCCCAATATCTGCAGTCCCACTGCCCCCTATAGCCTCAGCATCATAAGTGTGGTGGACCTTACCCACTTATCTGCCCTTCCAATATTAAGCTGCAGTACTAACAATTTTGGTGGCCAAATCCACCCCAGACCCCGATCTGTCCCTGCTATGTTTTTCCTTAAGATTACACTCATTCACCAGCCTGAAAGTGTCAATTTCAACATCTTCCAAATTGAGAAGAACTAAAATCAACTGGAGACATTTTCAAAATTATTCTAAATACTCCGTGGGGAATGATTATGAAAAGTGTGAAAATTAAACTTTTCAGAATCACCATGTGCTTATGGAATGAAGTTTCTACATCTTACTCTATAATAACTCACTTAGAGAGTATTTACTAAGGTTTTAAAAACATTGGAGCACCAGGCCCACAGTTAGGAACATTGACCTGGCCTATGTGTGATAGGTAACTAGAAGCAGTAGCACACACTTTCATTAGCGCCTCCCATTGGAGAATGTGTCAGTAATTGGCACTGGTTCCACTGCTAACCAGTTTGGAAAATTGGAAAATCGGTTGGGCACATCTGATAATAGTAATTGCAACAATAAATTACATTTCAGTAATAATAATGGTAATAACTATTAGCAGTATTAGTAGTAGTGGTATTTAAAAAGTACTTTTTTTATCATTTGTTATTGTTATTATAGTTATGACAATTGTTATATTTTGTAATTTCACTGTTAATGATGATTAATTCATCATTTAATTGACTCAACCCTAATATTTCTGTATCCTTCATGTCAGTAATGAAACATTGCTGATCCTAATCTTTCCTGTATGGTTTTCTCATTTTAATGTTTTCTCAGCAAACAATAATACATACCATTATTATAAAAATGTTTTTATCGATAACTTCAATTGTGAGATTAATTAAAATGATAAGAGGCTGATGTAGAGAAGCAGTAGATGTGCTGTTGTTTTTAATATTAATAATAATAATAACAATAATAATTAATTTATTATTATTATTATTATTATTATTATTATTATTATTAGTAGTAGTAGTATTATTATTAGTATTATTGTAATTATTAATAATAATACAATTGTGGGAAGGATTACGGTATACTGCTGATCATCATAATATTCAAAATAATATTAATGATGATAACAACAACACTATGATTATGATTATTTTTAGTCATAATGAAGATAACATTATTGATGATAAAAATGATTATAGCAATACAACTAATGGCAAACATACTGTATAATTCATTATGTTGCAACCCATAATATTTTTTAAACAGTACTTCATTTTTTTAATGTTTAAATATAACAAGCCATTTAAGTATGATTAAGTAAAATGAAGTATGTTCAGTCTGATTACTTGCAGAAAAAATGTACCGTTTTTTTTTACCTCAGATTGTACAAGCTATACTATGAAAAATACATTTTATCTCATTACTATTACTATTATTTTTACTGAACTTGATAGACATATGTTTATTTTTTATGTGCTAACAATGTAATTGCTGCAATAAAAGAAATGCATAATGTTTGAGTACACTATAGCAGCAGACGTCCCCTACCTGGGATCAGTCAGCACGCAGGGTAGAGTGTCAGCTCCTAGCAGCCAGCTGGATGTACAGCCAGTGGGGAGATGCTGTCAGTATATATAGAGCTTCCTCCGCTGATCCTGAGTCATCATGCAGAAATGTACCAGCAATGAAGCTGCAGAGCTTTCTGGAAGCCCGACCCCCCCCCCTCCCTGCCAGAGCCACACTGCCACCAGCAGGGGACGCCCTGCCGTATGTTTTTTCTACAGTTACATTTTATGACACCGGACAAGTGATATTATTTCCTTGCTCACGTGTGATAATTGCCGACTTGCATGAGATCACTTCTAGTCTCAGGCACTTGAAAAGATAATCTGTGGATAGTATAACCTTTCTCTGGCTAAAAATATTTGGACATTCACATAGAGAGATCTAACTGAAAGATAGCTTTTAGATCTTTACAAACTAAAGTGTTTGGTGTATGCAACAGAGACTTCATTTGATTGGTGAAGTTGACCCTCCTCCCCCCTCTAATTCAGCATTTAAGGTGAAGGGATCACACTCTTGTGGTCCAGTAGCTAAAAGGTTACTGGCAGTGTTATCACCTGGGGAGGGATGTCTCTCATTACTGCTGCCTGATTTTTCCTAGCTCTGCTTTGTGAGGGGAGGGGAGCTCACCCTTGTCAGTGGAAAGATTCTGGAGTTTGTAGGCAGAATAACAGATGCTGTCCCATAAATAAATGGCAAAGGACTGACAAATAGTAAATATAATGCCTTGATTTAGATTTTTGTGTCCTCCCAGCCAATTAAAAAAAAAAAAATATATGCATATGCCGCCTTTAAATACCTGGTAACAGGATGGGCAGCCATGAATAAGTCCCGTTGCCCCTCTGGATGGATGAGGGGGGTGGAGAGATCCAGTTGAGAACCCCATTGCGGAAGACCAGGAACAACAGAGTTGGTGGGATCACAGCAGGCCGCAGTTGCTTGGTATTATGGCGGACATTCGTCATGCAGCTCCATCCCAAGCATACACTGTTAAACTTGGCTGCTTTGAATAGATCATCTGCCACCCCTGTTGTTCTCCAATTGCGGGGCTCTCCATTTTCATCCTGTGGCCCATAAGCTGGCAAAAGAGGCAAGAGGCAGAAAAACTTGGGGTCAATGGTGAGATGGCTATGCTGGAATGCAGCGCACAACCAACGACGTGTATACATGCACTCATCTAGGAGAACTGGCTCACCTAAGTGAATGCACCCGCAATCCCCCTGCATGAGCCCATGGGCCAACTCAAATTGAACCTCTCATAATCTCACTGCTCTGACAGAGAAGAAACCCTTTCTATGTTGGTGGAGTAGGAGCCTTTCCTCTAACCTTAGTGGATGCCCTCGGGTTATGGTTACACTCCGGGGTTTAAATATTTCATGGGACAGATCGTTGTATTGAGCCCCAATATATTTGTACATAGTTATTAGATAATACCTCAGGCGTCTCTTTTACAAACTAAAAAAACCTAACTTTGAAAATCTTTCAGGGTCCCTGCACTCCTTTTATTACCTTAGTTGCCCTCCTTTGAACGTGCTCCAGTTCTGATATGTCCCTACGCACTGGTGCCCATAACTATACACAATATTCCATATGGGGTCAGACCAGTGACTTGCACAGGGGTAAAATGATGCACTGTTCACGAGCACCTATGTCCCTCTTGATGCACCCCATAATCCTGTTTGCTTTGTCAGCTGCTGCCTGGCATTGATTACTACATGTGCTTTTCCATTGTAGTTTTACCAAGCATTTCTTTATACAGTGTGTAATAATGGCACAAATGATTAATTCCCATGTGCATAACCTTACATTGATCTGTGTTAAAATTAATTTGCCATTTTACTGTCCATTCTTCCAATTTATCTAAATCTGTTTGTAGCTGCCTGCTGTCCACTTTTGTGTTACTTTACACAGCTTAGAGGCCGATTCATTAATAGCGCCAGGTAGCGCCAGATGAGCGACTGTAGCGTGATTTTTTCAGCGCCAGCCAGTATTCGCTGTGCTTGGCTGGCGTTAGCTTGATGACAGCGACTCAGTCGGTGTGCGGTAATGTTGAATACGGGCTGGGGGGTCGCTGTTTCACAGGTTCAGCGTTGTATGTGAGCGCCTGACAACGAATGGCCAGAGCGAACGGCTAGCTTCATATTCATTAACAAATCACGCTCCGAATGTGCTGTCGCTGTCCATTCCTTGTTTAAACCCCAGAGCGCTGGCGGCGATGGGTATTAACTAGTTTTTAACCCCTAAACAACCATATTTTTTGAATGTAACATTATACATGTTTTTAGAATCATTTTGTAATATGAATACATTAATCTCAGACCTGTTAGATCAATTCTGCACAAATTTTTTTTTTAATTTTTTTTTACTTAAAAATAAATCCTAACATTGCAGAAGTGGTCTCCGAACTTTTGACATTAAAAAAAAAAAAAAAAAAAAATTAATACCAATTAATTATGATTAATTATAGATTGCTCCATTGAAATGCATTGGACATCGCCAGGGAGCGACAGCTCATACCTGGCGCTGTGAGGGAATTTGCAGCGGCGCTGTTCGGTCCAGGCGGCTTCATGATGAATGCCGCGCTAGCCGTCGCTCTCGCCGGCGCTAGCCTTATTTTTCTTGATAAATGCGTCATTGTGACCGCCGCCGGGCGTACTTGAGTCGGTAGTCGCTGTTAGCTGCCACTACCTGGCGCTCGTCAGACACTACCTGGTGCTAGCCCGTGATAAATAAGGGCCTTAGTATCATCTGCAAAGATTGAGACTTTACTGTTTAATCCCTACTCTATGTCATTAATATATATATTGAAGAGAATCGGGCAAAGAACTGATCCTTGCGGTACTCTGCAAGTAACAGTGGATTTGAGTATGTACTGTTGATAACCAGCCTCTGCTTTCTATCATTAAGCCAATTTCTCACCCATGTACACATGTTTTCCCCCAGTCCAAGCATTCTCAAGCATGTGAAACCGGTCCCACGGCATGTCTAAGAGCAGCGGCCGCATCTCGCTATCCCTCTAGCAGGGTACGTGGCTGCGCCAGGCATTTTTGAATGGCCAGCGCGGGCATGCTCCTTGTTAGAGGGAAGCAAAGGATGCGGCCATCAGAGCCGCTGCTCTTAGATGCGCCTTGGGACCGGGAAGAGGTTAGCTGGTCTCCGAGTCCTGGGGGGTTTCACACAGCAGGGCACCCCTGAACAGGGATGCGCACCGGGCAAAGGACCAAAACCCAGGATAGTCAAAATCCTGTGTTTTGGTCCACTGTAAGCTCATTTTCACAGTCAATGCAGTTTAGGGCATCTCTAAGCTGGTCAAACCTTGCCTTTCTGAAGTTCTGCGTTTTTGTGGCACCATGATAAGGCACCCTAGTGAATGCTTAGTGGAAATTAATTATATTATATTTACTGTTTCCAAGTATATATTTATATTTACTGTTTCCAACCTGTACCTTACTTTGTCTGGAACATTGGTTAGTATTAAGTTCAGCTCCCCTTGGAGCTTGTATTTGTAGGGAAAGGTAGCCATCTTTTGTTTTAGACAAACTTTTACCTTTATGAGATTTACAGGTTTCAGCATCCCAATCTATATAGTCCCCCATAATAACTACCTCATTTAAATTAGCGGCTATATCTATTTGCCTTAGCATCAAGTTTTCTGTGGATTCTGATATATCTGGAGGCTTGTAGCAAACCCCATCAGTATTTTATTTTTGTTTATCCCTCCATGTATTTCTACCTATACAGACTCCATATGGTCATAATGGACTGTAAATCTATTTCATTGTGAATCATTTAATTGTATATCAACCCTATGGTGATCAAGGCAAAAGCCGTATGTTTGTATGGTGGCTAAAAATATTTTTATTGGCAACCAAGTGCTGCTCTTTTAAAGCTGGAATAATAAAGCTGCAATGCAAATACTTATTTAAACAATAAATCAAGCATGGAAAATGTTTTATTGATAAATTAGAAGCTGACTGCAATACAGTAATGTACGTATAATTTATATGAGTTTTGATTGGGGATAGAATGGCATTCCCAAACTGGCTAGTCCAGCCTGTTGTCACTATACCAGTTGTAGGCAAAATCTATACTAAGGGCTTTACTTAAAGTGGACCAACACCCAGGATTTTCACTATCCTGGGTGTTGGTCCACTTCAGCGGGGCATCCGAGATCAGGATGCCCCGCTGTGTGAAACCCCCCCAAAAAACGTATCTTTTTTTTCCCAAAAAACGTGCCATGCACAAACGGCCGGCGCGGGCGCGCGCACTGCTAGAGGGGCGCGCGGGAGGCGGCGGCGGCTGATCCGTCGCCCATAAGGTAAGGTTTTTTGGGGCTTTTGGGGGGGGGGGGTTCACCCCGTGGGACATCCCGATCTCGGATGCCCCGCGGTGAGGGAGGTGATCGGCCCGGGAATCTTATAGATTCCCGGGCCAATCACCCCTGGGTGTTGGTCCACTTTAAGTCCAGGAAAGCCACTCCCACTTTAGCAACACAAGGTTGCAGGAATATGAGAGGCTTGTAAACAGTATGCTGGTAAGTCAGAGATCTGAGGGCACAATCTTAACACAAATGTTTATTTTGCATTCCAAAAGAGGAAATGCATTCCCACACCAGCCACTTAGGTTGGCCTGGTGTGGAATCATGCCTCAGCCACAGGGAATCCCCAGAGAAATCCCAGATCAACGGAAAGATGAGTGAACTGGTGATCCAGAAGATTTCACACATTAGGGCCTTCTGAAATCAGGGCCCAGGAGAACAGCATTGGATTTGGATGAGGTAACAGGGTTTTTTGTTGTTGTTGTAACCCCTGCCCTGCCTCAGTGCCAGGGGAGGATGGCAGGGCAAGGGGGTTACGCTGTTACTGGACTTCTGCTTTATGTCACCCTGCTGCCATCAGAAATCCCTAGCCACAGGACCAGGAGGGAGCCTCTGACCCTGAGGACCCAGCGGGAGACAGAAGGAGAAAGATGTGGATTAGCACTGTTACATTTAGACGGGGAGGCCGATTCATCAATAGCGCCAGGTAGCGACAGATGAGCGACTGAAGTATGGCGCTAAGAGCGCCGCTAGCGTCAGCCGCGGGCGGTAGCGATTCGCTATAGCAGGCCTCCTCAGTCGCTACCTGGCGTTGTTGCGAACAACGCCTACATTGCTGAATATGATGTTGGCCCTCAGCTTTGTAGGCGCTGTCAGTCAGTGTGACCACGCTATTCTACACAGCGCCTGTTAGCTTTGCTGTGTCCTGGCCATCCAGTACCTTCTGAATAAAACACATTGCCACATTTGTAAAAAATTTAAAGAGTTTTTATTTTGTGTTGAAAAGGAAATTAAATTCAACCAGATATTCTAATATAAATGCAAAATAAAACATAATTAAACACATAGCCACAATTTTTTTTTTTATTTTATTTGTTAAATAAAAAGGAAATACAATTAAACCACCAATGAGAAAGAAAATGAAAAGAAAAACAGAACAGAGAAAAATGGAAAATCGAAAAAGAAAAGAAAAACATAAATGAGAAAGGAAAATAGAAAAAGAAAATAAAAACAGAAATGAGAAAGGAAAATAGAAAAAAGAAAAACAGAAATGAGAAAGCAAAATATTAAAAAGAAAAACAGAAATGAGAAAGGAAAATAGAAAAAGAAAAGAAAAACAGAAATGAGAAAGGAAAATAGAAAAAGTAAATAAAAACAGAAATGAGAAAGGAAAATAGAAAAAAGAAAAACAGAAATGAGAAAGCAAAATATTAAAAAGAAAAACAGAAATGAGAAAGGCAAATAGAAAAAGAAAATAAAAACAGAAATGAGAAAGGAAAATAGAAAAAAGAAAAACAGAAATGAGAAAGCAAAATATTAAAAAGAAAAACAGAAATGAGAAAGGCAAATAGAAAAAGAAAAGAAAAACAGAAATGAGAAAGGAAAATAGAAAAAGAAAAGAAAAGCAGAAATGAGAAAGGAAAATAGAAAAAAGAAAAACAGAAATGAGAAAGCAAAATATTATAAAGAAAATAAGAAATGAGAAAGGAAAATAGAAAAAGAAAAGAAAAGCAGAAATGAGAAATAATATGAAAATGGAAAAGGGAAATAAAAACATAAATCAGCCAGAAAAATATAATTACTATAGGAAGTCGAATGCCAAGGAAACGTTCACCAGAATTAAACACATAGCCACATGTATCTATATATAGTAGATTTTTTATTCAAATCTACCTAAAATAACAAATTTACAAAAGAGAAATGGTAAAGTAAAATTAAAACAGAAAGGAAAAAGCAAAGTAAAGTAAAATAAAGTAGGGAAAGTCCGAAATATAGATCACGGTGCCCGTGTTTGTGCCTGAAAAAATAAGAAAAATGCAGTTAGTATAGATATTTAAAGTAGTATAGTTGTAGCAAATACCAAAATGCATTACTTGATAACCAACATTGGCGTCTTACACCCCCCTTAGAGTGGTTGGGGTCATCTTACACCCCCTTTAGAGTGGTTTGGGTCATCTTACACCCCCCTTAGAGTGGTTTTGGTCATCTTACACCCCCCTTAGAGTGGTTTGGGTCATCTTACACCCCCCCTTACAATGGTTTGTGTCATCTTACACCCCCCTTAGAGTGGTTTGGGTCATCTTACACCCCCCTTAGAGTGGTTTGGGTCATCTTACACCCCCCCTTACAATGGTTTGGGTCATCTTACACCCCCCTTAGAGTGGTTTGGGTCATCTTACACCCCCCTTAGAGTGGTTTGGGTCATCTTACACCCCCCTTAGAGTGGTTTTGGTCATCTTACACCCCCCTTAGAATGGTTTTGGTCATCTTACACCCCCCTTAGAGTGGTTTTGGTCATCTTACACCCCCCTTAGAGTGGTTTTGGTCATCTTACACCCCCCTTAGAGTGGTTTGGGTCATCTTACACCCCCCTTAGAATGGTTTTGGTCATCTTACACCCCCCTTAGATTGGTTTGGGTCATCTTACACCCCCCCTTACAATGGTTTGGGTCATCTTACACCCCCCTTAGAGTGGTTTGGGTCATCTTACACCCCCCTTAGAGTGGTTTGGGTCATCTTACACCCCCCTTAGAGTGGTTTTGGTCATCTTACACCCCCCCTTACAATGGTTTTGGTCATCTTACACCCCCCTTAGAGTGGTTTGGGTCATCTTACACCCCCCTTAGAGTGGTTTGGGTCATCTTACACCCCCCTTAGAGTGGTTTTGGTCATCTTACACCCCCCTTAGAATGGTTTTGGTCATCTTACACCCCCCTTAGAGTGGTTTTGGTCATCTTACACCCCCCTTAGAGTGGTTTGGGTCATCTTACACCCCCCTTAGAGTGGTTTGGGTCATCTTACACCCCCCTTAGAGTGGTTTGGGTCATCTTACACCCCCCTTAGAGTGGTTGGGCTCATCTTACACCCCCCTTAGAGTGGTTGGGGTCATCTTACACCCCCCTTAGAGTGGTTGGGGTCATCTTACACCCCCCTTAGTGTGTTTTGTTGCACATTTTGATGGGAGGTCAAATACATTTAACCAGTAGTGCAGTACTTGCATTAGAGTGAAGGGTAGTTAGCTTACCGCAAAAAAAGAAGTGATCAGCCTTTCCCTTAGCTCATCGCCAGTCTGGGTGTCCTCACTTCTATCTGCGGGCAGGTTGGGGATTTCTGGCACCAGTGCTGTCTCCTCGGGGGCTTGGATTCGGTGACAAATGCAAATGTTGTGTAGCAGGCAAGGATGATCTTGGAAACCTTCTGTGGGCTGTAGAGCATCTCTCCTCCTGGCCGTGCCAAACAGAGAAAGCGTGCTTTCAGCAGGCCGATGGTTCTTTCCACAATGCTTCTGGTCTTGCGATGCGCTGCATTGTAGCGTTCATGGGCAGAGGTCCGTGGGTTCCTGACCGGAGTCATGACCCACGTTCTCTGCCCATATCCCTTGTCCGCTGTAGAAAAAACACAAGGAGAGAGACAGCAATTAGTACTAGTACATGTTTTTTGGTGGTAGTTTGGTTAAAATTGGCTTACTAGGCCACATATTAGCAAAATACATTGACATGGTTAATTTATTACCCAGTAGCCAGCCAGCTGGCATTTCGTTGTTATCAAACTTCCGGCACAGGACTGTCCGCTGCAAGACGTAAGAATCGTGGCATGAGCCGGGGAACCCCGATCTCACCGCCCGCAGCCTCATGTCTGGGTCACAGACCACCATCACATTCATTGAATGGAATTGTTTCCGGTTTCTGTAGGACAGCTCCTGTGCACGGGGAGGGCGGAAAGGGATATGTGTACCATCAACGCACCCTAGCACATTCGGGATCCCTCCCATCAGATAGAAAGCATGTTTTATTTTGGCAACCTCTTCCTCATCCTCAGGAAACCTGATGTAAATTGGGATTAAATCACAAATTGCCAGAACTACCTGGATTAGTATGCGGCTCATAGTAGCCTGGCTTATCCCGCTGAGGAGGGCTGAGGTTGCCTGGAAGGTCCCTCGTGCCAAAATATTAAGAGTGGCACACAGGCGTACTATGCCTGGAATGGAATGAGTGCGTTTGGTGGATGGCTCGATTTTGGTCTTAATCTGATCATATAGGGACTGTAGTGCAGCACGATTCAGACGGAAGCGGCTCCTGATCTGCTCGTCACTTAAGTCCCATACTGAAAGGCGGATTGCAAAGGAGCGGGGTGCCCTAAGCCTCACAACACCCCGCTCCCTTTCCTCCTGCTCTTTCAGCATACACATACATCCATCCACCCAGACACCATACATCACCCTCTTATCCATCACACACACTAAAGATATATACAAAAAAAAAAAAAACCAAAAAAAACCACTAACACACAACACACACACAAACAATCACACTCCACACACACCCGCTACAATGCAGCTCACCACAAAACCAGAACTATAGTGGTCCAAACCACCAGCCTGCTGAAAACCAGCTTTCTAAGTTAGGCACAACCAAGAGGGGAGTTGCTGCACAGCCCACAAAAGGCCCCAAAATCAAGCCTCACTTGCTGTATGCTACACAAGATTTGCAGATGCCACCAAAACCAAGCTCCTAAAGAAACAGCACTGATGTCAGAAATCACCCAACAAGCCACAGAGAGTGAGGACAGAAATCAGACAGAGGCTCAAATGAGCTAAGGGAAGCGAGCACAGCACCACACCACAGCCTTTGCCACAGTGTAAGAATAGCAGAAGCTAGAACATTCCTTCCTTTTATACTTCATTTTCTAAAGTGACAGGTCCGCTTTGCCGCCTTTTGCGTCGCTCTGCTATTTCCGGGCGCCAATTAGCCGACCCAGGTGTGCGTAAAACAGAGTGCGCACGCGCACGCTAGTAGCGCTACTAGCGTACTTGAGCCGTAACTTGCGTGCATTAACGGACATGGCCCAAAAATCAGGGGTGGACCAATGAAAGGGAAGCTGCTGTTTTTTTAAATAGCCGTTAGGCTAACCACATGTCACAAGGGTTTGAGATACATCAGTCCATTGTTGGATTTGGGTGTGTGTTGTTTGTTTAATGAGGTCTGTAATGAGTTAATTGGCTAACACACATGCTTCTGTCAGTGCAGTGGAGGTGTGCCTAGAAGGAACTGGGCTGTATGTGTGAATCAATTAAGTGGGCTGCTTTTGGATTGGCTGTTAGAGCACATAAAACCTGCCCAAGCCTAACAGATTGCGATGCCATTCTGTAGTCTGCATGCGTGCTTGTTGGGTGTGTATTTGTGTGTGTGTGCAGCTACAGGATGGAGCCAAATTCAGGACATCTGCCGGCCACAGCAGGCCCGAGTAGGAGTTTGGTGGGTGCTGTGCGCAGACCTCCCTTACGGAAAAGGGCACAGCCTGAAGGTGGGGCAGCACCCCAGGCTAAGCGCCCAGGTGCCAAGAGGGAGCCTGAATTTAATTTGGCGGAGAATAATCATCTTGTGCGCCTTACACTTGCTAAATGGGAGCTACTCTTTGGCTCCCAAAGCAAGTCCATAGGCAAACAAGAAAGAAGCAAACTGTGGGATGCCATTGTGTGGAGCTTAGTAGCACAGCTCAACACCCACGTAGTGGCCCATCCTGCAGGAAACGCTTCTACACTTTGCGAGGGGCCCTTATGAAAAAGATGAATCACGATCTTGATGTGGACAGTGGGTTCATCCAGGCTCCAAAGAGTACCTACAGGCCGTATGAGGAGATGCTGAAGGCCAAAATCCCACTGGCTCGGCTGCAGGGTGTGGATCCTGGGGATGACACCACCGGTTGGACTGAAGGTACATATTTTCTGGCTTTTACAATAACCTAATGTTAATGTATGTGATTTGCATTTTTACATTCTGAACAACTAACAGTAGGACCTGTGAAGTATTACATTACAGCTCAAACATTTGTAACTTTTCTGTCTGTTGCTTTATGCATAGGTGCACATGCTGCTGTCCGGGATGTGCCTCAGGACACCCAAGCTCCTGCCCTTCCAGCAACCTCAAGGCTACCCCAGTCTGCCATTGAAGGTATTTACCCATAATTTGGTTGCTGGTTGTTTTGTTAACAAATGGGTGTGGGAGCAGCTCAAACAATCAAGGTTTGCCCTGTTGAGTATTAATAATATGTGCCTGCGCCCTAATTGCACGCCCACTGTAACACTCACAGCAACTAACTAACAAGGCCCTAACATGTGTAGATATGTACGACGCCAGAGATGTGTAGCCATATATCGGCATATCAATGTGGGAGCCACACTTGGCTTGATTAGTGAATAATAGTGAAAGAGCTGCTCACACACCTTAATGCATGTTGTATTTTGCAACGCACATTAGCTATGGCTCAATGTTGGTTTTATTTTGGCCTAGCTCCCATGCCCTTGGCCCCAGCATCTCCTCCGGATCCCACCTACTCTTTGGATGTCGGTAAGTGCATGTGTTCACCTTGCTTGATCCACTTTTACTCAAGTGCATGTGTCTCATTCCTCTTTTTTCTTGGTAGGCCAAGTGACTGGTTCATCTTTGGACCCCACTTCCGATGTTGCCGGTCAACAGGACCCTGTTGGTGTGTAGAGCAATACATAATGTATCCTTTATGCTGTTTATGTTACACTGGTTCAATTTGGTTAGTCTACTAAGCTACATGTTTGCTTGGTAAACTTGAAGATGCCTCTTGGGAGTGCTGGTTGCCTCCCCAGGGTCAGTCTATTAGTTATTTGAGTGATAGCAATGTATTTTTGCGGACATCTTTTTAGCCAAACATTCCCCGTAGTAGTTTGCTGATTATTTAGAGACATTTATTTTTTTTTTTATAGTTGACCCGAATATCGGAAGTGGCTGTCCAGAAAGGGCCCCTCAAGTTCCAGCTGCCAGAGATGAGGGTAAGTGGTTTGGCCTTGCTCTAGTCTGTATTTTGGCTCTACTTTTGTCCCACTTGCTTCTGGCAACTTGTGTGTCCACATGTATTTTCAAGGTCCAAGCTCGAGTGAGGACCCCACTCCAGACATCTGGGATATTGCGGGTATGTTTAATTTAAGCAATGTTTCTGATGTGATTTGCAGAAATTAGTGCGTCTTAGTCCTGTAACATACATGTTAACAATCTGAGTTTAACAGAGACCTTTGGTCTAGTGTGTATTTTGGAACTTTTTAGAGGTATGGCCTCGATAGCCTAACCAGGTTACATTAGAGTTTGGCCCACAGACCTACTAACCTGATTTTCCTGTTTAGCATATGGCAACTTGCCCGACATCTCGGATGTTGAATTGCCACTCTCTGGCAGCGAAACCTCGAGCCTACCTGTGCCGGAGGACACGCAGGTAACATGGCTGATGTAGACGACCTCGAAACACATTGGCATCTTCGTGGGTAGTGGAAGAAGCAACATGTCACATTTCCTTTCATTGTTGTTTTGGCAGGAGGCGGAACCAGAACCCCAAGCTGGGACCTCTTCCCAAGTCCCATGTGGCCAAGCTTCAGAGGCTCAGACAAGGGTAAGTTGTATAGTGAGTGTTTATGGTAATTATTTGGAGGGGCATAACTGCATTGGTTCAGTTTGACTAAAATGTGGTTTACTATTTGTTTAGCCTCAAACCACAGCAAGAGGAGGTGTGGCACCAACCAGTGCCGATTTCTACGAGCTAGGGGTCCGGATGCTGGAGGACTACAGTCGCCAACAGCCGCGTGATGGAACTAATGAGCGCATTGCGGCGTTGGAAAATCAGGTGCTGATGTGTCAGCAACAAAATGAGGCCCTGCAGCGCCAGGTGGACCAGTTACGCCAAAACCAACTACAGAACCAGGAACTTGGTCGCCTGGCAAATGTAATTGAGCAATCTGTACAGCGCCAGGAAGAAGCAATACAGCGCCAGGCAGAATGTCTCCAGCGGCAGGACCAAACTTTGTTGTTGCTACAACAGCTCATACAACAGCAGTCTATATTTTTTACTGCACTGTTGTCCCCCAACACCGCCCCTAGCAATGACTCCCAACCTCCCCGGCCACCCAGCCAAGAATATTAATTTTGTATCTTTTTGGTTATGTAAATATATTTGCTTCACCCACCTCTAAATTGTGTGTTTCCTAAGACCTCGCTAATAACACAGTCAGGGATGAGTATCTGGATCTACATATGTCAATGTATTGGTCAATTTAGCCCACACATTGGAGCCCATAGCTTACTATGGTTAACACCTGAAATGGCTCAAAAGGTATGGCTACATTGACCCACAAATGTTTTGGGAGACAGCTAAACTAGGCTTTGCAATGCAACACACTGTAATGATGTGAATCAACAATTTTTTAATATAAACAATGGCCAACACGGCCAACCTTGGCCAACAACGGCCATCAAGAGACCAGCCTTCCCCCCCACCCTAACGACGCCGTCGGCGCCTCTTCCTGGCCAGCAGCATCAGCTTCAGGAGCCGGATCTCCCGCCACAGTCTGCGATGCTGGTTTTCACAAGCTGTAGAAATGTAGAAACAACAATTTATTAATAATTTGGCAGTGACCTCAACAGACACAGATGTAGCAATGTAATGTCAGTGTGTCCAATTAGGTGACACTCACATTAACATTGTTGACCACTGTGTGCTTATTGGTTAACATTATATGAGTACTATTGACTGGCAGGAATGTGAACAACACATCCCAAGCATACATTTTAGCTTAAAGTGTACCAACACCCACGGGTGATCGGCCCGGGAATCTATCAGATTCCCTGCCCCATCACCTCCCTCCCCGCGGGACATCCAAGATCGGGATGTCCCTGGGTGTGAAACACCCCCCAAACCCCAAAATACCTACCTCAGTTTCTGTGTGGCAGTGCCGCTGGGCCCTCCCTGGTGCCCCTCTAGACGTGTGCGTGCCTGCGCCGGCCGTCTGTGAATTGCCGGCGCAGGCACGCCCCCGTAAAAAGGGGAGCGGGGGAGGCGGAGGAGGAGGCAATTTGCAATGGCTTGTACATTTTTTGGAGTCAACGTGAGTTCAGGGGGTTGTCACACAGCGGTGCCGATCAGGGGTGCCCCACCGTAGTGGAACAACACCCAGGAAAGTCAAAATCCTGGTTGTTGTTCCAGTTTAACTCTTGGGAAGCAAAGAAGGTCTAATTCCCTGTGTGTCCATTTTTGGGTTTAGTAACAGCCAAACATCAGGGCCTAAGTCCGAACGAGTCCACGAGTTTACCCTATAATGTTACAGGTCCAGACCTAATCGGGCCCATTTGGTTGTGTCTAACGCAAAAATAGTCTCTATGGGGCCTAATGAAGGATGTGAGCCAACAATCAAGCATGCAAACAGGCATGTTGGATTATTGTGCCAATACATTGAATAGAGATGTGTGTGAAATTAACACATAGGTAAATTTAAATTGGCTGCTGATGTGACTAGAAGACATAGGTTTCACAAGTCTTTAGGCATATGAAGTGGGATGTACTCACCATCGCAGCTGTGGCGGGGGCCCATGCTGCTGGCCGTCCCTGGAGCTGGGGTGGGGAGGAGGGTCTCTGGCTCCGTCTGCGTCGCAACATCTGTCAACATAAAGCAAAAGGCAAAAACACAATTAGTGGGCAAATGACACATGACTATTTGACATCCATCTGGTTATTGAGTCTGAAAATGCAAAGGCTTGCATGGTTACATACAGGTTGACCTAAATTAGCATATTTCCTGGACCATGAGTTAATGTCAATTTGTAAGGCTTCACACATGTATCCCTAAAGAGAATGTGCAAATAACATAGACAGTGCTATTTAAAGGAATCATTTGCAGTTGTTTGGCTAATGTTAATAGTGGGCCACATGTTGGAGCGGGAACAACTTAACCCAAGAAAAGAAATGCAAACACCCATCATGGTGTTGCCAGAAACATAGGGGTGGTTGACAGTTGGCTAGCACTGTAGTGGGGTTTGTGAGGTTAGGGTACCTTATCAAACCAGCTGTGACAATGGACCAGGAAACATGTGTCTGTTACAAGTGGGCCTATACACAGGATTGCTGCTAATCTTGGTTTGGGTCCACTTTGGCCGAGCCACACAATTTGCATGAGCCAACTTACTCCGCGCCCGCTGCCTTCAACACATCACTCCTCGAGTGTGTGCGGATGCGCAGGCCATTTTGAAAAAGAGCGCAGGCGCACACACATCTACAGTGTCACACAGGAGGCTTGGACGGTGGCTTTGCCAACCCCCAAAGAGGTAAGGAGTTTTGTGGTTTTGTTTGGGTGTGGGGGGCCCTGGGTGAGGGATGTGATTGGTCCTGGAAGCTTACAGAAACCGAGCACCATCAATGTTTTTGGGTGCACTTGAATGAATGTAATAACATTGGGAATGTGATGGGTAACCAATAACACTTACCATGACTATGCCCGTGGAGAATCCTACGCCAAAATGCCATGGAGGTGCCGCCTATATGATGCCCTGCAAATTAGAGAGGAATGGCAAGGGCTAAGGACACATTGCAAGATGAAACCTGTCACAGACTAACAATTAAAAAATGTACACTCACCAGGGGATGAAGCGCCACTTGAAGCCCAGGGAGGGCTCTGAGGAGGAGGCGGGGAGCCTCGGCTCCTCACACTCTGGTCGGAAGATCCACCAGGCAAAGGGCCACCCTCCTCCCTCTCACTCCCTGCTTGAGAGTGGCCCCTTGCCTGGTGAGATTCCTCACACTCAGAGTGTGAGGAGCTGAGGCTTGATCCAGCCAGCCCCCCAGCAGCACACTCCTCTGGGGCGTCATCCCCTTCCTCCCCTGGGTCCTCTAAATAGGACCCGCGGGAGGGACCCTCCCCCGATGACTCCCCCGAGTCCGCCTGCCTGGTTCGGGGGAGGAATCCCTTCCCACGTTTCCCCAGGGGAGGACGCTTATCTGTGTGGAGGGGGTGAAAGAAAATAATTAATCTAAAGAGCACAAATGGACAGAGCTTAGCAGATGATTCTGCACAAAGGCAAAACATAACATAAGCTTTAACTTACCTGATGCGTAGGCATCATATAGGCGGTACACGCCTTCAGGGTCCCGGCTCTTAAAATCAGACCACTTTTGTTGTATCGAGCGGATTGTGAGCTCAGTCTGGAAGCGCCGGGACACTGTGGCCTTCACCTCCATGGCTATGCGTTTCTTTCCTCCACGGGCATAGTCATATTCGGCGAGGCAGAAGTCCTATGAAAAAAGAACAAACAAAATAACATAAATACATGACATCAGAAAACAGTCATAAACAGTTATACATAGACCACATCAAAGTGGACCCACACCCAGGATTATGACTATTCTGGGTTTGTGTGCACTTTGGTGGGCCACACCAATTGTGGGTGGTCCGCTGTCTGCAACCCCCTTGGAAGGCCACAAATACACCACTGAGGCCACTCCCACGTCACTCCCCCAGCAAAACACAGGGCTCTGCGCCACTGTGGCATGCGCATACAAGGCCGTTGGGACGTGCATACCAGCTCAGCTGGGTATGCACGGCAAAGTTGGCATGTGGCGTTTGACTCTAACAGGGAGTGCGCCTGCACCCAAAATTACAATATGTCTGGTGCAGGGGTACACCCTGCTAGAGGTACGCGCAATAGGCATCCGCAGCTAACGCATGCACAGATGGGACGGGACTGAGGTAATATTTAGGGCCCTCCAGGGGGGGCATCCCAGCAGGACATCCACAATGGGGATGCCCCACGGGGATTGCTGAAATGTGTTATTAAAAGCAAAGTTTTTCATAAACAATCCCCCCTGTGTGTTCTGAAACTTTTCAGCTAAAAAGACAAACAAAAAAATACTCACTTTTACTACCTGGCCATTGACCCGACTATCCACCCGGGTGCGCTTGGCCTTCATAGGCCCAGGAGGGGAAGGGGTGGGAGGGGTGGTGCTTGAGGAAGGTGAGGAAGGTGAGGTAGGTTGGGGAGGTGGGGGAGGGGTGGTGGGGTCGGAGTCTGAGGAGGAGCTGGGGAGGCGCATGACTCGCCTTCTGGGCATCATATTGGAAACGCTAAGGAGGAAACAGGAACCGGAAATGACCCAAGCGACATTGGGAAAAAGTTTAACAAAAAAAAACGCTCCGCGCACCAGCAACAAGCTATTCGCAGCTATGTGCAAGCTAAGTGGCGGAAAAACTAAAATGACGCTTGAAAACAAGCTAGTGGCATAAGCGCTAGACAGTTTTACCTTAAGGTGGCGTTGAAACGCAAAGGAGGAGCCCGGAACCGGATATGACGCTAGCAACTGTGCTTCAAAATTCTAACACAAACATGCGCGCAACAGGGCCAAGCTAATATCAGCTATGTGCAAGCTAAGTGGCGGAAATACATTAAAATGACGCAGAAAAACAAGCTATTGGCATAAGCGCTAGACAGTTTTACCTTAAGGTGGCGTTGAAACGCAAAGGAGGATCCCGGAACCGGATATGACGCAAGCAACTGTGCTTCCAAATTCAAAAGCAAACATGCGCGCAACAGGGACAAGCTAATATCAGCTATGTACACGCTAAGTGGCGGAAATACATTAAAATGACGCTGCAAAACAAGCTAGGGCCAAAGGCGCCAAGAATTCTTAGCTTGATTTAGCAGGGGATTCTACATACTGTAATGCATAGGTCCTTCTAAAGCATACACCGTGGGCCTTACATATACAAATCTGAATCAATCCAAAAGTCATCACACAATCAAAGTAGACAACTACCTGAAAATGTGGCACACATGAGAATGCATAACGGGTTGTTATGAGCTGGTACGACTGAATGTTATCCTGCAATCTGTGGGCAGCCACGCTCACAACTACAGTGTATTCATTAACAACGACTGGGGTCGCGGGAAGTGAATTCCTTGCAAATGGCAGAAGGGCACATGTATGAACAGCACAGCGCCGCACAACGCAGCGCAGCGAGGCACAGCGACGCTCGCGCCGCCACATAGCGAATTAAAACAGCGACTGCACAAACACTGACCAACACAGATTCATCAAAGACAGGGCTGCCGAATAGCTTGGGCGCTGACAATTTCGAAGAGCGAACGTGACCGCCCAACCTGACAGGCTACAAAATAGCTTTACAAGCCCTGTTTGTGTTGAAAACAAGCGATTTTGATGCCAATGAGTTAGGGTGGAGGAGATGCAATACCCATGTCACTCACAACATTACATTGTGAAAAATAATAAAAAGGTCAAATACATGAAAATAACCAGCCAGATTATTAAAACATATCAATATAAACATGTGTTGAATTTGGGACCAAAGAAAAAACCACAAAAACCACTAAAAACAATCATTGCAGCGTCTGCCATTGAAATGTATGGGAGAGCGGCAGGTAGCGCCAGGTAATACGTGTCGCTGTGAAGGAATTTGCAGCGGCGCTGTTCGGGCCAGGCGGCTTCATGATGAATGCCGCGCTAGCCGTCGCTCTCGCCGGCGCTAGCCTCATTTAGCTTGATAAATGCGTCATTGTGAGCGCCGCCGGGCGTACTTGAGTCGGTAGTCGCCGTTAGCTGCCGCTACCTGGCGCTCGTCAGACACTACCTGGCGCTATCGCTTGATGAATAAGGGCCTTAATGCTTTTGTGTTGCGTCCTGTTTCTTTAACTGTTTGTGAACTGGTAAGCGGTCCAAAGGACCCCTGTCCTGGCTCACTGGGTAGAGGGGCTGGCATGCCTCCTGCTAGTTCCAAGTGGCATTCTGATACTCTGTTCACCCCCGTGTCTCTTTTGTGCACAGGGGGCGCAGAAGAGCCAGGTACCCATTGGTATGAGCCTAGTGTTCTTCCAGGGTTACCCCGGGAGGAGCACTGGGCCTGTACCAAAAGGCATATAGGCCGGGAAGCTGCCAGCCCTGTATGTCTGGAGCGCCATGCTGGTTGGCTCATGGAGGAGGGGCATACATTTTTTGAAAAAAATGGCACCCCTGCATGTTTTTCATGAAAAAGTTTGCTATAGGCAGGTGTAAAAAAACACAGCTTTATGCGCGCTTGTAAGAGATGATAAGCTGATCACCACAAAGTGTAAACTGCTGTAGGAATCCCTTTAACCCTTTACCAGTTCACAGACTGTTAAAAAGCTTCCTCTCTTTAGGCTACTTCGGCGTCTGGTTGATGCTGGTGATCTAATCTGCTGTAGCCACTATTAAAGCTGCCCTCTCTTTCCTCCTCCCACCTCCTTCCTTGGTATCATGCCAAGCTAATGTCAGGACGCTGGGGAGGAAAGCTTTTATACCACAGAGCAGGAGTATCTGTGGAATCCCCCAATATGACTAATGATGTCACTGGGGGAGGGACATGGAGAGAGAATTCCCGGGGAGGCTCCTCCTCTGTGGTATAAAAGCTTCTCTTTCCAGTGTCTGGCATTGGGACACCATAGAGGAGGGACATGTGGGCCCCTTTACTACAGAAGCTGATACCGATCCTCTGTATCATAACACCGGTGCCCGCTGGACCAGACGGGAGCCTCCAGACTTGGCGCCCCTGAAGAATGGACACAAAAGGTGTTATGTTTTTTTTTTACTTTCTTTTTAACAGTCTGTGAAATGGTAAGAAGACTAAGTGACCCCTTTAGTAGTTCACACATTTGTGGTGACCAGAGATATTGTATTCAGCAATTGGGAGAACCAAATACCAAATAATGGGCACTAGCCAGCCACTGGGCTTCTGAACTAGATTGCCCATGCTCCAGCACATTACTAGTAATACAAGCTTTATTTTTATTTTTTTTTTCAGAAAAAGCCACTAGATAGAATAATATCTGCAAGAGAAAAATAAAACACAAGAAACAATGGGGTTTATTCATCAAGGGAGAGCGGCAGGTAGTGCCTCGTAGCGGCAGGCAGCGTCTGGTGAACGCCGGGCGCTGTACGCAATACCACATTTATGAAAGCGAATCTGGTGAGCGACTCTAACAGCGCCATGTAGCGTATGATTCATCATTACAGGAAGCTCAGCGTATAGCGCCGGCGTTCTGGCTTCCAGAGTACCAGCTATTACCTGTCGCTACCTGTCGCTCTCCCATACATTTCAATGGACGTTCCTTTTCTTCTGTCTTTTGGGTTTTTTGTTTTAAATTTTTTTTTTCCTCTCAAGTAATTGTGTCACCTCTCCTGGCCTAGAAAAAGTCATTTTTGAAAACTTTTTTGATTTTTAATATTTTTATGCAGAATTGTCATTACAGGTCTGGCACTAAAGTATTAATGTCACAATGTTACAATAATTCCGTGTGTTTTCACTTTGTTACTGGTGGATACGTGTTCAAAAACAGACTTTTATTACACAGCGTCTGGCGCTCTGTTACGGCGCCCAGATCCAGAGCGCCTACGCTCTGTGAGTCTTTTTTTTGTGTTGAATATGGTGTGAGTCACTGAGAGTTGTTCGCATTGAGCTGACGCTACCTTTCTCTCACTGTAATGCTGTACTGGTGTTAGAACGCCCAACATACATCTCATTCATCAATGCCGGGCAGGTTACTACAGTGACTGAGGCGTTCTATTACAGCACCCGATACCCACTTACAGCGTCTTCTAGCGGTCGCTGTAAGCGCCGCTATACAGGTGCTCATCTGCCGATACCTGGTGCTAGTAATGAATCAGCCTCCACTTTTGAAACATAAATATTGAGCTATAAAAATGCAGGATTCTTTTATTATTTTTACCTACAGTTTTTTATTAGACTGTGAGAATAGTTCCTGCTAGACGCAAAGTGAATCAACCAGGACAAAAGCAGAAAGTGGAGGAAAAACAGGTGCTCAGCACTCCCTCCACCCTTCGGCATAAACCTGCTATTAATAATTCTCCATGTTATAGAGAATAAAGAAAGAAAGAAAAAATAGAAAATCTGTTTCCTGGCAAATGTTTGAGTTTTGTGCACAGTGCAGTAAATGAAGAGGGTCGGTACAAAGCTCTTTTATGTATTCCTGTCAGAAATGTGCTCGGCACTGAGGCTCCTAACACATGTTCCTTTCAGAAGGAAATATTGCAACATAGTAAAGCCCGACAGAGAAAATTCCAGTTTCTGCAATATTTACTGTAAAAAGACTTTAACGTGCTGGACAACAAGGACCCCCTCGCTGGAGAACCATTCAGGGCTGAGATTTGCTCTCATTCCAGTAGCTAAACACAATGGCTAAAAAATAGATGGCTGCCAGGATTTAAAATGACTCACTAGCAGTGTTGGGTGAACCCGAACAGCAAAGCTCGGGTTTGTACTGAACTTTGGGAGTTTGAGTTCTGGCTTTTAGCCCGAACATGAAGAAGCTGGTTGATGGTCTGCTGGGCACCTAAAGGGTGCAGCAACAGGGTGCTGCTGTACAACTTACCTGAGCCCCGGCCTGGTCCCTGATCATGGTCTGCGTTCCTGTTAAAGTGGACCAACACCCAGGGGGGATCGGCCTGGGAATCTATAAGATTCCCGGACCAATCAGATCCCTCCCCGCCGGGCATCCGAAATCGGGATGTCCCGCGGGGAGGAACCCCCCAGGAGGCCCACAATCCTTACCTTACCGGCGATCCAACGGCGCATGCGCGAGACGCGGCCGCGTCTCTCGCCTCCCTCTAGCAGGGCGCGCTCCCGCGCCGGCCGTTTTGTGAATGGCCGGCACAGGCGCGCTCCCTGTTAGAGGGAAGCGAGAGACGCAGCCAATGACAGCGCTCTGGTATGCGCATCCAAGCGGCTTTGGACACACATACCAGAGCGGCTCTGAGCGCTGTCATTGCCCGGACGAGGTCACGTGGGAGCGGGGAGAGGTGAGTTTTTGCGGCGATCGGGGGGGTTTCACACAGCGGGGCACCCCCGATCGGGGTGCCCCACCTAAGTGGACCAACACCCAGGATAGTCAAAATCCTGGGTGTTGGTCCACTTTAAATGGTCTTTGGCCAGTGCCACAGAAAGATGGCCACTGCTCCCATAATTAAGCCATGTGCTCTGGATCCTGCACCCCATTCATGTGCACCTACGGTAGTTCTGTCGTCCAGCCATGTGTTTCGGATGCAGCCCCATCAGCAGTTTATTTTGCATCCTGTTCCCTAGCTTTGTTTTGGATCCTGCACCCCAGCCGTGTGTTCCGGGTCCTAAGCACCAGCCATAAATCCATGCTCCAGAGCATATGACTAGAGTGTAGGAGCCAGAGCAGATGGCTGGGGTGTAGGACCCAAAACTGTCCTGCACTCCAGTCGTGTGCTCTGGATCCTGCATGCTGAAATTGGGTCCTGCACTCCAGTCATGTGCTCTGGATCCTGCATGCTGAAATTGGGTTCTGCACTCCAGTCGTGTGCTCTGGATCCTGCATGCTGACATTGGGTCCTGCACTCCAGTCGTGTGCTCTGGATCCTGCATGCTGAAATTGGGTCCTGCACTCCAGTCGTGTTCTCTGGATCCTGCACGCCAACCGCTTGCTCCGGGTCCTGCACTCCAGTCATGTGCTCTGGATCCTTCACGCCAACCGCTTGCTCTGGATCCTGCATTCTAGTCGTGTGCTCTGGCTCCTACACCCCAGCCATGAATCTAGGCACAAGACTGGAGGGCGGGATCCACAGCAAGTGGTTGGCGTGCAAGTGGCTGGCCTGGGCGCTTGCTCCGGGTCCTGCACTCTAGTCATGTGCTCTGGATCCTGCACGCCGAAACCGGTTCCTGCACTCCAGTCATGTGCTCTGGAACATGCACGCTACACCCCAGCCGTGTGCTCTGGCTCCTACACCCCAGCCGTGTGCTCTGGCTCCTGCACTCCAGCCGTGTGCTCTGGCTCCTGCACTCCAGCCGTGTGCTCTGGCTCCTGCACTCCAGCCGTGTGCTCTGGCTCCTGCACTCCAGCCGTGTGCTCTGGCTCCTGCACTCCAGCCGTGTGCTCTGGCTCCTGCACTCCAGCCGTGTGCTCTGGCTCCTGCACTCCAGCCGTGTGCTCTGGCTCCTGCACTCCAGCCGTGTGCTCTGGCTCCTGCACTCCAGCCGTGTGCTCTGGCTCCTGCACTCCAGCCGTGTGCTCTGGCTCCTGCACTCCAGCCGTGTGCTCTGGCTCCTGCACTCCAGCCGTGTGCTCTGGCTCCTGCACTCCAGCCGTGTGCTCTGGCTCCTGCACTCCAGCCGTGTGCTCTGGCTCCTGCACTCCAGCCGTGTGCTCTGGCTCCTGCACTCCAGCCGTGTGCTCTGGCTCCTGCACTCCAGCCGTGTGCTCTGGCTCCTGCACTCCAGCCGTGTGCTCTGGCTCCTGCACCCCAGCCGTGTGCTCTGGCTCCTGCACCCCAGCTGTGTGCTCTGGCTCCTGCACTCCAGCCGTGTGCTCTGGCTCCTGCACTCCAGCCGTGTGCTCTGGCTCCTGCACTCCAGCCGTGTGCTCTGGCTCCTGCACTCCAGCCGTGTGCTCTGGCTCCTGCACTCCAGCAGTGTGTTCTGGATCCTGCATTCTCGACAATATTTTCCAGATCCTGCACTCCAGCTGCATGCTTTGGATTGTATGCCAGAGGCTCCAGACAACCAGGCCAAGTTTCCAGACAAATCTGTGAAGTCTGGGGCTAAGCTTAAAGGGTTATTTTAGCTAGCATGGCCGTTTTCAAAGCCCCCAGCCCTGCCACCCGTCTATAACAGTAAAGCAGGGCAGGGGCCAAGGAGGCTGGTATCAGACAGGCTAAGGAATCGGCAGCTGAAAGTAGACAGGCTAAGGAATCAGCAGATGAAAGGAGACAGGCTGTGGACTCGGCAGCTGGAAGCAGACCGGCTGAAGACATGGTGGCTGGAAGCAGACAGGCCGAGGACTCGGCAGCTGGAAGCAGACAGGCTGAAGACATGGTGGCTGGAAGCAGACAGGCCGAGGATTCGGCAGCTGGAAGCAAACAGGCTGAAGACATGGTGGCTGGAAGCAGACAGGCTTTGAACTCGGCAGCTGGAAGCAGACAGGCCGAGGACTCGGCAGCTGGAAGCAGACAGGCTGAAGACATGGTGGCTGGCAGCAGACAGGCCAAGGACTCGGCAGCTGGAAGCAGACAGGCTGAAGACATGGTGGCTGGAAGCAGACAGGCTGAAGACATGGTGGCTGGAAACAGACAGGATAAGGACTCAGCAGCTGGAAGCAGACAGGATAAGGACTCAGCAGCTGGAAGCAGACAGGCTGAGGACTCAGCAGCTGGAAGCAGACAGGCCGAGGACTCGGCAGCTGGAAGCAGACAGGCTGTGGACTCGGCAGCTGGAAGCAGACAGGCTGAGGACTCGGCAGCTGGAAGCAGACAGGCTGAAGACATGGTGGCTGGAAGCAGACAGGATAAGGACTTGGCAGCTAGAAGCAGACAACCTGAGGACTCGGCAGCTGGAAGCAGACAGGCTGTGGACTCGGCAGCTGGAAGCAGACAGGCTGAGGACTCGGCAGCTGGAATCAGACAGGCTGAAGACATGGTGGCTGGAAGCAGACAGGATAAGGACTCGGCAGCTAGAAGCAGACAACCTGAGGACTCGGCAGCTGGAAGCAGACAGGCTGATGACATGGCGGCTGGAAGCAGACAGGATAAAGACTCGGCAGCTGGAAGCCCGGCTGCAGGCTCAATATGGGAAAATGCGGGCTGAGGCTTGAGTCAGGGCAGGCATGAAAGTGAGGGCAGGGAGGTGTACTGGATGCCACCTTTAGGAACCCTCGCTTGACTGCACCCTTTGGGGACCTCGGTTTCACTGCCCCCTTCTGGAAACCTTGTATCACTGCATATGATGGTGGTCTGGATGGTGTGGCCCTAGTTGGAAGAACGGCAACATGTACCCAGAGCTTGATTAGAGGTTGTACCTCGGTAAATGAAGTTCCTGTTATCTACCATCAGGTGTACAGAGTGGATTAGCTCCAGCAGAACTTCCTTTTGCCAAGAAAACACTTTCAGAATTGCATCCTGATCTTTGGGGAGCAAGGCCAGAGGGGTCTGAATAGTGTTTGCATCCATGGGCAAAACACTATAAAGAATCAAAAACAGACAGGAGGGATAGCACTAAGACCCAGCAAAAACAGCCTGACTCTTTGACAACTCTGACAAAAGGGATACCAGGACCAGGACTCAATAGTCAGTTCCTTGGTCCAGTGGTGTCTCAAGTGAGAACCCGCAGGTGAAGCGGACTGGAATTGGAACTGCACAATTGAGAAGCAATCCAAATTTAACCAGAATACTTTACTAAAGAAACTTATGGTAGGCACAACACAAAAAACAGTGGCTGGGGGCAATGGTTGGAAGCAAACTCAAAACACATATAACAGATGCGACAATGGGGAGTAGGTGGAAGCAAAGGAGCACACAGGGAGATTTGAGCAGGGCATAAATGAAAGTCCAGGTCTAAAGTTCAAAGGTCCAAGAGTCTATAACAGAGAATTCACTCAGGGATAACCAGCTCTGCCATCAGCCACCACAGCAGGTTATAAACATACAGAGTCCAGGCAATCCTGCCTCACACCTTCAGCCACCAGCAACTCAAGGCGAAGGTAACAACAATGCTCACTCACCTGGGCTGAGGGCCGGCCAGCTAATAACCCCCCTCATCAAACCCAGGTGCTGGCTAACTGTCCTGGAGAATCCATACTAGCAGTAACACCTGCTGGTGGTCAGGTGTGATTGCAGGGAAATCCCAGGAACAGAGCCACCAGCAGGTGAGCCAGTGAAGCTGCAAGGTTTCAGGTTGTGACGAACCTTACAGTCACACAGGCAGAAATTCCTGACATTGGTTGGAAGACCATGACCACAACTTCCAAATACTACCCTGACCACCTAATTCTCAGACTTGAACCTACTAGGACATCTGTGTGACCACCATGATTGTCAGTTGTGGGATGCACTGCATTCAGCATGGCTCCAGATACCAGTGACAACCACCTAGCAGCACCCTGTTGTCACGAGTCATAATAATTGGACTCCTCTGTGGAAAATCTCTGCTTTCTTCTTACCCATAGTATAGGCCTTGGTGTTGCCCTACTTCATTTTCCCATATATTTCCACTGACTCTGACTTTTTATATCTATATGGCTTTTCATGTATCGTTCAATGTACCGAAAAAGAGGAACATTTCCTTAACCTCTGGTTACTTTGGTAATATGTAAATAACATTGGAGATACATAATTATGTCATTTTTTGATACACTTGATTTATTGCAAAGCAACAGCGTGGTGTGCATTACTTTTTGGTTATTTTCGTTCAATGGTTGCTGCCTGATATACTTTGATTGCATTAAACCAATGTCTTTCTAAGACACTGGCAGGCTGATTCATTGCTAGCGCCAGGTACCGGCAGATGAGCGTCTGTAGCGAGGCACTTAGAGCGACCGCTAGTAGTCGCTGTCCTTGACCATGGTTCGCTGTTACAGAGCGTCTCAGTTGCTGGCTGGCATTGATGAATATGTTGTATGTGAGTCACTCTAACACCAGTACAGCACTGTATGGGAGCGAACGGTAGCGCCAGCTTAGTGCGACCGACTCACACCATATTCATAAAAAAAACAGCCCCACATAGCGCTGGTGCTCAAAATCGAGTCATTGTAGCCCAGAGTGCCAGAGGCTGTGTGATTAAAGTCTGTTTTTGAACACATATCCACTAGTAACAAAGTGAAAACACACGGAATGACATTGTTATAACATTGTCCTGGATGAATACTAATATGTGCAATTGAGATAATATAGTGTCCGTTAAGCCCTGCAACAAGGGTGCAATAATAGTAAGAAGGGACTACTATCTAATGTCCGGGTGTCTCTAACAAAATGGTGCAGTTTGAAGGACATTAGAAGCAAATGCCGAGCTGGGCCGGTGACACGTAGCGTCATTTCCGGTTATGTACCGGAGTGACGGTGGTTGCGCTCCAAGGCCTGGGATACGCACATCATTTCCGACCGTGAACCGGAAAAGCGGTGAGTGCATTCCAGAAATTGGACCGCATAAATAAGCGTCACTGGTGTGGCGCAGGGACAACAACCCCGCGACTAACGAGCACGGAGCGCGACAGGGATGGATGGGACAGCAATACAGCATTGCCTGACGTGGAAATGTCGTCCCTCGTGCCACAACTGCGCATACCATTGTGCTATAATCAGGAGGTAAGCTATAAGTATTATGTAGTACCCCCACTGTGCAATCTGAGACTCAATATGCACGGCAGCCTATATGTCTTGCCCTATCTTTTTCAGACATCTTAAAGCGCCCAATGCAAGGAGACCTAATGTATAAAAAGCAAATAGATGCATTTCTCTAATCCTCTCCGGGGTACCAAATTATAATAACAAGGTAATTACCAATCTAATCCTTTACCCACATATATATATACATTTGGGCATTAACTCGCTGTGCATTACCGTATAGGACCAGTGATCCAACTCCAATTAACTTTTTCTAAATATCCCTTAAAGGGCCAGTGCCACAATTGGTAAGGGGCACAATTCCATCTTTCTCTGGGGAACATGAAGTGTATATCCATTAATTTTTCCGATAACTGTGTATACCGATTGAAATTCCAACATCAAAGTTCTGTTTGAGGTATTTTATTACCATACTCATATACGTTTTTTAGACTTCTTAAGATATTTGTACTAACAATATGACTATAATATGTACTCCCTTTTTCTCACAAAGGGCATTGACAAAGCCTGGAAAAGGCGAAACATGTTTGCCCACTGTGAATCTCTACCTCAAATGAACCAACTGTAAGAAACGGGAATGTGCAATATTTTGGAATGTGCAATTTTCACGTGTAATATAGAAATAATGTAAATATATAAATTGGATGAAATATTGTTTTTAGAAAAAGAGATTCAGATAAATTTAAGACACATTTTCAAATAACAACAACTGGTGTGGTCATATTCCGAGGCATATTAAGAAATCAGAAATCCAGGTAGGGCCTAGCCCCGGAACTAGCAAAAATTCAAGATAGCTGGAATATGAACCAACTCTTATAGCTTAAATTACCAGGCTAATAGGGTCACACAACAGGGGGAACCAAATTGGTAACCCGAAACTATATACATATACTTGTTAAAACATTGTGAAATGAACACTTTAATACCAGACCTGTGATGTCAATTCTGCATAAAAATATTAAAAATCAAAAAAGTTTTCAAAAACCCAGGAGAGGGGACACAAATATTTGATAATTAAAAAAAACCCTGTTTAAAGAGAAGAAAAGGAACGTCCATTGAAATGTATGGACGTCCATTGAAATGTATGGGAGAGCGACAGGAAGTGACAGGTAATACCAGGCGCTCTGGAAGACAGAGCGCCGGTGGTATACACTGAGCTGCCTGTGATGATGAATCGTTCGCTATGTGGCGCTGTTAGAGTCGCTCACCGGAATCGATTTTATAAATGTGGTATTGCGTACAGCGTCTGGCAGTCACCGTTCTCTACCTGGCGCTACCTGGCGCTGCCAGTCGTTATCTGGCGCTATGGCTTGATGAATAAACCACTAAGAGATCGTTTTCCTGATGTTGATGCTTGGCTGTTAGTTGCAATGTTGGTACTTTGTGTGATCACCTGCTTGTCCCCACAGTGCTGGGGACACTGCTGGGCAACACCCCATACACATCCAGGGCAATCCTACAAGCAAGAGATCTTCAAGCAACCAGCTAGGAATGGACTAAACATGTTTAACCTTGTTTTATTGTTTTTAAAGTGTTTTTAAGATGAGGATAGAGTAGTGTTGCATTTATTTATTTGCATACTACTTGCCAAATGTTTAGAGGGTCCAAAGATCACCAGCTTGAAATGCAATGGTTGGCTTGCAGATCCTGCTCACCTGATTCTGTGTCTGGTTTGCCAGGCTAGTAGCCCACTGGGGCTGTTTTGCTATTTTTTTAACATTTTTTAACATTCTTAGCATATTGTAATGATCCACTGCTATTACAATGTAACAAGAGGACATGCACTGTTACATTAAAACAGTGGGACGCATGGCTGCAGTTACAATATACACAGTGGGGCCAAGATGGCTTTTTACATTGTAAAAGTGAAACCCCCTACCTAGACACATAGGCAGCAGTGTGCAGGTTATAACTCTAAGCTCTGCTGCTTCTGTAATTTGGCTGCCCCTCCTTAGATATTAATGGTATTCACTGCAGGTATAAAAATAAATACCAGGACTACCTCGGCTGAACAACCACCGGACCAGGCTCATCCCTAATGAGGATGATGTGGCTCCTGGCCTCCACATTTTATAGGAAGCTAGCAGAGAACTGGCTGTGCTGACCTTTATGTTTGTTTTATCACTGCTTTTTTATCTATTTGATCTCCTGGGTTTGATCCAGAGTGTGCCTGGGAATCTTATATCACTTGCTAAGCCTTTTAATTCTGTATATTTAGCTACTCCGGTACTGCCCTTAACAATTGCCAAGCCATCTGGAAATTCAGTTTTCATGTTGCTTGGCAGTCAGTTCTGCAGGGCACGACACCCGAGTAACACAATTGCTGCCACATGCTCAAAGCTGCCGCTTATACTGCCTGGGTTAATGCATTACTAAACACAACCATATGCCCAGCTCCTCTAACACAGCTGCATCATACAAACTGACATGGGGGTTATGCTAAGGATTTGGTAAATCTGGGCAAACAATTGGGTGTGAATTGCCACCAACAACTCTGTGAGCTTTTTTAACTAAGGCCCTTATTTATGAAGGAATAGCGACAGGTAGCGACTGGTGAGCGACTGGTAATGACGGGCCCCGCCACGAGAACGCCGGCTCCCCACCACAATCATACATTTATCAAGCCAATCCCGCTTAGCGCCATATAGCCACTCATTCATCATTATTCCAGCCTCAGCCCACAGCGCCAGCGTCCGACCTTGAACAGCGTCAGGTATGACCTCTCGCTACCTGGCGCTCTCCAATGCATTTCAATGGAACAATCTTTAAATATTCATAATTAATTGTTATTAATGTTTTTTTTATTTGTTTTTTTTTTAAATGTGAAAAATTCTGTGACCACTTCTGCCATGTTAGATAATTTTTTTAAGGTAAAAAAAAAAAATAAAAAATTTGTGCAGAATTGATATTACAGGTCTGATACTATTGTATTCATATTACTAAATTCTTTAAAAATTTTTTTTTTTGGTTTCAAAAAATATGGTGGTTTGGGGGTTAAAAAACTACTTTTAACACATCGCCGCCAGCGCTCTGGGGTTTAAACATGCATTTCACAGCGCAAGAATTTTTTGAGCGTGATTTTTTGATGAATATGGTGGGAGCCGGTCGCTCTGACCACTCGCTATCATGCGCATCCATACATCGCGGAACCTGTCAAATAGCGACTCCTCACCCCGTATTCAATATTACTGCACACCGACTCAGTCGCTATCAACAACCGAACAATGGCTAAGCACAGCGACTACTAGCAGGCGCTGTGAAAATACTGCTACAGTCGCTCAACTGTCGCTACCTGCCGCTATTAATGAATCGGCCTCTTAAACACAGAAAAAGTGCAAGAAAAATACTTGCTCAAAATGTTCCTATAAAAATCACATGTACATATGATGGGGCATTTTACAGATGAGATGCATCATTTCTCTGAAAGTCTGGAAACCAAACCCTATGGGCAATGCTAATTTGCATACCCCATAGGGTGCTGTTGTTTCCAAACAGCATCTCATCTGTAAAAATTCCCCATCACACGCAGGTGATTTTTTTTAGGAAAAATTGTTTCTGTGTTAAAATTAAAAAGCTCACCGAAATGCAAGTGTAAATTCACACCTAAATCAGCACCCGGTGTTGAACTTGCTTCACTAAATCTTTAGCATGACCCTCACTGGCACCATGGGAAGACGGCGATTACACGCCATCAGATAAGAGCTGATCCCAACAAAGCAAATTACTGGATGCTATAGTTGTGCTGCACATGGAATATGAACTTTTAGTAAAACGTTTCCTGATGATCAAGGACAATTTTAGTTTTTAGTCTCTCACACCTGATTGGCTTTGGATGTCAAAAGTTCTTTAGGTTAGATGCAGAAGTTTTCCAATGAGTCAGACAGGGGTCTTACCAAGCTCAAAAGTCATTAAGCCAAAGACTTAAAACTTGCTTTGGCTTGCTTTTGGCCTTTTTTTATTGTTTTTGAATGAAGCATGAGTACCTTTGCCTGTTTCTAGCCCAGGGCATCAGGCATAGAGGCTGGTAAAGCAAGACTGGTAGGCTAAGTAACTGACCTTAGGCCCCTTAACACAAGACAGAGAAGAAGAGCGGGTCCACGCTGATGAGCACTGGGTTCTACCGCACCCCTCCTACCCAACAAAAAGTGCAGGTAAAGAGGTAAGGTTTTCTATACAGGAGCTAATACATTGGCAGGTACAGAGGCCAACCAATGCTTGGTATGCTTGACTAGTAGTCCAGGTAGAGGACACACGTAATGAATGGGCAATATCTGTATCGGCTTTAACACTGATCCAAATCTGAAGCTCATTACTATGAATGAGATACAGACATTTTCCACAAACTGGTGAATAACAATTCCTATGCAGCTTATGAGGTGATTAAATTACTCTTTAAAGAGGAACATCAGACCTAAAATAAAAAGGGGCAAATTCCCCCCCCCCCATCGGCCCATACTTGCATTTTTGATGTCTCCGCTGCCTGCTGCGGTGACATCTGGCTGCTTCAGAGCCCGATTCTCACCCTGCTGCCAGCGTAGCCGCCGCTAACTGACAAGCAGGGTGTGCTCTCCGCAATTCCGCAAAGTCTCGCAGGATTTTGGTTGGCTTCATTGCATCCCATTCATTGGCACTGCGCAGGTGCGAGATCAGGGGCCATGCACAGTGCCTGATGGGATTCAAGATGGCGCCGCCCATCGAGAGGTCGCCCGGAATCCAAGGGACCCAGAAGATGGATACCCGGGAAGGTGAGTAAACACTCCCCAACTGTGAAACCAGAGTGGGGGGAGGTTTTAATGTTTTAAGGGCCTGACTTACAACGGCCACAGCTTTCCACTGTTTGAAACTAAATTATGTTCAGTGGTTATCACAACTGTTGCCTACCATGGAGGTTGCACAAGTGGGAACTGGCAGAAACTAAATTGCATGTTAAAGTATTTGTTCAGGTAGCATAACAAAATAGTCGACTAGCATGGCAAAAGTCGCCGAATCATGGGGATTATTTAGGCACATCCTTGGGAATGTACAAAAACATATTAGTGATCTTAATGTCTTAATTTTTAAATAAAAAATATTAAAATTCTATATTTTACAGGTGTGACTTTTTAAGCTTTGCCCAACATGCTTGAAATCTATTAAAAAGTAAGAATAAAAAATTAATCTGGGGGGAAACTATTGATTTCTATGGACCCCCCCATGTCCGAGAATCTATAGTAGGTTTCCCACCATAGGTGATGGTGGTGTGCTCCAGATTTTTGCAGGTATTTATAGACAGCCTGAAAGCAAGATGGAAAGCAGGGCCATCGATAAGGGGATATAGGTACTAATCTACACCGGGATAGCCATATAAAAGGAACATCATTTAAATGACTATATGGAAAAGATTACTATACATACATAATTTACATTACTATGGGAAAAAAGCAGGGCATGAAGCCATTTTTTGCTTTGTACCCCAGTACATCATGGATGCATTAAAATGTAAACTAAAAGTTTCTAAAAAGGGATGAATTGGCAGTGAGTTACACAATAGTCACTTGTAAGAAATATAAAAAAACCCTACACAGATAGCAGGGTGATGCATTTGCCACCTTAAGCATGTAGGCGTTCTGGGAAAGAGTGGCTTAATTAATATTTAAATAAGAGGTTGCTAGGCAACATGAATACAGTGGTCAAGAAAGTGACCTAAACTTTCCGAGATAGGAAAAAGAGAAAACATTGAGTCGAAAAACAAAGGCATTACTAAAATTTACAAGCCCCTGCATAGTATTGTAAGGGGCACAATTTCTGTACCCCCAAATATAAAGCAGTGATTCATTTCACAGAAATCAGTAGCAGGCATGGAACACGTCTCTCAAATTCTGTAAATGACAGATGATCTCAAATGCTGCTTATTGTGAGTTTACAGGCCATTCAAGTTTCTTTTGGTCTAGCCTGTCCTAATTAGGTTAGGTTAATGGCGCCTGTGATTCCCTCTGCCTTACCCTCCCCTCACAGACCAGCGCTTTATGTATGTAACTCTAGAATGGTGGACTCATAAATGATGTGCAGTCAGGGAACATTGTCCAGGGCGGCACATCGGGCATGGCCCACACTGTATTTACAAACCGTTATGTTTTTGCACTTTGTATCCTGTATTTTGTATGGTGGACCCATGAATGATGTGCAGCCAGGGACCTTTGTCCAGGACGGCACATCGGGCATTGCCCACAAAGTAAAATATTCTGATATTTGCGGTATGTATGTAGATGTGGACTCATGAATGATGTGAGGTCGGGGACCCTTAGTCCAAGACTGCACATTAGGCATGGCCCACTTAGTATACGAGTAGAGGCGGTGGCACGCAGGATGTGAGGTTCAGGGTCCTTAGCCAGGCACCGCACCTTAGTCGTCCTGCCCCTAAACATCAATGTAATTTATTGTATCTGTATTGTAGTGACTTGTGCTCTGCGATGCAATAAATGGTGTGAACATATATAAATAAAGTATATTTTCCAATAAAAAAATAATGCATATTTGTATTCTAGGTTCAGTCTCTTGGGTGTCTCCATGCCAAAAAATGACTGTGGATAACATTTTACATCAAATGGGTCTTCTAAACTGAGCTTTAGAGGAAGGGCAGGGGATAGGCAAGAATGTGCACTTTACTTTATTTTGAAAACATGCCTAACATCTGCAAAATGAGCAATTGTTTTTGGCGGCCACCCAGCCATTCAGAAAACGGAACTTCATTAATAGACCACAGACGAGATTGCGTAAACTGTTGTGACCCAGTTCCCTGCCGCTATTTAGAAATTCATTATTCAGATGATGATCCATCACAATGCTGATGTGATCAATAGTAACCTCAGCAAGAGTTCAATGACTTCTCAAGGCTCAAACATAAAATAACATTATAGTATTATTTAAAGTGGACCAAAACCCATCGCGATAGATTCCCTCCCCCCGAGGCATTCAAAATCAGGATTCCCCACTGTGTGAAACCCTCCAGATCGCCCCTTGTTTCCCGATCCAACGGCACATGTGCGAGCCGTGGCCGCATCCCCACTATCCCTCTAGCAGGGCACGTGCCAGCACCAGGCATTTGTGAATGGCTGGCATGGGCACGCTCCCTGTTAGAGGGTAGTGGAGGATGCTGCAGTCAGCGCGCTCGGAACCACTGCTCTTAGACAAAGCCTTAGATGACATGATGTCAGCGGCTAAGAGCGCGCTGATTGGGCGAGCGGCCGTGCATGCACCGTAGGACCGGGAAGTGAGTTGGCGAAATGGGAGGTTTCATGCAACGGGGCACCCCAATCCCGCCCCAGGGGAAAGGACCAAAACCCAGGATATATGAATTATTAAGTATAACTCTAAGTGCTCTGACACTACAGTGTGTGCTTTACCTTAATAATGTCAGCACTAATAACACCATTATTAGGTATCTCTATTCAAATAAGTGCAATGGAGGTATACCGGCTGGGGAAGACTAAACCCCCAACTCCAACCTTTACATAGTTTTGGCTGGTGGGTTTCAACACTACATGACTGCTGCCGACATATATAAGGCAAATGTACAGCACTGTGCTACCTATCTTGGGGAATCTCACTGGTTGTCAGCAGATATGTGGCCTAGAATTGCTGTGTGGGAATGTTAGCATGAGTAGGCTGAGCCCCAGGGCATAACTCTTTGGGCACCGGATCCTGCTGCATCATTCAGGAATCTCCAGTCTTCTTTGCCTGTAGACAGGGCCGGTGGCAGAACCCGGCAAGGCTGGGCAGCTGGCTTTTGGGGTGTGCAACAGCGCTTGACCGGTGGACTGGAAGGGCACCACCACAACTGGTACCCACATCTCCTCGCGGTGTGCCAGCAATGACCAAGGTGGCAGTGCATCCAGGGGCATCAAGATTTGGGTTAGGGTTTGGGATTTGGGACATCCCTCTGTGATGTGACGCGACTTTTCACCACAAAGGGGCCCACTGAGACCATGCGGCCCAAGGGCCCACATAAACCTGGAGCTGGCCCTGCCTGGAGATTCCCTTTAATGTGTTGCAGAAGCTATCCTGAAAGATTTTTTAAGAAAGAGATTAATACATTTTAAGCTTTTCTATGAGATATCTCAATTTAGCAGGATTGGGGAAAGTACAAGGATTGCTCTGAATATATATTCAATATATATCAAGTACATACAGTTGGAGCAAAGAGATCTTATTAAAGAGGAACTGAAGTCAAGTCAGCCAATGCTTATCACTTCATCATTCTTTCATATGGCTGGCATGTGACCACTGAATACTATCCAGGTTTAATTTGCAAGCCCACTTGGTAAACCCAGTTGGTCATTGGCAGCCACAAATAATGGTGAGCACTGGTGGAATTGACTTTAGTTCCCCTAGTGTTCCCATATTCCCAGCTTTATCGACTTGCAAGCCAAATCACTGGTCAGGGTCTTGAGGGTTTTTCACAGCAGGGAATCCCAACTCTGGATTCTCCAGGAACAGGCTAGTGGGCAGCCCTGGAGACCTATAGGACCATGCTGTGCAGCTTTTGTGACACTTTAATCCTCACCTTACATCAGAGAGTGGTGAGAAGAGTTAAAGTAGACCAACAGCCGTTTTTTCTTTAACAGGTGTTGGTCCCAAAGACAGCTAATTAAAACAAGCTCGGGGGGACATCCAGAATGCTGGCTCACATCACCCCCCAGAAAGCCCGTAATCCTCAACTTCGCCAAGAGCCAGCATCAGGAACTGAGTCCCGCTATTGTCCGGTGGGCGGTCACGGGGGTGGGTCGCTCTGGTGGCCAGCGCCATGGATGCGACCATGGCTCATGTGTGTACTGACGGCCATTCACAGGACTTCTTTCCCGGCGCTGGCTCATAGTGAAGGTGAGAATTATGGGCATCCTGGGGGGTTGTGTGTGAGGGGACTCCAGCGTTCTGGATGCCAACCCCCCCCCCCCCCCCCCCCCGGAGCTTGTTTTGGTGTCTGCAAGACCAACACTCAGAACACCAAAGAAAAAACGGCTGTTGGCTGTTTAAGTGTAGCTTGGGTTAAATTCTCCAGAATAAGTTTTAGCTGGAATTTGGCAACATGGAGGTAAGTGTGATCACTAACATCACTTGCCTGCTTTTCATACTGGCAATTGCACATCTGTGGCACGCTAACCCTGCAGCTGCAGCTGCAGCTGGGAAACCCTGCAGCTACCTTTCTCCTGGTCCAGCGGTGGATGCAGCAATGGCTGCACTCACGAGCCTCCACCACCTAGTCAGCACCCCACAAGAAAACATAAGCATCTATATATTTTGGGGCTCATGGGCAGTGGGAGGGAGTGGGTTAAGATGTCATGGATCTGGACCCTACTCTCTGACTGCTGAAGATATCCTTTAATGCTGCACTAGTATAAAAGTAGTTAATTTTCTTTTTCTGGTTCACTTACCACAATACACAGCAAGAGGGAGCCCAAATCCTACAAGTCAGATATCTAGAGTTCAGCAATAACAAGGTAAGGTTTCTCTTTCTCTGACCTATTTTCAGTCTAAAGCCTACGTTGGGCGGGTCACTTTCCCATGCACTGAAATTTCCTTGTGCGAGAAATTAAGACGTAAGGCAATGAGCTATATGTGTCTTATTAAATTCGATTAAACATCCTTGTTTATATACAGTGCCTTGAAAGTATTCATACCCCTTAAACATTTTTAATAGGTATAGTTATAGGGGGAGATTTATTGAGATTTTCTGCAATATAGCAACTTAAAGTATCTGTGACGTGTAAAGCAAAGGATACATAAGTTTCCAAAATAAAAAAAAACTGAAAAGCATGGTGTATGCAAAAATATTAAACTCATCCAGAGTCATTGAGGGTCATGCTAATTATTTGGTGAAGCTAAAGGATTTGCCATTTTTATTCTGCATAGCCCATAGGGTGCTGTTGTTTCCCAAAAAAACATCCTTACCTCATAGGAACAATTATGTTTGTAACTTGTAAAAAAGCCTCATTACAATAGGTACGGGTAATTTTTGGTATAAAAACATAGGACAAACATTTTATTGCGCTTTTTGTGTCCAAATACTATAAAGCTCACTGGGATGCAGGTTGTTGTCCACACCACAATGCACACCGGAAGTCACACTGGCTTCACCAAATAATTAGCATGACTCCCATGATTTAGTAGGGCCACCTTTAGCAGCAATGGCATCAGACAATTCTGAACTCATGATTTTGTTCGGTAACTCTGTGCTAGACTAGATGGCTTGTTTGGATGCAACAAGAGTCTAACTATGTGAGCAGGGCCGGCGCCAGCACAGGGCAAACCTGGGCCATTGCCAGGGCCCCTGGCATTTTCAGGGGCCCACTCAGGCTCACACTTGGCCATGTAATTACATTACAGTGAACTCGAACAATGAAATGCAGACCTGCTCATAGCTAGCCTCAGCAACAGGGACTGATCAGCAACTATGGAGAAGGTGGCATGGAATGGAGGGCAATTGATGGAAGCTCAGAAGGTGGCGAGAACCAGGTGATAACTGACAGCAATGATGGAGTCTTTAGTGGCAGGCTGATGGGCGTCTGGTGGCAGTAGAGAATGCAACAAGGACTAGAGGACGATTGGTGGATATAGGGAAGACAATAAGGAGTACAATCAGCAGCAGAAGATGACCCATTTGTAGCAGCGGAGCTGAAAGGGGACATCATGTGAAACACTAATTTGGGGCCCACTAAGACTCATATATATATATATATATATATATATATATATATATATATATATATATTACACATATACTGATAATAGTGTCACCAGTGAATGGAAAAAAAAGGGTGACTAATGCTATACCAGCATCCCCATTCATCCTAAAAGGGGTATAAATTCTGACCTCAGACTGGGACAATAAGGCTTTAAAATGGGGCATCCTGATTTGGGATTGCCCGCTGTGTGAACCTTCCCCCCCCCCCCAGATCGCCCATACGAACGCACCTTTCCCCGACCCTATAGTGCATGCGTGGGCTCTCGTCCAACCAGAGCCATTTGCTGTGCATAGTTAACATTCGGCAAAGGCCTTTGTCGGGAGTGAAAGCGGCTGCATCCCCAGCAGCGGGCACCTTCCCACCCCCAGCCTATCTGAAAGGCTAGATGAGGGAGTGTGTGCACAGCCCAAAGATGCAGTAATGCGGCGGCTCTCACTCCCCATTTTTTACAGAGAAAGGGGAGCCGTCGGATGATCCTGGTGGGTTTCACACAGTGGGGCATCCCAATTTGGCATGTTGGGATGACCCACCATGTTGGCTTTTGTTCAGTTTAATGTATGTACAAAGTTGTTGCAGGTACATAGCGCAGGCCCTGCAAAAAGAAGCGTAGATGTTACAATTTTGGGGAGATGCTTTTTCACTCCAGACATGTGGCTTCCTGTGATTCTCCTAGAGTTATAGTGATGCACTGTGACTCTAAAAGAATCACAAGATCCCAAGATTGTGGCAGGTACTTACCACTCCCGCTGTCCATTTACCCATATCCCCACCAGGCACAGGGGTGCAGATGAGCCAGGTGTTCTTCCAGAGATAACTCCACTTAGGATCAATCCAGGTGGGGATGAAGAAGCAGATCCAAGGGAAATCACCGTTCCCAAGGTCGCCAGAGTACTCCGGAGGATAAATGTCGCATATGCATCAATAAGGCTATGACAGGGAAGAAGGTGTGCAAGGAGTGCTTCAGTCATCCAGATGCACATGACCCAATTCCTTTGAGGCCATTAAGCAGTTTATTTTGCAAGAGATGGATGAACATGAGAGGCATGGGAACCTAAGTTCGGGAGAGTTTTCTCCCCCTTCAGCGGGCTCCTCCAAGCAACCTGTTTTCAGAGGAGGAGGAAGAAATAGAGGAGATACCTTGTTGAAGCACGGCCTTTCAGTATTCAGATGTGGAACCGTTTGTGAAGGTTGTTAAAGATGCCTTTGACTGGGTTGAGCAGAAAGTAAGTATTAGCAAGTACTACCCATAATTAACTAAACTTCCTACTACATTCCCATTAATGGAAGAAATATAGGATATATTCCAGAAGGAATGGGATTTGACAGAAAAGTTCCAGTCTATGAGAAACAGAGTAAACAAATGAACGTTCAGGACCCAGGATGGACAATGCACCCCGTCCTTTAAGGACTGATAAGAAGATTGAGTTAGAGCTCAAGAGAATTCACACTACGACGGGCACAGGGGCCTTGAAGGTATGGATTTCCTGTCTGGAAGAAGAAGTTAAGGACCAGATAGATCCTGTTCCTCACAGCACTGCAAGACCTCAAAATATCTGCCGAATGCTTTCATCGCTAACCGCAAGAAGTGGTTGAAAAACTGGCCCGTGGATTCTATATCTATATTAAAGTGGGCAAGATCCCATTTTCTGGAATCACACTGTTTGGAAATATGATGGAGGCCATTTCCACGTTCTGGGGTGGCAAGTTTGTGAGACAGGGAGAGAACAAAGTGTCTTTCTCTAGATTCAAGGAAGCAAAAAATAGAACTTCCAAACCCTTTTTCAGACCTTGGGGAGCTTTTAAGTCCCTTTCAGGAAGCAACCTAAGAAGGTGCGTTTTCCCACTAACCAAGATTACCAGAAAAGCTTTTGACAAATACAGTACACAGGAGGAAATTATTGGAGCCAGATTGTGACGATTCCTACCTACCTGGGAGAAAGGGATTCAGGACAAGTGGGTCCTTACCACAATACAGGAGGGCCACAAATGGTCTTTTTTTAGAGCAACTACCTTCAGATTTGTTGATAGAGACTCAAGTTTCAAACAGTGCAGATCAAGCACAAATACTGCATCAATATATAAGTACACTTCTACGGCAATAAACGATAATACCAGTGCCAGAGACACAAACAGGCAAGGGTCGCTACTCAAGAATTTTTCTTATACCAAAGAAATCGGAAGATCTATGTCCAATTATGGACTTGAGACGTTTAAACAAATATATAAAGGTTCCCAGTTTTCAGATAGAGGCTCTACTGACTGTAACACAAGCAAAACAGAAACAGGGTTGATCTTTGGGATTCATATCTTCATATACCATTCCATCCCCGTTTTCAACAGTATTTGAGATTTTGAGAATCACTACCAATTTAAAGTTCTTTCCTTCGGGTTAAGTACTTTTCCAGGGTGTTAGTGGCCTTGATAGCATTCCTAAGAACCAAGTGTCTTTGTGTATACAATTGCTTGGATGGTCTGATTGCCAACAGACAGCAGAGTCTGATACAACAGAAAGATGTGCTATTGCAGACATTGCAGAGATTTGGTTGGCTTATCAACTGGAGAAAGAGCCAGCTTCAGCCGTCCCATCTCCTTACTGGATGAGAAGATCGAGAATATTGTGACGAAGGTTCAAAGTCTTAATTGGGGATTTTTAAAAAAGATAACTTTATATGTCCAGATGAAAGAATCCTTGAGGTGGTGAACGCAGAGGTAGAATCTGCAAAACTGCATTTCGTGCAGAATATGCAGCAGAAGCACTGCTGTAACTCACCTGAGCCCCAAATCTCTTTGTCAGCGGTGGCAGAGAGGCAGCAACGTTGTCACAAACTGGCCCAGCCGAGGCTACAAAAAAAATGGCCGTCGGCTCCCATAAGTGAGGACACTTCTAGTGCTCAGTCATGGGAGCTGATGGCCATCTTTTTGTAGCCCTAGCTAGGGCCAGTTTGAAACACTGCTGACAGAAGAGGATCGGGGCTCAGATCAGTTACAGCAGCTTCTTGCTGCTTCAACCTTAGGTGAAGCTGGTTGATGGGCTTCTCAGCTTTTCCGTGTTCGTCCCAGACTCTACACTCGAACATGGATTTCCCGCTGAAGTCCATGTTGGGGTTTGGGAACCAGAACTCGCAAAGTTTTGTACTTTGCAGTTTGGGTTTACCCATATCTATCCATGACAACTCATTACAAGACGGTCTGCCCCCTCTGGTCATGTCTTATGGCTTATCTGCAGAAAACAGAGTCTATCAGGAGTTCCCAAAATCTATTTGTGATATCCTTTGGAAGAAATAAGGGTACGATGCTATCCACTAAAACCATCATCAGTTGGATTGTTACCACAATAATAAAAGCTTACGAAGCAAGAAGGAAACAATTAACTAAAAGACTTTCAGCGCATTCCACCAGGGCTATGGCAGTCTCTTGGGCAGCATATGCGGCCTCATCTCTAGAGAGCATTTGTAAGGCGGTTTCTTGGTTGTCTTATAACAGTTTATTAAACACTACCATCACTACAATTTGCAAAAATACAGTTTTACCGTGCAGTTTTATAATAAATTTCCTTCAGCATCTTATAGCCCCATGCCCCATAGTATGATGCCATGGAGGCGCCAGGAAATAACAAAATCAATACTCAACTTTCCGAGATTTTCCATGGTGGCATGCGCCCCCCTTTGTGAGGTTCGTAGACTTCTACTGGATGCTGGTCAGGGTAGGGATCCAAAAATTTATAGTTTAGGTGGGGCACATTGACCCATACTATGTCGCCATGAAGATGCGCCAGGAAAGTAAATCCCAGAAAGGTGAGTATTGATCTTCCCATTTCTTACTTCCCCTTCTTGTTTTTCTTTTTTCACCTCCCCCCCCCTATTTGCCTTTATCCCCTTCATCTTTCTCTCTTTTTTCCACTCCCCACTTTTCCCTATTTTATCCATTTCCCCTGTCTCACTCTTTTTTCCCACCTTTTCTTTTCTGTTTTCTCTTTTCCACTTTCCATATTCTCCCTCAAACTTTTCTAATTACCTTTTCCCCTTCTCTCTTCTGCATTTCCTCTGTCTCGCTCTCACATTAAACAATTGCAATTCCAGGACTAGGTCCAGTCCCGGCACTAGTGTAAAGGACCCAGCACACCCACCACACCTTTAAGCAGTTAGAATAATCTCTTAACTTTATTGCAAATATATTAAAAGGTTTATATACAGTGATACAAAAAGTTTCATTTATCTGTTGTTTCATTCATTCCACATGACCATGACACGCTGACTCCGCTGCAGCCCTCCATCAGGCTACTCTGTTGCCTTTCACAGAGTGAGACAAATTGTCCCTAAAAACCAGCGAAGCATTGGAGTACCACCAAAATAGCACCATAGCCATACGGCTCTTAAAGTGGACCAACACCCAGGATTTTGACTATCCTGGGTCTTGGTCCACTTCGGTGGGGCACCCCCGATCGGGGTGCCCCGCTGTGTGAAACCCCCCAGAACCCCCCGAAAAACTCACCTCTCCCCGCTCCCAGCGCCGACGGCCGCCTCCCTCGCGCCCCTCTAGGCGGGCGCGCGCTCGTCAAGAGGGACGCGCGGGAGGCGGCGGCGGCCGGCCGCCGCTGAAGATAAGGTAAGGAGTTTGGGGTTTTGGGGGGGTTTCACCCCGCGGGACATCCCGATCTCGGATGTCCTGCGGGGAGGGAGGTGATCGGCCCGGGAATCTTATAGATTCCCGGGCCGATCACCCGTGGGTGTTGGTCCACTTTAAGGACACATTGATGTATGGTGGTGACCTCAACCCAGGCTCACACAACCCAAACACCAGGTGGTGTGGAACAAGCAGGTGACCCCTCATCCTCTCCAGGGTCTGACATTATGGTATACAACATAGAAACCACAGGACACTGAGGAAGCCCATGTGCCGAAACATGTCTGCCCTGATTGCAAATGTCAGACCAGTAAGACAAATCAGTTACATGATAGTCAAGCAACTGTATAAGTGACCAATGCGATTTTTCTTTCTTAAGATGAATGAAACAACAGATGAATGAAACTTTTTGTATCACTGTATATAAACCTTTTAATATATTTGCAATAAAGTTAAGAGATAATTCTAACTGCTTAAAGGTGTGGTGGGTGTGCTGGATCCTTTACACTAGTGCCGGGACTGGACCTAGTCCTGGAATTGCAATTGTTTAACTTTAAGTGGACCAGCTTTCTCCAGACCCCCTTCCTGCCCATAATAGGAGGGTCGCCCCGCGGCCAGACTAGTGTATCCCTCACGGGACTCTATTCTGACCATCAGAGAGTCGCTCTCACGTTTACATTATATCAATCTCTCCTTCCTTTTCCCTCCATCCCTTTTCTCTTCATCTGTCTCCATTATTGTCTGAGGGTGAATATATGGGGGAGGGGCAGCATCTTCACATGGTCACTGGGGAGACAGAAGAGGTACTGGTCCTCGGTGATGGTCCATGGTCTTGGAAAGCTCCTCTGATTGGTAATGAGAGCCTTTTACCCATTCACACCCCTGTGGCTCTTTGCCTGCTGGACTTGTACTGCTTCATCTAAAATCAGCCCATTAATAGACTCTGGGCTGCACATTTCTTTTTTTTTTTCAGGGCTGGGTGGGGGCCAATCGCCCCGTGCAGCATCCACTGTGTCATATTTCTGTTCGTCTGCAGCGCAGACAGTCCGATCCTTCTCTCCAGTCTCTCCTGATTCCCAGCACATATACACACACTTCGTATTTGTCTTCTCCTGGATCAAGGAAGTTTAGCTGGGCGAAGGACCAAGCTCTGAACTCGCAGTGGACCTGGGATGCCCGAAAGGATGATGCGGCGCCTGATGACAGAGGCTGCGGCTAGGCGAGAGGAAACGTGTGACATCTTATGAAAGCTGAAAGGGTCTCCCTATCCCAAAGGAGAAAACGATGTGCTCCTATTGAAGAGGAAAGGGTTAAGGATTGGATTTCAGCCTTGTATCCACTTTACGAGAGGAGACAAAAGTGCACGTGTCCACCTAACACGAAGCAGCTGTTTTATTGGTCTCTGCTTTCCTCACCACCAAGGAACAATGAAAGGTAAGACGCTGGCATCCCAAGCAGCGCTGCTCGTTCAGGGCTAGAGGGGAAAACGTGTTAAAGTATTAAAGGACATTGTCTCTTTTAATAGAACCTGAGCAACTTTTCCAATATAACCCTATGTCTCATCCTATTGCGTTCTTAAATAATTGCCAGTATTTAAAGTGGACCAACACCCAGGATTTTGACTATCCTGGGTTTTGGTCCACTTCGGGGGGGGGGGCACCCCGATTGGGGGTGACCCGCTTTGTGAAACCCCCCAGAAAGCCCCAAAAACTCACCTCACCACGCTCCCTTGTGACCGCGCCATCCAATCCCCGCCGACGTCCAAACGGGTGACAGCGACGTCCAAGACAGCGCGTCCGCCGCCGCCGCCGCCTCCCGCACGTCACTCTTACAGGGCGCGCGCCCTCGCCGGCCATTCACAAACGGCCGGCGCGGGCGCGCACACGTCTAGAGGTTGTTTTGGGGGGTTTCACCCCGCGGGACATCCCGATCTTGGATGTCCCGCGGTGAGGGAGGTGATCGGCCCGTGAATCTTATAGATTCCCGGGCCGATCACCCCTGAGTGTTGGTCCACTTTAAGAAATAGTCGGAGGGTTTCACACAGGGAGGGCATCCCAAATCTGGATGCCCAAGGCACATGGACCGAAACCTGGGTTGGTGACACATGCAGAACCACAGATCCAATCAGAGAAATGTTTCACTGAAGTGTGGAGCTATTTCTTGTCCATCATTATTAATATTTTGGCTTCCTAAGGATCTTTAACTGTAGCGGCATCTGTAAGTGGAAGTTTAAACTTTTCTAGTTGATCTGATGTCAGGTGACTAGTGATGATTGGCCAGCAACCCGCGTATGCACCAAGGGAATGGCGGAAGATTTTTACAGCTAATCCCCATGGATACACACAGCAGAGTATCCCAAATTGGGATGCCCCAATGGAGAGTAACTACAGCCAGAGGAATGAAAACCCTGGTGTTGTTTCTCTTTAAGGAACTTAAAGTAATTTTTTACCTTTATTCTGCTAGTCTGCAAAATGATGATTCTTTATCATTTAAAAATCTGTTTAAAACTTTCTATTCCATTCTAGTTAGGAAATGTGTGGCCTAGACTCGGCTAATAATGATAATTATTATTATAAATGAAAATACACTTTATTATTGAGTTGTTGCACCTCTGCTTGCTTTGCAGAATATGTGCGCTAAAGGAGCTGTGTGTTTGTGGGTATATATATATATATATATATATATATATATATATATGTTAGGAACACACTGGCTCCTTTAATACAGACTGAGCAACTTTTCCAATATAACTTTATACCTCAGCCTAAAGTAAATGCATTACTATCTATGAATGTATTTAATATGTATTTACAATGGGATTTCCAGTAAACAAACAAATGGCTCCTCCTACAGGATGACTGTAGGCACAATTATTCTTTTAACAATTGAATAATAATTTAGTTATTCTTAAATGTATCCATTAGTTCTAAAAAGCCTCTTACTATTAAGAACATATGAGCACACTCATTGTACAGTATTTGCAGGGGAGGATATCTGCTCCTTGCACAGATTGTCTCTATTTCTCCTACTTCTTTGCAAAGGTCCATCTTTCAGTATTGAAAAATAAGGTGGAAATAAATAAATAAAATCCAGGGCCTGGGCTACAGAAAAGGGTCTGAATCTCAACAACAACCAGCTCACCAACCTTAAAGTGATTCAGCAGGGAAAAAAACCCAAAAGAATACTTACCTTTTGTCCTGCATCGCTGGTCACTGCAGGTCCGGCACTACACAACTCACCTAATCGCTTTATCGGGGGCACAGCCGCTGCCTCCCATGCCTTCCGGGGCATGAACCCGGAGACGGGATTGATGGCTGGATGGAATTGCGACTCGCCATACATCATCGCGGTTAGGCCACACGCTCTCCATTCATTGCAGTGGAGGTAGTGGGCCTCCTCCCCGTTGTAGTAAATGGAGGGAGCACAGCCACACCCCCCTGTGACTGATGACTGTGGCATGGTCTGGCATGGAAGTGCTAGAGAATAACATTTCAGGTTTCTATCTGCGTGGGAGACGGCAGCTGTGGCGGGGACCCAGCTAAGTGATATGGTGAGTTCTGGCACACCGGACCTGCAGTGACCAGCAGCACAGGTAAGTACCCTTTTGTTTTTTTATTTCTCTGCTGTATGATTTTAATACTATGTTAGAACTTGACTGATAAAAGACACACTTACATGGACCAAGACTCTATCTCTCAAACCGGGGAGGCCGATTCATTAATAGCGGCAGGTAGTGACAGTTGAGCGACTGTAGCTGCATTTTCAGAGCGCCCGCTAGTAGTCGCTGTGCTTGGCCGTTGTTCGGTAGTTGATAGCGACTCAGTCGGTTTGCCGTAATGTTGAATATTGGGTGAGGAGTCGCTATTTGACAGGTTCCGCGCTGTATGGGAGCGCATGATAGCGACTGGCCATAGCGACCGGCTCCCACCATATTCATTAACAAATCACGCTCAAAAAATTCTCGTGCTGTAAAATGCATGTTTAAACCTCAGAGCGCCGGCGGCGATGGGTTAAAAGTAGTTTTTTAACCCCCAAACAACCATATTTTTGGAAACCAAAAAAAACAAGTTTTTTAAATAATTTTGTAATATGAATACATTAATATCAGACCTGTAATATCAATTCTGTACATTTTTTTTTTTTTTTACCTTAAAAAAATTATTTAAAATGGCAGAAGTGGTCACAGAATTTTTCACATTTAAAAAAAAACAAAAACAAATTAATAACAATTAATTATGAATATTTAAAGATTGTTCCATTGAAATGCATTGGAGCGCGCCAGGTAGCGAGAGGTCATACCTGTCGCTGTTCAAGGTCGGACGCTGGCGCTGTGGGCTGAGGCTGGAATAATGATGAATGAGTGGCTATATGGCGCTATCTCAGTCGCTAAGCAGGATTGGCTTGATAAATGTGTGATTGTGGTGGGGAGCCGGCGTTCTCGTGGCGGGGCCCGTCATTACCGGCCGCTCACCAGTCGCTACCTGTCGCTATCCCTTGTTAAATTAAGGCCTTAGTCTTAAAGAGGAACATCGGTGGAGGTTAAAACCTCTCCCTCAAACCTGACCGAACTGCTGCCCCCTCCAGTTCTATGTTTACTTACCTTGCCAGGTTGGATTCTGAGCAGCCTCTCGACGGGCAGCTCCATCTTGCATCCCATCAGGCAGTGCACGTGGCCCCTGATCTCATGCCTGCACAGATGCAATGGACCCACCCGAAATCCCGCAAGTCTGCTAAGTGGTGCGGGGCTAAAGCCGTGTTGTCATGTACAGGTGGCTAAGCTAGTAGGGGAGAAGATTGGGTCCTGAAGCAGCCAGATGTAACCACAGCCGGCAGCGGCGACATTCAATAGGTAAGTAGGGGCCAAGGGGAGGGGGATCAGACCCTTTTTATTTTAGGTCCAATGTTCCTCTTTAAACCGGACCTTCAGTGTGATTTAATGAAAAGCCCAAACCGTTAAAAACTATTCCCCAGCATCTAAAATTAATACATTTTAAGTTTTTAGTCACTTACTTATTATTCTTTCCCCCACTGGGCTGCAACTCTGTTTAGAACTCTAGGATACGGGCGCCGCCATCTTGACTCACACATACTGAGGAGAGGAGAGCGGGATAAGATGCAGGGGGCGGGGTTATAGCTGTGCTTTGCACAGACAGAGCAGAGCTGGATTTAGGAAAAGGACAACAATCCAGGAATGCAGAGCAGCATAGTCAGAAGACACTTCCTGTTTGCAGGCTGCCTGTTGCTCCATGAGCCACCATCTTGGATGTTTAAAGGCTCATAACATGCATTAGATGCAAGTAGGATGGTTTTTAATGTGAGCAATCTGTATGTACAGGGTGTGGAAAACATATAAGATAGGCTCTTATTCAGGGTGAAGGTCCGGTTTAAGTGTCCCCTGACTTCAACCTAGCTTGAAATTGCTGCCTGGACAGAGATCTCCTGGTTTATTGGGGGGTACATCTCATCTCTCCACTTACAGTTGATATTCTGTAACCCAGTTGGCCTACTACTTTACAGCGGCCTTCTACACTTCCCTTGGTCTACTACATACTACAGTTCCCTGGACCAGTTATCTTTCAAGCTGTGCCCTGGAGGATCCCTCCTATTTTTACAATGTAAGCAATGAAACCAAGTGGTGCCTTAGAATGGTTGCGTGGGAAGGTAGATCCTGGTTCACGGGGTTCCCTTTATCACTCAACCCCTTTACCCAAGCTGATCCTACTAGGTTATCCTCCTGATTACAGTTGGAATCTTGTCCTTCCCATACCTAAAGTACTCACCCTACCTGCAGCTTTGGACACACTGTGGCCAGTGGTAAAGCTAGTCTCTCTGCTGCCGGAGGCAGCCTATAGAAAGGTGCCTCCACTCCACCTTATCAACAAGGGGGGAGGGCCCCTGAGCCATCAATGATTAAATGTATTTAAAAAAGCAGCATGACAGGGTGCTGTGATGCCCCGATTCCCACTGAACCACCAATGAAGCAGTAAACAAAAAAAACAGTTCAAGTAATTGCCACCCCCTCTAGCTGGAGACGGCCGTCTCACCTGGCCTCATTAAAAGTGCAACCCTGACTGTGCCCCTAGAAATTCCAGTTCCACTTGATATTCACAAGTTTATATTGCCTACGGGAACATTTGTACCAACATCTTCACCGGGCCAAGAACTGCACAGCGCCCCATCTAGCAACATTAGAATAAGTAGCCCTTCCTCATTCAGCAACTTAAAACTATACGTTTCTATAGCCATCCCCAACCAGAAATATTATGTATTAATTCATCCTGCTTGAACCTCATCTGTCATACAGGAACAAAATAAATGTATTAAAAATAAAATAATACATACAAAAATAGGTTAACAAGTGGGTCAGAGATGGGGCTCTTGGCGGTTGCCAGTCTTCCCTTCCCTAAGTGGCCCTGCCTACCTGTCACAAAGAATTCAATGTATATATGCAATTTACTGTATGTTTTTGGCAAACAGTAAGGATGTTGACATTATTCTGAAATGAATCAAACCACAGTGGATCTACAATATTAACCAAAAGCAATGTTGACTACAACTTCTAGAATGACCCAGGTCTTGTATGTTTAAATGGCTGAAGGTGGTAGAGCATGCTGGGAATTGTAATTCCATTTTACAAAAAAATCTGTGGACACGCTGGTTGAGATGTCAAAAAGTTGTGGTCCAAAGTTTCCTATTTACAAATTACATTTACCTTGTGGCTGGAAAAAGGAGCGTGCACTGAGCTGGGGGGGGGGGGGGGTAGTGCGTTTCAGAGAAGTAAAGGGAAGAAAAAGCCATTAGGTACAGCTTTACTACTGGATCACCTGGCTTGAGGGTGAGATAAAGTAGAAAAGAGCTTTGATTAAAGCTTCAGTGGTGCTTGTACTTCCTAAAAGTAGATAAAGAATATCGAAGGAATTAGTAAAAATGTTAGACTTGGTCATTTAGTTATTGAGGAAAATTATCCAATATTACATGTCTGTGAGCAACAAAATCAGGTGAGTCCTCAGGGTTGGGTGAAATTACTAGGATGAGAGTCAGGTGAGAGTGGGTGACCTGATTTATTTAAAGAGGTGGTTATCAAGTCATGTGGCCATGTATCAGGGCAGGAACAAAGTTTATTTCTGGGAGCCTCAGAGGAAGATTTGTTAATGCTCATCGTATTGGAAAAGATTACCAAACCATCTCTAAAGAAAGAGATCAACAAAGATCATTCGAAGAGCAAGGTCAAAAATTAAGCCAAGGTAACATCTAAGCAACTAAAGGGCATTCTCACATTAGATGATGTTAATATTCATAAGGCCACTATCAGGAGGGCACTGAACAACGTGTACATGGAAGGATTGTAAGGAGAAAAAATGCTCAGAAAATAGCTTTACTTCTGGTCTGCAGTTTGTTACATATCTCCTGGACAAACCAGAAGGCTACCAGAACACCAAAATTTAGTTTATATGAGACGTGTTATGTGTGGAGAAGTGAAAACATGGATTTTATTCATATGATTCTGATGATATGATAGGATACTAACAGTGGTGATAGTATCCTAGTTTCTGCCTGTTTTGCGGCAGCTCGGTCAAGACGACTGACCATCATTGATGAAACAATGAATTTTGAATCATACCATACATTTCTAATGGAAAATTTCAGGATATCTGCCAGTGAGTTGAATCTCAAGAGAACATGAGTCATGCAGTAACTGACCCTAAGTACACAAGTGGTTCTACCGCAGAATGGTTAAGGCATAGGACCGGATTAAATGCAGGGCATAAGGGGGGCACTTCTTGCCCTTTGGGACACTGGTCCGGAGTTTCTGGACAGACAGGCAGTGGGCCAGAAATGATTGGGTTAGCCACGAGCAGGATCAGTGATGATGGGACCCGCCCATCTAGGCAAGCCTTGAGATGCAGTTTGCGGTTAGCTAGTTTCCCCCATGAGTTTGGTGAGTGAGTCTGCCTCTTGCGGAGAATCGGGCATAAAAAAAAACATTTGTGGCAGGGGGGCAGATTGTGTGCCAGAAAGCTCTGCTGTACAATTTACCTGAGCCCCCATCTGGTCCCTGGTCATCGCCTGCGTTCCTTTTGAATGGTCTCTGGCCAGGGCCACAGAAAGATGACCGCCACTCCCATTAGTGAGGACACTAGTGCTAGCACTAGGAGTGTCCTCACTTATGGGAGCGGCAGCCATATTCCTGTGGCCCTGGCCATAGACTATTTAACAGGAATGCCAAACGTGACAAGGGCCCGGATCACGGCTCAGGTAAGTTGTAAAGCAGCTTTCTGCTGCTGCACCCTTTAGGTGAAGCTGGTTGATGGACTGCTCAGCACAAACTGTAACACAGACTTTTGGCTGAAGTCCGTGTTTGGAAACCTGAACTGGCAAAGTTCAATACAAGCCCAAACTTTGCGACTCGGGTTCGCTCAACACTAGTGATGATGACAGAAGTCAGCAGTGGATTACGCCAAGAAGAGCACAAAACCTTATTCTCCAGCCCAGTTCAGCAGTGATGTCAGTCAGTTAGGCATGTTGGCTTTTACTGTATAACATAGACAATAAAAATAGTGCCTTGTGTTGATATTCACATCTGTGATGTCAGAGCAGCTGCAAAAGCTGAGTGGCATGGAGTAAAGCATGCTGTTTGACTGCCCACCCACACTTGCAACGTAGGAACACTGGAAGGTAAGCCCTTAATGGCGATTTGTGGGGATACCCAAATAGGGATGCCCCACCAGAGCGGAACCCAGGTGGGTGTTTCTTTTTAAAGTGCTCCACAACCAACCCACAGAACTTGTGAAATACATATACCCAGAGCCTCTGCTCATTTTCCCTTCCACGGTGTAGAGATAAAAATGGATATTTTCGGCCAACCAATTATCCTGGAGCATTGATTTTTTGCTGTCCCTCTCTGTAAGATGGCAGGCAATCATAGAAGCGACAATGACATCACTGCCACTCACAACAGTGGCAATGATTCGAGGAGCCGGGACTTCCATCTAAAACAGATGGCATTACTGTGGAGTGAAGCAGAAGCAGTGAAAATTGCCAAAAGTTCCTCTTCATTGGTGGGAGCAGTTAGTTTTGATCCATTTAAAGTCAAATTTAGGCAGAAATATTGTAAATTCTGCGGGTTCACAAGCTTTTAAGCATCACTGTACAATTAGTTTTAATGGCAGTTATTGGCTGGAGTGATCTCTAGTCCTTGCACTCTATAACCTCGGGCCCCTTTTTACAAGTTTTAATTCCCATGCAAAGATAAAAAAAAACAACACAACCCCCCCCCCCCCCCATACTACCAAAGTGCAAGTACAGGATGTGGAGAAGAAAGTTCCCCTATAATTACATTGGGGGGGAACAGCTATCTTTAGCTACGGACGTCTGTTTGCAAATGAAGAATAACAATACAATAACCGTGGACATGAAGGAAGGTGGAGTGATCCTTTAACACACCATGGACGCCAGATTCCTACAAATTTTGTAATTCCCTCTGCGGTCAGTATTAGTTCCGATTCTCGTACTGAATAACACCAGCAGATTATCGAACAATTCGCATTCGCATTTTCTTCCCAATCCTCCAAAGTCACATTTTCTGGAAAAGAAAACATGCGGTGCTCCGGTGATGTCATACTGCTATTACTGGCTCCATGTCTGAACATAGTCATGCTTCTTGCCAGTAAAATGAGGTTGACAAATGAAAAATAATATTGGCTTGGAAATTGGCTGTAAGCTTCACAATGCAGAATTGCTTTATAGATTTTAAGAAGAAGCAGACCGGGGCCGGAGAGGCTTTCAAGCTAAAGAGCGAAACACCGGGAGCCATGTCGGATGATTCCGTTGCACATCATTCACTTAAGGAGGAGGAACAAAACCCAGGAATTTAACTTGTTCCATTTTGGCAAGGAATCCTGATTTGGTATGCCCCCTGTGTATTTCCCCACGAATCGTCCAAAAACACACCTCTTCCTGGTTCCCACGTGGGCCCCTACCATCCCCGCTCACCTCTAGCTGTGGGTGGGCCTTTGCCGGCCACTCAGAAAGGTCTAGTGTGGGTATGCACCCCAGATAAAAGTATGCTGGGGACGTGACAGCAGTAAAGACCTAACAAGGGCTCCAGGAAGAGATATGGGAACACTGGCCCTAGAGTCCTATAGGCTGGTGGTTGTTCCCCTTTAAACATAAGAGTCTATCTTATATGTTTCCTCTACCCTGTACATATAGATTGCTCACATTAAAAATTATTCTACCTGCATCTACTCCATTTTCTGAGCCTTTAAACACCCAAGATGGTGGAACATGGAGTCTCAGGTTGCCTGCAAACAGGAAGTTTCTTCTGGCTGTGCTGCTCTGCATTCTGGGATTGCTGTCCTTTTCCTGACCCTGGCTCTGCTTTGTTTGTAAAAAGCACAGCTATAACCTGTGCCCTGCACTTTTCCCCCCTCTCCACCCCTCAGTATTTGATGCCTCTGAGGCAAGATGACGGCACTCGTATCCTAGAGTCCTGAACAGCTCAGTGGGGAAAGAAAAATGAGTGACTTAAAACATAAACTATATTAATATTATTTTAGATGCTGGGAAATAGTTTGGTCTTTTCATTAAATGATGCTGAAGGTCCGGTTTAAGTGAAAGTTTGGAAGCGCTTGATCTACTGTATATTGCTTTCTGAATATCTGCTGCCATGGCCGACCTTTGGGGTGTTATAATGGAGTGGCAGCACATGGCACCTTCATCCTGGGGGAGCATCACATTTTTTTTTTTTTTCATGGATGGGCACAATTTGGTCCTGATGGGGCACCTCCTGCTCATCTCAGACTCAGATTGCTTTTAGGGGTAGGAACTGGAATCCTAGGATGACCACTCCTCTGCCATATTTATTATTTAAGTGGTGAGGGTATATTGTAAGACACAGTCTGTTTTGTCCTGGACCATGCAATTCTGCATAGAGTGGCTCCCAGTATAAGGCAGACCCTGTCTTTTAGAAAGTTTTTCTCTAGGGCTAAATGTGGATAGCAGAACAAAACCCGGCACGGCTGCCCTGGAAATCCCCTGTGTGAAATCCCCCTCAAGACACGTGCAAAACTCACCTGCTTCCTGGCTCCTGCCTTGCTGTAAACAGAACCATTTGCCGAACATTTAATATGCATAGAAAATGGCTCTGTTTGGATGAGAGCCCACACATGCCCCGTAAGACCAGGAAGAGAGTTTTACTGGGGGATCTGGGGGGTTTCACACAGCGGGGCACTAACTGATATTTAGCATAAAGTGATTGGCCACCCAATCAAAATATCAAAAGGGTTGTGACACCAGCAGCTGGCGGTCAGAAACTCAGTGGGCAGCCCACACCACAACCCACCATCTGGCACAGGAGCGCTGTCTATGCTTTTTCTATTCATTGCAAAGGAGGGGGTGTGCCAATGCCTGAAAAGCCCCCTCCATTGTAGGGCCTAGCTGCATGCCCTTCCATCAGTCACAGGGGTGTGTCCACACCCTCTTGCGGCAGCGGAAGCCCGGTCAAAAGAGTTCAGGCCCAGGACGGCTCGGGCTGGGAACCAGCGATCAGGTGAGTTTCTGATTGACAGACTTGGACCAATCAGTAGACAAAGGTGAGTTTTAGTTTTTTGATTGGTTGGTCAATCAATTTAACACTAGACCAACTTGTTACACTTAAAGGGATTTGTAGACTGTAGGTACAGAACTGTAGTCATGGGGGGCTTCGGTACAGCAGGAATAAGTGAGACCTGTGGGCTTTATCACCTATTAGAAGGAAGTTATATAGTAACAGTTCTTATTGATAACTAAAGCTGATTTTTTACTGGAAGGGGTGTTGGGGGACATCTTACATATGTATTATATATATCTATTGTAAGCGGGCAAACACTCAGCAGTGACGGACAACGGATTTGAACGACAAAAACGGCTTTTATTCAGCAAAGTTCAGTAGATAGTTCAAAAGATTGCAGCATAAATGCAGAAAGCAAAAAGGGTTACTTCACCAACCAAATAGTCCTGGGCTGGGTACTCCAGCAAGCTGATCAATTCCAGTCTACTTTATAGGGCGTATCAGCCCTCTGCTCAATGTCCAGTGCTATCCTTCACCACGGTGCAGCTCAGCCTGGGCTCACTCCAACAGGCTGGTCATAGACAAAGGAAAGGCCGTGTGCTCTCTTCTTATACAGGCTTCTCCTGTAATCAGCGTGTACACTTGTGGAGGCCTTAGAACATGTAACTTCCCCGGGAATTGGGGAAGTGACCTGGATCCTGAAAACCCGGCCCGGATTGTGCAGGGGAGAAATAGACATTTTGATACAATTTACCACACTATCCCCTCGATTCAAAGAGCAAAAGTTAAGTGATTTCGTATCGAGAATCGTAAGTTTGGGTGGGTGTTTGTCATTTTTTCTGGTTTTTTTGGCCATTTCGTATTCGTACGATCGTTCGCGCATAGACGTATATGAACATACGCATTTCGTACGAGAATCGTATAATTTGCGTTAGTTCGTGTGTTTTTCCCGTCCAAATCGTATTATTTGCGTGAGTTCGTGTGTTTTTCCCGTCAAAATCGTATTATTTGCGTCCGATCCTATTTTTTACGTCCTTCACATGGGCTTGCGCCCAATTCAGAGAGGTGATTGCTAATTGTTTTGAAGCCCATTAAAGAGCTGCTTTACGAAATGTTTGCCGGCAGCTATTTGGCCTCGGGAGTAGGATGGAGCGGAGCGAGTTTGTGGCACATCAAGGGCTTATGCTTTTTGGCATTGAGTTGATCGAGATGTCTGAGAGCAGATTGCCCCTGCGTCGTCGCATGAACATCGATAGCATGAATGATGTTGAGCTGTTCGAGCTGACCAGGCTTAATCGCGCTTCCCTCCATAAATTATATAGTGAGCTGCGGCCATGGTTAGCCCGCACCACAAGGAAGGGGCATGCAATTTCAGGTATGACCAAGATGCTTGGCTGCCTGCAATTTTTGGCGAACGGCTCGTTCCAGAGGCTGGGTGCCCTCTCCGTGGGGATGTCACAGCCTACGCTGAGCCGCGCACTATCTAAATTTTTGGAAGGCATGGCTGCCATAACTCAAAAATATATTTATTTCCCTGATGATATGGCAGCCAGAAACGCCATTAAGCTTGGGTTTTATAATGTGGCCGACATGCCCAACGTTATTGGTGCAATTGACTGCACACATGTGGCACTCGTACCTAGGGCAGCCGACGAGTATATATATAGGTATTGAGATTGGTTATTATGTTGCCCAACGTGTCATGTCACCTGTTTTCCTTTGCGGCAGCATATTTGTTTATCCCTCATTTGTGTAGCTGCTTTATCTCGGCTTTTCATTAGTATTTCCCAATAGAGTGCAGACATGTTTTGTGTTTAATTTATTATTTTGGTTCAAATATCAATTACCCTTTTTGTATGTTTTTGCCTTAAGGAATCGTAAAATGGGACACTCACTTAATGTCCAGGCCGTGGTTGGTCCGGATATGCGGTTTATGAGTGTCCTTGCCGGCTACCCCGGATCGTCCCACGACTCCTATATACTCAGGCGATCTGGGTTGTTTCGGAGATTTGAGGCAGGTGAATTTTCGGGGGCATGGCTGCTTGGTAAGTGTGTCCTATTTGTGTGTTATTAAATGTGGCATTAATCTTGTATTTGTTGATCTGTTTGTTTTGGAAAACTTGACAGAAGCGTCCAACTGCCTTTTTCTTGGCTCATATATTAGGAACTTAACCAAAAAATCCTTGTCTCGCTTTGGCCTTCAGAATGTTTTCCCTTTAGTTAGGATGTCTGTAAGTTCCTTGTGGCTAAATATATTGGTTTGGAGTTTATACCCAAGGATCTTTGACATTTGGCTGCTTTTGTACTATTGGTCGTTAAATGTCAAAGTGGACTTAAACTGCATACATTGTAGTTTCCAGTGAAATGTGGCTAGGGATCTTTGACATTTGGCTGCTTTTGTACTATTGGTCGTTAAATGTCAAAGTGGACTTAAACTGCATACATTGTAGTTTCCTGTGAAATGTGGCTAGGGATCTTGGACATTTGGCTGCTTTTGTACTATTGGTCGTTAAATGTCAAAGTGGACTTAAACTGCATACATTGTAGTTTCCAGTGAAATGTGGATAGGGATCTTTGACATTTGGCTCCTTTTGTACTATTGGTCGTTAAATGTCAAAGTGGACTTAAACTGCCTACATTGTAGTTTCCAGTGAAATGTGGCTAGGGATCTTTGACATTTGGCTGCTTTTGTACTATTGGTCGTTAAATGTCAAAGTGGACTTAAACTGCCTACATTGTAGTTTCCAGTGAAATGTGGCTAGGGATCTTTGACATTTGGCTGCTTTTGTACTATTGGTCGTTAAATGTCAAAGTGGACTTAAACTGCCTACATTGTAGTTTCCAGTGAAATGTGGATAGGCCCTCAGCAGCATCCTAATTGTAACATGTCTGAAAACTAAAAATATATGTAAAATACAAATACCCTTGGCCGTGCAGATGTTTGTTAATTAATTGGTATATAGAAGTGCCATTTTTATTTAGGTTATACCTTAGTGCAATATTTGGGGGCCCTAATGTGCCCTGTTTTTTCTTGGGGACACTTTACCTTACATCATTATGATATATGTGAATTTTTTGGTGTTGGTTGTGTTGCCTTTTTAATTTTGATTACATTTAATTCTCTGTTTAAGGTGATTCCGGGTACCCACTTCTACCCTGGCTCATGACGCCTGTGCTGCGGCCCCAGGATGCCTCGCAGGAAGCGTATAACCGTGCACATCGCAAGACCCGGGCTGTTGTTGAGAGGGCCTTTGGTCTGCTGAAGACACGTTTTCGTTGCCTTGACCATACTGGGGGGGCCCTGCAATATGATCCCAAGAAAGTGATCGACATTATAATGGCATGTGCTGTTTTGCACAATTTTGCCATCCTGGAACGTGTCCCACGTTATGTGGACAGCCTGCCCTCTTCAGCCGTCGAGGATGAAGCCGAGAATTTTGAGGGGCCCCCCAGTGAGTCTGGCCAATCTGTTAGAGCCAACCTGATCAGCCAGCATTTTAGTTAAGTTTTTTCCCTGTCTCACCATTCTGTATGTCTGTGTTATCCTTTTGGAAACATATGTTGTTTTGCCCTAATGTGGCATTACCTCTAAGTAAAACATTTCGACCTTAATTGTTGCCTAATGTATTTCATGTAGTTTCCTTAGCTTTCGCTGTGCATTGTTACACCTCTTCCAACCAAAATTATCTGGTTTAGGCCAAGCTGTTACAAAAGTCTTCCCACTAAAAACGCCACAAGTATTGGAAGTTAATTTTTTGTTTTACTTAGCAAATGAAAAATTATAGTGGTTAACAGAAATCAGTCCACATACATCTGTGGTAACAAATGGATTAAATTTAAAAAAACATCGAGCACATCTACACCTGGAAGTGAGTGGCACAACCAAACAAGGACACCCAGTCCAAAGGCCAGCCTAGTCCAGTCATTAATATTGCCTGTGCCCAGGGATATTTGGGCATGGCCATAATGTCACACAAACATGTCTGCAAACAGGAGGAGCACCAACCAAATACATAGGTTAAGCCATAAGTGGCCAGATAAACTCCACATAGACCTATGGCATTGGCTAGTGGCCTTAAGCATTACTCTAAGGAGCTATATGGGAGCAAATACAAAACACAACCTGCCAGAGCAACACAAAATGGATTGTTTGAAACCTCAAAGGACAAGTAAATACAGTGGGGGTTAAGAGAAAAGATGTCCCACACACCCATGGCTTAATAGGGTGGCTGCCCATAATACCCAGGTGGAGGTCCAGGTGGAGGTCCATGGGAATGGGACCTAGCCTGGGCCATGGCAGCATTGTGAATTTGAAACTGCTCCACAATGTTTCTCTGCATATTGGTCATCTCAGCCATGGCTGACTGGATGCCATTACTTGAATTGGCCACGTTGCTGTTGAGGGTACGCAACTCCGCGAGGATGCCCTGTAGACTGGTATGGATGTTCACCATGTCTGCATGCCTTTGCTCACGCTCTGTTACGAGCTGGGCGTCATAAGAGTCCCTTTGTTGGGTCCATAATTGAAGCAGGGCACTCTGCCTCCCCTGGGAAATTGTGGGGCGGCGTAATGGCGTCCGCCGCACAATTACCCTGGCTCTTGGGCGTGCCCTGCCGCGTGGTGTCGTACCCTCAACAGCAACCGGCCTGCTTTGCAAATCCTCAGCAGCAGAGTGAACACTGGGGACTGTAGTGTCAGTCTCCCCATGTGCAAGCACAATGGATGGAGATTCACTCTGCTGCTGAGGATTGGCCAGAGAAACATTATCGAGCAGTTCCAAATTGGGACCCAGGGGGAGTTCATCCGACGTGCCCTGTACGGAGACATCATCATCTTCCTCCATGTCCTGGATCTCTTCCATGAGTGTGCGGGTCTGTAGGGACATATAAAAAAAAAAAGGCTAAGTTTGCGTCCCAATGTAGGATTTCAACAGATTAACACATTCTTAAGCACTTGTTATTATTTATGCTACTAAATAAACTTACCGAAAATCTCTGATCTGGGCTCCGATGCTGTACGGACCTGGTAGGCATAACCAAACTGGGGGGTGAGTTTACCCTTGCTGAGGGATCATGCTGGGCTGAAGAAGAGAAAAAAATACCACGTAAACACACACACATAACCTTTGTTTGGATAGGTAATCAAATATAGCTCTATTTGGAATATTAATAAACTCTAGAGCAATGGTGACCTTTGTTCAAACCCACGCAAGTTTACAGAGGTGCAATGGCTCGGACCAACTGCTAAGTGACCTCAGTTCTAAGTCATGAAGTGTACCCATTCAGCATCCAACTTTCAGGGCACATTTTTGGATTTAGCCTACCATTCGCTAGGTCCGGGGTACTCAAACAATTGTTTGAAACGCCCATTTCAAGGTATGTGGTGAGAGGTGAATGTCTGGCCATGGTGCTGACGCAGGGGGTGTCTAGTTAAAAATAAAGACACTGGTGGAGGGGCTGGAGCTTTCAAAGTGCAAACTAATAAAGGCTGCTTGCCCTTGCTGGGCTGGATGGGCCAGAGCTGAGGGGACAGGGATTGGATGTCTAAAGGGGGGAGTTAACGTATTGATGGTGATGTGATGGATGGAGCCAATCTGTTACAAATGTATGGGGCTTATGTGGGGGGGGGGCATGGGGGGACTGTGGCACATGGGCCAGAGCAGGGGCAGCGGGACACGATTGTGGCCAGTGAAAATTTAAATAAGTTACTGTGTACCTTGCAATGCCACTTCCTGGGCAGTACTTCATATTGCAATGCTATGTTTCACGGAGCCATGACATTGGGCAGGAGACCAACCACTACATGGCCGATCAAGGGGGCAGCTCTGAGCACGTCAACACAGAAGTAACTGAGTGCAGGGCTGTCTGGCCAGGGGTCCTTGAATGTGGTGCCAAGGTCCGCATTGGGACCCCGGGCCGCCAGTTGAGTCTCGCTGCTCTTGGTCACATATGTTTGTGGGTGGCTAATTAAATAGTTAACTCAAACACAACTCACACAACCAAAAGGCAACCCATACATAATGATGTGTGTTTTGTGATTGATTCTAAATATCTCACTTATCTTGCGAAACTTCATGACTTTAACAATACAATTGGACATTTGATCTTTGCCATAATGGCTGTGGGCCTAAATGTGTGATTCACAGGGACCAAAAAAGGACACAAACAGCCACAGTAGTGCGAGGCCAACCAAGGCAAACCATAGGGGCATCCCGTTATCTAGTTACTAGTGAACTGTAGATTATTTAGCAAACAGGCAAACATGCAGATTTAATAGTACTCACCGTGGGTACGGGTCGGGGAGTCTGTGTCCCTTAGACCAGCATGTCCACCGACCGCGACCGGATGGAGAAGTCCAAGCACAATCTCCTCAGCAGGGGTAAACTCCAATTTAGATGGGAAGCCACCTCCAGTTTTCATGCTGAAAAGAGAAAATCGTTTGGTATTCAGAAAAGGGGCATACAGCACATCCCAAACATTATATTTAGCGAAAACATTTATTTACCTGTAATTATGCCTTTTAATTTCTTTTTGCCGTACAGCATACTTCAGATCAGAGATTTTCTTCTGAATTTGGGACACATCTTTCCTCTCTTCCCCCGCTGCATTTACTTGTCGGAGGATGGTTTCAAACAATGCCATCTTGCGCTGCTTGGTGGTGTGTTTGGATTTGCTCCCATATAGCTCGTCATAGTATAATGTAAGGCCACTAGCCAATGCCATATTTTGGTCATGGGAGAATCTCCCACTCAACTGGCCGCGGCGCAATGTGCGGCCAGATGGTTGGCTTGGCTGCTCCTCCATGTGTGCAGACACATGTGGTGACATTATGGCCTGGGGCTGGGTAGGGGAATGGCCGGATTGGTGGCTTCCCAATGACTGGACTGGACTGGCCAAGGGACTGGGTGTTCTGGCGTGGCTGGCCACCGAACTTCCAGGTGTAGATGTGGTCATGGTTGCAATTCGGGGCCCTCTTGGGGGGCTAGGTTCCCGGCTGGTGCCAGGTCGGGGGCTCTGTTCCCGGCTGGTGCCAGGTCGGGGGCTTCTGGCCCTGGATGGGGTTCGGGCCCTGTAGGGGCTTCTGGCCCTGGATGGGGTTCTTCTGGCCCTGGATGGGGTTCGGGCCCTGTAGGGGCTTCTGGCCCTGGATGGGGTTCTTCTGGCCCTGGATGGGGTTCGGGCCCTGGCTGGGCTTCTGGCCCTGGATGGGGTTCTTCTGGCCCTGGATGGGGTTCGGGCCCTGTAGGGGCTTCTGGCCCTGGCTGGGCTTCTGGCCCTGGATGGGGTTCTTCTGGCCCTGGATGGGGTTCGGGCCCTGTAGGGGCTTCTGGCCCTGGATGGGGTTCGGGCCCTGTAGGGGCTTCTGGCCCTGGCTGGGCTTCTGGCCCTGGTTGGGGTTCTTCTGGCCCTGGATGGTGTTCGGGCCCTGTAGGGGCTTCTGGCCCTGGCTGGGCTTCTGGCCCTGGATGGGGTTCTTCTGGCCCTGGATGGTGTTCGGGCCCTGTAGGGGCTTCTGGCCCTGGCTGGGCTTCTGGCCCTGGATGGGGTTCTTCTGGCCCTGGATGGTGTTCGGGCCCTGTAGGGGCTTCTGGCCCTGGCTGGGCTTCTGGCCCTGGATGGGGTTCTTCTGGCCCTGGATGGGGTTCGGGCCCTGTAGGGGCTTCTGGCCCTGGCTGGGCTTCTGGCCCTTCTGTGCGGGCTGGAGGGGCTTCGGGCCCTTCTGTGCGGGCTGGAGGGGCTTCGGGCCCTTCTGTGCGGGCTGGAGGGGCTTCGGGCCCTTCTGTGTGGGCTGGATGTGCTTCGGGCACTGCTGTGGGGCCTGGGTTGGCTAAGTGCCCGGCTTGAAAGCATGGCTGGTGTGGGCTCCCTTGGGCGGCCTCTTCTGGGGGCAGAGGTGGTGGTGGCTGCTGTGGCCTGTTTTTTGGCCGCAGGGGCACGTGCCTTTTGGGCCCTTTTTTGGGAAACGGAGGGTCCAGTGTCCCTTGGTGGGGCCGAGGTGGTACTTGCCTTCTGGGCCTTCTGGGACCTTAGCTTCTTCGGTCGTTGCTGGGACCTGGTTGTTGGGCCCTCAGAGGTCTGGCTTTGCTGGCCGCGTTTAGCTGCTGCCTTTTTTGGTGCCATTTTGTCCAAAAGCTCAAAGAGAATGAGCTTTGGGTGCAGGGACCTTTAAATCATGCGCCCAGCGTCTGACGCCTATGCGCACGACTACGCGCTCGTACGGACGTACGTTCGTGCGGAACCAGGAAACCGCTGGGGTTTCACTTATCTGCTGCCTGGAAGAAGACTAAAGATGGCGCCCACTATCTTCACCCGTCAACAGGAAGAGATCCTCATGCTGGTAAGTGGCTGCCTGTGCATTTTAATGTAATAGTCAATGCTGGCCTAAATGTAAATGATGCGTTTGGAACTAGTTTGGTGTCTCTTAATGTTTAATCACTGCCTCCTCACACTTCATCCTCAAGGGCCGAGCCTGGCCACGTTTTCACCTGTCTATGCTGATGTCCTAATTCGGCCAATTGCTCCGGCTTAGCAACAGTTAATTAACCTGTGGAGTAGCGGGGCGAGCTGTCAAACCTGGCCTGTCTCGGACCTTGATGCGGATGTTTGAGGAACACTGTTTTCCTAAGCCATAAAAACACAACGGGAAGCCACACACGTGGGCCAAAAGCCTAAGCATTAGGCTACATCTTGGATCTTTAAAACATCCTAACATGCCCTAGATGCAGGTGGCCTGATTGTTGAGGTTGGCTATTATCTGTATGTACATGGTGTGTGATACATATAACATAAGACCAGACTGTCAATCACAGTCAACGTCCTCTTTAAGGCACTCCCCAAAAATGGCGGCCATTCGAAATGTGTGTGTTAATGTCATTAAATACTCAACTTGTGATGCAACACATATGGGTCTGTGTGTAAAAGTACAAGCTCTGTGTCCATTATGTTTTTCAGATCATGCTTCAGCGCCGGTATGACTTCGCGCCCAATGTGTGCGAAAAAAGGGACATCGCCCGGGAGATCATCGCCGAGATCCACCGTGTGACCAGCACCACCTTCACTCACACCCAGATAATGCAGCATTGGTCGGACCTGAAGCGTCTGCACATGCCCCGGGTGCGGAGGTTTTTTGGGATCCATTTCCCAAGTAAGTACTAAGCAATTGCATGGTATATGTTCCAAATGTCTAAGTTATGCCTTTATTTATAATGACTTTTCTTTGGTAGTGTTGGAAATGGATTTCAGAATTCGCCGCACCCGGAGACGTACAGGCCGACCAGTGCTGCATGACTCTGCTTCTGTGAGTGAAGGTGGTGGATCTCCCGGGCGACGGACCTACCCCTCCTCTGTGGCCTCCTCAGACCAGCCCCTGGACCTTACCACAGAGGAGGGGCCAAGGCGCGTGGGCGTGGAGTCATACCTGGCCACGCATGGGGAAGGCTCTGGTATGTCACTCTTCATGTATAGGCACAAAGATATACATGGCAGGCCAAAAACTAAGTTATCCTTTATTATGTATTTGTAGAAGCTTCAGGAGCGGGTGAGATAGTGGAGGAGGAGGCAGCAGAGATGCTGGAAGGAGATCCTGGCGAAGGTGAGTGATGTCAGCCAGACTGGGAGCCAGATATGTTGGGGATAGTGACTATCTACAAATACTAACCAAATGTCACATGTTTCTCCAGGGACTTCTTCACAGCCGAGCCAGGACCAAGGGCAGTCTGTTGGCCCCAACCAGCCATCTGTCGGCCACCAACTCCGTAAGTCTCCATGCCATTATTCATATTAATGTTTGCTTAGCTAATAACACACACATAACTAAAGGCGTAGCCAATGTGTAGTTCACACTTTAATGTGGGCACTTCGTTAGCTTAAAGAGGACCCAAACTAGTATTAAGAACCAAAGACTTAGCCATCACACTGTACCTACAGATTAGAAACATGGAAAAACACCCTTCACCCATCTAATGCATGTTATTAGACAGAACCCAACCAATATTGGGGAATATGGAATGCACAATATTTACAGGCAGCATGGGATACAGATTGAAAAAAGGAAGGTGCTGCCATGCATTGTGTGAGTGATGACCTTTCCCGCAACCCAGCTATGCTCTGGATTCCCAACGCACCACTGTAACCTACTCCCCTGTACTTTATCCAACTCTCCACTCCTCATTAAGTGTTATGCTTCAGAGTCCAGATGGCGGCGCTGTAATCCCCAAAAAAGCCTAACTAACTTTTAGGTGGGGCAGAATCATTTGTGAATAGTTTTTGTTTTTCATTAAATAATGTTGAAGGTCCGGTTTAAGGAGTTTAAACACTTACCTGTGGGAAATGCATTAACTGTATCCCTTGGAAGAAGGACATATGTCATGCATTTACATGTATTTGATTAACCCTAAATCTATTTCCAGCATACAAACCGGTCTGGGACTCCTATTTATGTTTCTTTCTCTATTGGTTACAGGGATGATCCCCAAAACCTTGGCGGGTAAAAAAAAACGAATGAAGGAGTTGGTGGCCGAGCTGCTGGCCATACAGGCAACGTTGGGGCCAACAGATGAAGAAGAGGATGATGAATAGTGCCCTTGGTCCTGGCTCCTTTGTTTCACGTTTTTTTAAAGTTTTTACAATTTTATAAAGTTTTTAATTGTTTTAAAAAAAAAATATATATATATTTTTTAAATCAAAAAACCCCCCAAAAAAAAAAAAAAAGTTTTACTGTTAAAAACAAATAAAATAATTAGATATGTTTTCCCGAGGGCAAAAAAAAAAAAACGGTTTTCCAAAAAAAAACAAAACTATAAAAAAAAATGTGGAATTTTATTCCAAACCAAAGAAAGAAAAAATTTTAAATAAATTATATTTGAAGCCTTCCTAAATGTGTCTTTTCTAATATGCACACACCCCAAAAATTACACAAACCAGAAACAACACACTTAGAAACATATAGACATATGTAAATTATGTGATTTTCTTACGTTTTATGGACCGAGAAATGAAGTTGGATGCAGGCGCTAAGGGGTTTAGGTAAGTTTGAGGGAGCGAGAAATGAAGTTGGATGCAAGCGCTAAAGGGTTTAGGTAAGTTTGAGGGAGCGAGAAATGAAGTTGGATGCAAGCGCTAAAGGGTTTAGGTAAGTTTGAGGGAGCGAGAAATGAAGTTGGATGCAGCCGCTAAGGGGTTTAGGTAAGTTTGAGGGAGCGAGAAATGAAGTTGGATGCAAGCGCTAAGGGGTTTAGGTAAGTTTGAGGGAGCGAGAAATGAAGTTGGATGCAGCCGCTAAGGGGTTTAGGTAAGTTTGAGGGAGCGAGAAATGAAGTTGGATGCAAGCGCTAAAGGGTTTAGGTAAGTTTGAGGGAGCGAGAAATGAAGTTGGATGCAAGCGCTAAGGGGTTTAGGTAAGTTTGAGGGAGCGAGAAATGAAGTTGGATGCAAGCGCTAAAGGGTTTAGGTAAGTTTGAGGGAGCGAGAAATGAAGTTGGATGCAAGCGCTAAAGGGTTTAGGTAAGTTTGAGGGAGCGAGAAATGAAGTTGGATGCAAGCGCTAAAGGGTTTAGGTAAGTTTGAGGGAGCGAGAAATGAAGTTGGATGCAGCCGCTAAGGGGTTTAGGTAAGTTTGAGGGAGCGAGAAATGAAGTTGGATGCAAGCGCTAAGGGGTTTAGGTAAGTTTGAGGGAGCGAGAAATGAAGTTGGATGCAGCCGCTAAGGGGTTTAGGTAAGTTTGAGGGAGCGAGAAATGAAGTTGGATGCAAGCGCTAAGGGGTTTAGGTAAGTTTGAGGGAGCGAGAAATGAAGTTGGATGCAGCCGCTAAGGGGTTTAGGTAAGTTTGAGGGAGCGAGAAATGAAGTTGGATGCAAGCGCTAAAGGGTTTAGGTAAGTTTGAGGGAGCGAGAAATGAAGTTGGATGCAAGCGCTAAGGGGTTTAGGTAAGTTTGAGGGAGCGAGAAATGAAGTTGGATGCAAGCGCTAAAGGGTTTAGGTAAGTTTGAGGGAGCGAGAAATGAAGTTGGATGCAAGCGCTAAAGGGTTTAGGTAAGTTTGAGGGAGCGAGAAATGAAGTTGGATGCAAGCGCTAAAGGGTTTAGGTAAGTTTGAGGGAGCGAGAAATGAAGTTGGATGCAGCCGCTAAGGGGTTTAGGTAAGTTTGAGGGAGCGAGAAATGAAGTTGGATGCAAGCGCTAAGGGGTTTAGGTAAGTTTGAGGGAGCGAGAAATGAAGTTGGATGCAGCCGCTAAGGGGTTTAGGTAAGTTTGAGGGAGCGAGAAATGAAGTTGGATGCAAGCGCTAAAGGGTTTAGGTAAGTTTGAGGGAGCGAGAAATGAAGTTGGATGCAAGCGCTAAAGGGTTTAGGTAAGTTTCTGGTTGAGGGTGCGCATGCGCAAGATCTTATATACATAAGAACGCACGAATCTAAGAGGCCAAAAACCAATGAAAACCAGAGGCAAACGCAAGTAATTGGAAGAGCTGGACGATGGAAGCCGCCGACAAAACAGGCTGCCGCCGCCACAGGTGAGCACATGAACGTGATTTTTACGATTGGCAACTGACTGAGGCAAGTTCGGGAGATATCATACGAACGGACGTATCTTTTAGGATAGAAACGTATTTGCTTATTGAATCACTCGCAAGTTCTTACGAACGCACGAGCGGACGTGAAAAATAGGATGATCGTGAGCCAAATCCAAGCTGTTACATGTTTCTTTGAATCAACCCATATATATATACTTGAATGTACTTATTATGGTTTTATGTATAACATTCTTAATAAGATAACAGACACTTCATAATGCAAGCAAAATACCGTGCATGCTATAAAACTTGGCAGATCTATTTTGTCTTTCAGACGAGCAGCTGATACAAGACGAGGATGATATGCCTGATTCACGATTCCGGCAAAATGGTAAGATATCTCCCAATCTATCTGAACACATTTTTGTGGGGATCCCCACCCCATTCCAAACTGCTACTTTTCTATTAAAATGACCATTATCGATTATGTTAAAGGGACGGTAAACCCAATGACAATAAAAGGGCAACAAGCAGCTCACCTGATGCCTGTCCCATGCAGAGGAGTATCCTCAGGCTTTCGGGCAACCGGGGCAAAGATTCAAAATGGCGTCCCCCACCTGTGCTCAGGCTACCCTTTGCCGCCCCCTTAACCTGCTGCGCCCGGGGCATGTGCCCCACTGCTCCCCTCTAGCTATGCCCCTGGTCCCATGTGCCTTTCCTCATTTTCCTGTAGCGCACTGTAGAAGCCGTTGCAAAACATTTGCCCCATTTCAATTTCATTCCTTGTGCACAATGCAAAAAATTGTCTGACAGCCACGCTGTCCCTTTATGCTCTCAGTGTAAGTGAGCAGCGCAAGCCACAGTGGTCCCACAGCTGTTTCTGACAGCAGAGCATGCTGAGTCATAAAGCTACAACATGACCTGCCCATCCTACCTCAGCCCAGAAATGTAAGCGGTTTAGCTGAGAATACGTAAAGGCACTTACAAGTAATTGGAGATTTTGAGATGCTTTGAAATGGTTTATTTTCCACTGTTCCCAGGGGGGATAAGCCAGGAGAGCTAGTGTATGCCTGAACAAGGACAATCAGAGTTGGGTTAAAACGGGGTGGAAAAAGTAACATATGTAGCTAGAGAGGTAGCAGTAAGAATACATCTCTCACTGAATCACCAATAAATGATTAATTTGCCTGTTCTAAGTGTTTATATTGTTGTAACTGTTACAACCTCTCTCCTATCCATCCCTCAATGTGTGGCTTAATTTACAAATTGTCCTTAATTCCCACCCTGAAAAGTTGGAAGGTATGAAATTGGCATGCCCCAGGGACACCAAGCCAGCGGGTCCTGGGGTCTTTTAGACTCCAGGGACTGGAGTGAGTGGTGATTGGTCCACTTTCAATTAGCCACAGCACTCAAACCTGTCTGCTTGCAACCAATCCAATCTGTCTCTAAATCCATCCTGCCTTTGTAATTTCCAGGCAGAGCCCGAAGCAACTGTGCTCGATGTCAGAAGAACCTGTCCTTGCAGAACTCTGTGAAAGTCCTCTATTGCTTTGTTGTAATCCTCATCATAGCTGTGGTTGTTTTGGCATCCCTAGGTAAGTTTCATAAAGGTCCATAAAAAGAAACTGTTTTACTTTTTGGTTCTTCCAAACCATGTTATATCAAAATACCACATGTATTATTTTTTCCACAATATTACTATAACAACACTAGAAGAGTGAAGAAATAAGCTGACACCTTTTATTGCACTAATTTGATGGGTCCTCAGGCTCAAGGCCTTTTGGACTGTCAACTATGTCTCTTCCACTGAAAACTTATAACCACTTTTAAGACATCAAAGCAAACAAACTTGAATCAGCCCTGACACTGCATTGTTTTAGCTAATCAGTAAACATATGTTGCCTTAAAGTCCACAAATTAACATATGCAGTCTATTCCCGTTTTCTGTTGGTAAAAGGAAAAGGAGCAGAATGTACTCTGTTACCACTGCTAGCTATCCCTTTTTATACTAATGTTCCCTGTATTGTCATTGTCCAAATAACGGTTATATTTACTTTGTGGAAGACCTAGATTGGGTCCCAGAGCTTGCTATGAAGAGTCTTGTGCTAACTGTGTTCACACTGGTATTAGAACCACAAAACCTGGATTATACGTCTTCTCTGCAGTGGTAACTAACTATATACATGGTTGGCCGTATGTTGAAATGTGCCCTGTGCAAGACTGCTAGATGGCGCCTCTCCAAGGACTTAACAGGTTGTTTGTCCTCCAAAAGAGGGGAACAGGTGGTACCCTTTGTCAATTAGGACAAATCATGATGGCTGCTCTACAGTGAACCCTGCTTACCCCTAGAAAAGCAAAAAAGCAATCTGGCAGAACCTGAGCTGAGCAGGTGGCACCCCCTTTCCCATTGCCTCCAACCTGACCAAATGGCACCAGTCCAAGAAAAACTTGGCAATTAGGAAAAAAATGATTGCACCCCACCTGTGGTGACTCTATAAAGACTTCCCGCAGGTCAACCATTAGTTATGAGCTTCAAATCCAGGGCAACTTTCGACCCGGATATTGATGATTCGGTCTGGTCCTGCATACTGGCAAGATCCGTGTAAAATTTTACAGCATGCCACCTGCTGGTACCGGCAGATAGCATGCCATCCACCATTACATGTAAAATAGTATAGGGGATCCCGTGGACACCTTAGCAGGGTGGTGCCTTTATGGAATTCCCCCATTTGACTAATGATGCCACTGGAGGGGAGGGACATGGATGTGATTTTGCACAAAGGCTCTACCCCTATGGTATTTTAGGTTCCCTCCCTGCGACCCAGCATTAGGTTGACAAGCCACCGATGAAGGAGGAGGGGGGACCTGTGCTCCCCTAACTACAGATACTGATAAAGCAGTTGCAACAGCCTCTCCCTGGCATCAAGACCAGCACCTGTCATACCAGGTTGGAGCCCCCGACCTCGTGGACCTAAAGAGAGGATGCTACCTGGCCAGAAAAAGGAGGAGAAAGGTGAGTTCTTTTTTGTTAACAGTCTGTAAACTGGTTAGAGGTCCAAGGGACCCCTATACCAGTTTACAGGATAGTGGGACCTGGAGTAATTGCATTCGGTATTCGGGAGCACCAATGTGTACGAATGCCAAATGCAAGCTTCTATCCAGCTGGAGGACTTTCGAACTGGTCATAACTTGCTCCAGCTGATCACTATATACACTTGCCTGATGACTTTGCCTGTGCTTGTACTGTACTTATACATTAGGAGACAATCATCTCTATGAATGGGTCTGGCTATACATTACTTTACAGGAAGTTGCTTCATCTGTGTGATTTACTGCAGGAGGAAAATGTTTCAGCTCAGAAGTGAACTGCCTGAATGACCGACCTTTATGTAATTCATGTTCTCTTCCCCAACTATTCCAAACAAATGTCATGAAAAGAATCTGGCACTGATCACAGATATAAATCATTAGAGACCAAAATTCGGTCAGGCACACATGTTCTGTCTGCTGGAGGAATGTGGGAGGATAGGGCGCTCATCATACAGCACAGAGCAACATAGGAAGTTGATCCTGTATGTTTTTGCTTTTACTGATGCCCAGCATCATGTATGATAGTGATAAGACACATAAATGTATCTATTTAGCTTCATATGGCTTCAGATTTGTAGTCCTTTCGTGTACAAAAAGGGCACTTATTCTTATGCATGTCCTGTTTGATGTATGAGAAGGAGAAATGATGATACTATGACCGGCAAGAAGAAAGAGGAGTCCCAATAGGTGACTAGCAAATAATACTAAGTGCTGTTTTGTGGGGTGAATAAGGGTAAACGTTAGTGATTTTAATGAACCTCTAGTCCACAAAAAAATCAGAAAGAAAAATGTTTTTGTTTTGTTATCCTCGTTATCTATCTATATAGGTGCCTGACAATATAAGGCAGGGGTGGCAAACTCATTTTCAGCGAGGGCCACATCGCCGTTCTGGTTGCCTTCAAAGGGCTGGTTAATAACAAACACAAATCAAAATTGAGGCATGACCATTCAGATATATGTTTACAGGCACAGAAATATTTTGCCTAGGACATATACAGACAGGCACTGAAATAGTTTGCCCAGGGTAGCCACAGAATTATTTTGCCCAGGACATATCCAGAGCAGTTTTGTCCCCACCTGGAAATACTTAGAGCCTTATTCATGAAGGGATAGCGTCATGTAGTGCCTGGTTAATGAGAGGTAGCGTCAGGTAGTGGCTGGTTAATGACAGGTAGCGACAGGTAGCGACTGGTGAACGCCGGACACGGCACGCAATTACACATTTATCAAGCAGAATCTGTTTAGCGACTGGGATAGCGCCATGTAGCGTCTGATTCATCATTTTCCCAGCCTCAGCGAACAGCGCCGGCGTTCAGCCTTGCACAGCGCCAGGTATGACCTCTCGCTACCTGACGCTCCGCCATACATTTCAATGGACGATCCTTTCCTTCTCTTTAAACTGTGTTTTTTTTTTTTAAATCTCAAATAATTCTGTGACCTCTCCTGGCATTGAATAAGCAGTTTTTTCACATTTTTTTAATTTTTATATATTTCTTCAGAAATGACTGATTTGTTACTAGTGGAAAGAACACACTTTAAACACACCGCCTCCAGCGCTCTTGGCTTCAAACAAGCATTTTTCAGCTCCAGAGATTTGTGAGGCTGTTTTTTTGCTGAATATGGTGTGAGTCGGTCGCTATGAGCAGTCGCTACCATGCGCTCCCATACAGTGCTGTACTGGTCAAATAGCGACTCCTCACAATGTATTCAACATTACTGAACAGCGACTGAGTCGCTATGAAGTAGCTCATGGCTGAGCACAGTGACTACTAGCGGGAGCTCTGAAAATGCCTGCTACAGACGCTCATCTGTCGCTACCTGGCGTTAGTGATGAATCAGTCTGCCCGAAAAAAACCCTGCTGCAGCTTCTGCACCCTCTGCTGTGGCAGTGAGTTGGCAGGGTTAGATGGGACCCCCTTGTGTTGAGAGCTGGTTGCACAGAGACCTAAAACAGTTGCAGACAGTACTCTCTTCTCGTCCAGGCGTGCAACAACTGGTATTTTAGGCATTGCATCTAGAGGCAGGATTAGTGGTGCTAATGCGCTCTCTGTCTGGCATCTGTCAGAGGGCCACCTAAAAAGTCTTGTGATGCAGTATCATGCCTGCTGACAGCTTCCTGCTACATTTTTCTTTCATTGCTTCACAAAATTGCTTTATTGTTAAAGCATAGGTTTCCCCAGTAATTGTCTTTTTTGACATGAATTCATGAATTCTATGGGGTTATATTTCCCCCTGTTTGTATGCTTTAAAATGAATTAGTAATAAAATGTCTTTTTGTGTTTAATAAGGGCCTTATCCATGAAGGGATAGTACAGCGGCAGGTAGCGGCAGGTGAACGCCGGAGATGGCACGCAATTACACATTTATGAAGCCGAATCTGGTGAGCGACTAGAACAACGCCATGTAGCGTCCGATTCATCATTATCTCAGCGCCGGCGTTCATCCTTGCAGAGCGCTGCGTCTTACCTGTTCGCTACCTGTCACTCTCCTATACATTTCAATGGACGATCCTTAAATCCCTTTCCTGATTCTATTTTTTTTTCCCTTAAAAAAATTCTCAAACCTTCGGACATGTATCCTGGGCAAGAAAATGACATTTTTGAAAACTTTTTGGATTAATAATATTTTTATGCAGAATCTGGTTTTAAAGTGTTCATGTTACAATGTAATAACAATGTAATTCCATATGTTTTCGCTTTGTTACTAGTGGATACATATGCAAAAACAGCCTTTAATCACACAGCTTCTGGCACTATGGGCTACAACTACATGATTTTGAGCGCCGGCACTGTGTGGGGCTGTTTTTTTGATGAATGTGGTGTGAGTCGGTCGCTCTGAGCTGGCACTCTTATTCGGTCCCATACAGTGTAGTACTGCAACTTACACATGATATTCATCAATGCCGGACAGAGGCGCTCTAAAACAATGATCCATGGACGAGCACAGGGACTACTAGCGGTCGCTCTGAAATCCGCTCTACAGGCGCTCAACTGTCGCTACCCCACGTTAGTAATGAATCAGCCTGTAAGTTGTGTGCAGAGTTTTGGAGAATCTAGGCTAAGCTATTTCCTGGAATAGGCTTTTCCAAAAGCTTCTGTATAGTCCACTGTCAAATTGTGCATCCTCAGCTATATCAGCCGGACTATAAGCCTTAGCATGACTCTTGATGGAATTTTATATTAGTACTGGTATATTTTTTCTCTTACACATATGCGAACTGAGGAAGAGTTCCCCTCCATCATTATTACACTGATGTGAATGAAAAGAACTACCTGCAGATGTATGAAAACTCTTTATACATTAGACTCTTGTGTCTCCTTATTGTAGAGAATCGGCATCAGAAAGAAGAACTCATTATTGTGCAACTAGCTCTAATTATTCCCATTTCAAGGCAACAGCTCATGCACACAAACAAAGCTAACGAACAGCCCCAATGGGCACCACTGCCCAATAGACTGCATGTTGTGTTCTATAAAATGGCTATAACGTATTAGCTAATCCTCTGTATTTTGCATCTTCTGTCCCTTCTGTGTTGACCTGCCTTGCCTGACCATTCTTGTTCTGACTGTTCAGCTTGACTCTTGGTTAAACCTCAACTTTGAACCTTCACTGTTGGCCTCCAACTGATGCTGAACCTTGGATGCCTGCCTCCCACCTCAGCCTGTTCAATTACTTTTTTTTTACAAGTTGCCTGTAGCCTGCTCAGATTTGTATCCCTGGGGCTTATGATAAATACCTGGCATATCTGTAGACCATAGAGTGGTCCCTCACCAGATACCTTTAACCGACTTATTAAAGGACAAGTATCGTTTGCCAACTGCTTGGACTGTGTGTATTTTCATCAATGACATTTCTCTGCCTCGGCTGATAAATAAGTTACTTCTCCTAGTGCAGGAGAAACTTCTTACATTTAGATACAGCTGGCCATTAGTTTCTGATACACATGCATCTCTATTTAACAAGCTTCCCTCACAGTAGGAGAAGTACCTATTTATAAGCTGAGAGGCAGAGAAGTGTGATCGATTAAAATACACAGAGTCCATCATCAGAGCAGTTGGCAAGTAATACTAAGTTGTTGAGTTTGCCAGGATATAATAAACGTTCTAAATAATTCTTCCCTATTAAAGTGGACCAAAACCCATTATTTTGACTATCCTGGGTTTTGGTCCTTGCTGTGTGAAACCCCCTAGGTCACCCAAACAAACTCACCTGTTCACGGTCCTACAATGCATGGGCAGCCACTCGTCCAATCAGCACACTCGGATCTGCTCGAGCCCCTTCGACCAGGAGCTCGTCTAATGCGAGCGGATCCGAGCACGCTGGCAACCGCATCCCCCGCTACCCTCTAACAGGGAGCGTGCCCGTGCCGGGCCATTAACAAATGCCTGGTGTGGGCATGCGCCCTGCTAAACGAAATAGCAGGGATGTGGTCACAGCTCGCGGCCTGGGAAAGAAGGTGAGTTTACAGGTGGCCTCACACAAGGGGGCACCCCCGATTGGTGGGTTTTGAAGATAGACCACTGGTCCATGTATTACAAGGCTTGCTTTCCTAAAGCCCCTAAAAAAATATTATTGGGCATTTTTTTCACTTATGAGAGAAAAATATTTACCTGTAATTTACGCGTGCTAATTTACACGTGGTATTCTTTAGCTCACAGGCAGTATTATATTATACAGTACATGAGATTTCTTAGTTTTCATCTTATTTTTTTAGTTTGACTTGTATAGATCTTTTCATATATAACTAGCCACAAAAGTTGGTAATGGCAAATGTACTTCACATTCAATGGTGTTAACCAAACCAACCCTCTGTATTACAGTATTTATCACTGTTTCAAAGGAGATTCTGATCTTATCTTCAATAGATTCTCTCTGCAGGTTTGAGAAAATAAGTAATTGATTGAGTCATCTTTCCACTGATTTTTTTTTTTTCTAGAGTAACATCATCATTTCAAATAACTCTCATGATCTACATTTTTCATAATTTTTCCACAGTTTTTCAAAAGGTAAATTCCCTCTACGATGACTTCAGTTCGGCAAAGAGCAGTTATGAGAAGAAGATTGTTTCAGTGGAACTAAATCTGCAGGAGCTGGGTAAATATTTCTCCTTGCACTCTGAATTTATTAAATAATTTAATCATTGTAGGTTTCACGTCTAATTTTTGAAGAGTCATGGTCTATTTCATGAAACAGATCATTATGTTTCAACATTTTGCCACAATATTAATTTCGCTCAGTTAGGGTTACATATAGGTTTACCCTATAATAGTTTAGGAACATGTTTAGTGTTGGGGTTAGGGTTCAAATTAGGACTGTACTAAATTAAGTTTCCTTCCATTGTTGGCTCTTGTATGCTCAGACATGGGGCCTCTGAGTAGGTGCTTCACTGGAGGGGGAGTTTCCCGGGGAAATCCAAAGACACACATACTTAGAGACTCCGCCTCTAAAATTTAGACCTGTCACTGTTACCTATTACCCGCACCCCCCAATGGCCAGGTTCTCATCGGCATGGGCATGGTACTCTTCCTGGAAGCGCACCAGAGGCCTGCGAAAGGGCAAAGGGACTGTCATTGAACCAGACCTGGAGGCCAGCTGCTGGGCCCCTTGGCTCTGGGCTTACAAATCCCAATCATTGGTGTGCTGAGCTGGTTATTTCCTTGGAGGGGGGACCTCACCTATTTTTTTTTAAATATTTTTAATACTTAAAGAAAAAACACAAAATAAAAAACCCACCCCTCTCCCAGTAGCCTAAATGGGTCCCTGCATCAACTCCACTCACAACAGCCACCTAGCCCTTACAATGTTCATTTTACAGCCATTTAGCGTTTCTTAAATAACCCTCTTAGAATAAGGGGGATTGGAGAGAATAAAAATGCAAGAGAAATACTAACATTGCCACAATAGTTACAAAAATAGAACATATGCCCACATCAAAGATTAAAGGCACATTTATAGTCACTGACCTGAATGAAATCTGGGTCGAATACAAAGCAGTATAATTGTTTAGCAGGTTTACACAACCTCATGGTGTTGTTATTGATGCCAAAAAAATAACTAAAAAGACAATCTGGTGGAGAACAACCATTTCTGTTCTGGTATGTTGCCTCTCAAGAGGATCAAGTCAACAATGGACAGTTACTTAAATAGAAGGTCCATGCATCTCTGACCCTGAACAGAGTATTCGCAAAAAAGTATTGAAAACATTAACATGTCTGGCCCTTGAATAAAAAGGATGTAAACAAAAGACAGAGATGTAAAGAAGATGTAAAAAAAAGTTTTCAGACTGACTTTCACATCAACAAAAAAATAATGTTTTGGTCATTAGGGAAGTGTTGAAGCCATGGAAGCTAAAATAGTTAAATCCACCAAACACACAGACGTGATAGGTTCCCTTTTACACATCAGCATGGAACACAAATATGTCCAGACTGAAGGTCCGTTGTTCTGTAAGCAGTGGACGCTCAGGCCCGGAATATCCCACATCCTGTTTGTACATGGCGTCATCTGTACACTATAAATGGACTCAGACAGCACAGAGCGACCACAAGATCCCAGCTGAGGACAAACAGAGAAAGAGTAGCTGGAAATATTAATGATTATGAACTAACCCCGGTTATGTGGTTAGTTTAAATAAAGGTCTGTAATTAAAATTGAGAAGTTAAGTAAATAGTTGTGACACAGTATAGGCTGTATAAGTCCACCCCACCATAAGCTATACGCAAAGTGTTAACTGGGCCACAGTTTTTAGACGATTTAGGAAACTGCAGTTCACACAAAGGACCCAGCTGTGATATCATAGGTTACGAGGACCCAGACACAACACAGACACAGTCTGCCCCCTCCTATAGCTAATTTGTGGTGGCTGGTCCCCTATCTAAAACTGGGCCCCAAATCCAACTAGTTTGATTGCCCAGTTCAAACTTGAGGCCCGGTATTAACATATAATTAATAAGGAGTAGCATTGGCAGCAATATTGTGGTAGCCAGCAGGTCTCAGAGCAGCCCTGTATATATATATATATATATATATATATATATATATATATATATTTTTTTTTTTTTTTATTATTATTTTATAAGCATGGTCATTGTTCCCTGGGCAGAAGTCTGCCTGTTTGCATGGCCCTTGCTGACTAGTTGATTTGCACCACTCATCCATTGCTTGACTCCCGTTACCATATTAAGGCACTTAAAATACACTCCTTGCTGCTAGTGGTGGTGAGGGGGGCTTTGGGGGTGAGGTGTGAATTCTGCGGGGTGGGGGTTTTCTGGTGATTTCTGTGGGAGGGGGGTGTGGTGATTTCTGCAGGAGGGGGGTGTGGTGATTTCTGCAGGAGGGGGGTGTGGTGATTTCTGCGGGAGGGGGTGTGGTGATTTCTGCGGGTGAGGGGGTGATTTCTGCAGGGGGGTGATGATTTCTGTGGTTGGAGGGGTGTGGTGATTTCTGCGGGTGAGGGGGGTATGGTGATTTCTGCAGGTTGGGGGGTTGTGGTGATTTCTGCAGGTGGGGAGGTGAGGTGATTTCTGCGGGTGGGGGGGTGTGGTGATTTCTGCGGGTGGGGGGTGTGGTGATTTCTGCGGGTGGGGGGGTGTGGTGATTTCTGCGGGTGGGGGGGTGTGTGGTGATTTCTGCGGGTGGGGGGTGTGGTGATTTCTGCGGGTGGGGGGTGTGGTGATTTCTGCGGGTGGGGGGGTGTGGTGATTTCTGCGGGTGGGGGGGTGTGGTGATTTCTGCGGGTGGGGGGGTGTGGTGATTTCTGCGGGTGGGGGGGTGTGGTGATTTCTGCGGGTGGGGGGTGTGGTGATTTCTGCGGGTGGGGGGTGTGGTGATTTCTGCGGGTGGGGGGGTGGTGATTTCTGCGGGTGGGGGGTGTGGTGATTTCTGCAGGTGGGGGGGTGTGGTGATTTCTGCGGGTGGGGGGGTGTGGTGATTTCTGCGGGTGGGGGGGTGTGGTGATTTCTGCGGGTGGGGGGGTGTGGTGATTTCTGCGGGTGGGGGGGGTGTGGTGATTTCTGCGGGTGGGGGAGTGTGGTGATTTCTGCGGGTGGGGGAGTGTGGTGATTTCTGTGGTTGGGGGGGTGTGGTGATTTCTGCGGGCTGGGGGTGTGGTGATTTCTGCGGGTGGGGGGCGTGGGGATTTCTGCGGGTGGGGGGATTTCTGTGGGTGGGGGGGTGTGGTGATTTCTGTGGGTGGGGGTGTGTGGTGATTTCTGCGGGTGGGGGTGTGTGGGGATTTCTGCGGGTGGGGGGGTGTGGGGATTTCTGCTGGTGGGGGGATTTCTGCGGGTGCAATTCCTTTCTGTCACTAGTTTCCTACCAGAACAATGTCCCCCAACAGAATAAAAACTAAAAACCAATATCATCAAATTACCAATATACCTATACATAATATATAAGCAACTCTGCAACTATGTTAGCGACAACAATGCAAACCACTGAACTTACACTGTGAAATAACTAATAGAAAGATGTAATAAGTGAGCACACCATGAGACGTAAGAAATGTAAGATATATATATATAGATATATATATATATATATATATAGATATATATATATATAGATATATATATATATATATATATAGATATATATATATATATATATATATATATAGGGGCGGACTGGGATTCAAAATCGGCCCGGGACTTTTTTGGTCACACCGGCCCTTCTGTACTGTGCCCGGCCCCATGTTACATTACATGCAGGCAGCGTCACTTCTAGCCAGCCCCATCACCGCAATGTTGCTATCACTACCGAGTGATGTGGCGTTACGCTGCTGACAAGGGTTGGCACCAGCTGGGGCAACTTTGAGACTGGGAAGAGGTGAGTTGGTTTCTGCGACCTGGTGGGGGCAAGGACCAAAATACACCTGTACCGCGATCCCCCTGCAAAACGCGGCTCCACAATTGGCTGTTATTTTAAATCTTCACATCTGCTTCTGTTTCAGTTAATGGCTGGGTTAATGATAAGAAGCAGAATTCAGTTGTAAGGTATTTACAGGTGTAGATCTGGACTATAGCTGTCCTGATAAACCAGCTTATAGTGGCCAAAAAAACCCTCACATTCTCCTACTAGAACAACAAGCTGCTGCATTGTCCTGAGCACTGCAATGCCCTTATCACATCCAGCAAATGTAAAAGTAGGAAAGGTCTGGACTGTCTGGCAGTCAACAAGAGTTGCCCACTGCCATGTTTACTACATTTGTGTACCAAGACCCTTTCAGACATTTGATGGTGACAAGTGGGTTTTTGATTCCCTCCAGAGGTAGAGGAGAAAATGCAAATCAGTAAAAAACTCATCTAAGGAATCACCCCTAGGATAAGGCCTTAAACACAAAGTCATCAAATTTCCTGCTGTAGCAAGATGTGAACATGTAGATTTCTGTACCTAAAACCTACACCAGAGTGTGCCCTGGTCAAAACAAAAGTAGCCATCCATCTGCCACTGGCAACATCAGCAATAAAGATATACATTTTATACCCAGATCTCTGTTCAGCAAGGTACCCCACAACTGCTGCACAAAGATGTGTCAGTCACACCTCTAGTAATAGGGGATGTGGGGCACTTCAGTGTGGAACCATTTTACATCTTTAGATGTAGACCTAGGAATAAATTTCTTCATTTCCAGGTTTACCACTAGAGGATTAGTATACCTCGAACCTGGACCCTACTTGGCCCAGAGCGAGGTTTGCTTTAACCCAGGGAGAGGGGTTCTAAAAGACCTGTGGCCGAGAGTCCACCATGGAACATGATGTTCTCACTCTGAAAGAGTTTAAAAAAAAAAGAAAAAACAAGAATATTGTACTTACCAGAGATGTCTTCCAGCAGTCGCCTCTTGCCTCCTCCTCACCTCCCACGAGCCCCGCCCAGCTGGACGCGCTGCTCGCCCACCTCCTTGTCCCTGTGGCCCCTCGCCAGCCTCCTTTCGACCCCCCCCACTGGCCGCTTCATGTGCCTGACATGGGCAGCGAGGTTTGCTGCCTGTGTGCAACTTCTTTTATCTGCCGGGTGGGGACAGGGCTGCACCATTTAAGTTCCCACACACGCAGTCCCCGACCAGGTGAGGAGAGAAGAAGCTGCTACCAGCCAAAAAGGAGACGAGCGGGGGGCCATGGGACTTAGCAGCAGTGGCCAGCGAACCACAGTGGCATGGTGGGGCGGCCCGGCGGTCAGATGGGAAGCAGCGGCCTACCAGGATTTGTCCCGGTATGCCCTGTATATATATAAGATACACCAAACAGTACTAAAAAATAGATGGTAAAATAGGTCTGAACGTGCTGGGAAAGGAAATTGTTGTTTTTATGACCTTACTACATAGATTTAGCTTCATTTGTGTTTTTGGTGTGTATGTTGATCACAAATGAATTATAGGTGAAAGTGTATAGAAAGTATGGGGGGGGGGAGCTACATCAGACAACAGGATAGATTGACTTTGATGTAATTTGAGTTGACTTTTATATGAACCAGGACCGGCAATTCAGAGAATGTTTTCATTTTGAACACAGTTCAATTTTAAATAGCGTAACTAAGCTTTAACAACAAAATTGGCTTAAAAAACTCCCTTTAAACGTCTATTGAAAACACACGTAGACCAGTAATTGCAAACAGTTACATTTTCAGCCAGGCTATGAATATCATTAGACATTACATGCAAAATATACATTTTACAATGTACCATTTAAGGAGGACTAACACCCTTTTAAATAACAATGGGTGTTGGTCCTGCATGGGGAGAATGGGTGTTCTTGATTTTTCAAGCCCCCACAACCCTTGGTATTCTTACCTGCTCTACATTCATCCGCAATATTGGGTCCTGTCCAAGGCCCTTAGAAACGCTAAGGGTGCAATGCCAAGGATTAGCTTTAAATTTACAGAGCCAGACACATCCAACTAGTGGACACGTGTTTCAAGATTTAGGCTCTCATCAGCACTAGGGGGTATGTTTCTGGCTGTATGGGGGATGAGACTTGGTGAGTACCAAAACATAGTCTCAAGCCAGTATGTGGAGAGACCCATGTTAGGCTTAATACAGGAGGGCTAAAGAGACCAAAAACCCTCTACTTAGGTAAAGAAAAAGAGGAGCTTTCCTAGAATGGAAAGTATTTGCACATTACCCAATACAGGAACAGACAGCATTACCCATCTATCCTTGCAGCAGGCGGAGCTGTGCAAATCATCTCTTTATCTTAATCTGATTATTGTGTGCCAAAATGATGTCTTCAAGGTGCTAAGCTTATCTGTTTTTTAATTTTCTATTTGTTTGCAAAACTGCTTTCCCTAGCAACAATGTGTTTACCTTAGCAATGTACAGCAATTGGTGCATTAGATGTACAGATTACAGACTTCCTCACTCTAGCTTGCTAATCATCTGATTTGCTAAGATAGGTTTAACCCATTCTGCTATAATTCAACTTATTTAGATGGGGGAATCACAATCTTGTATTCCAATATCTGAAGGGTTATTGGCAGCCTTTCCAGCTGGGAAGGGTCATTGCTCACCTGTTTTAATTGAAAGATTCTGGGAAATGTCAGTACTTGATTGCAAGCACACAGGAATATAGAAAACATGGAACAGCATGTTGATAAGTAAATCACAGGTTTGGGGTCACAATCAATCCTAACACAAATATTTACATCCCACAAGAGGAAGAAAATAAGGCAGAACACCAAAAAACACAGAATACCGAACACCAAAAAAGTTTTCCTTAATGTGGACCAAAACCCACGGAGATCGGCCCAGGAATCTATGAGATTCCTGGGCTGATTGATTCCCTCCCCCCCGGACATCCAAAATCGGGACATTCCCTGTGCGAAACCTCCCAGGTTGCCCATAAACTCACCTTTGTTCCCGGTCCAACGGTGCATGTGTGAGCAGCAGCCTCATCCCCGCTAGCCCTCTAGCAGGGTGCGTGCCCCTCATTTGTAAATGGCTGGCGCTGGCACATTCCCCATTAGAGGGTAGCGGGTGATGCTGCTGCCAGCGTGCTCGGATCCGCTCACCTTAGGTGAAGGCTTAGACGAGCTAACGTGAGCGGGCTAATTGAGCGCGCTAATTGGACGAAAGGCTGCGCATGTGCCGTAGGACCAAGGAAGGGTGAGTGCCATCAGGCGACCTGGGTGGGGTTTCACACAGTGGGGCATCCATGATCGGGGTTCCCCCGGGGGCAAGGACCAAAACCCAGGATAGTCAAAAGCTTATTGATGAAGCAGAATTAAGGCTTAGCAAGTAACAGATGGAGACTACCAAAATAATAATAAACATTGTTTAATACAACCGAGCAAAATGGAGTGAATATGAAACTGATCATGACAAAGACATTCTATTTTCTTATTTATTTGGAATGTAAGGTGTTTGGTGGAATTTTAACGAGCAACCATTATGTAAATGTGTTATTTATTATTTCATTTGTACATGCCATTTGCTTTATTATTAGATATAAAGTCTGTTGGAAACTGCTCATACTGCCATGATGCCACATCCTTGGGTCAAGAAATAAGAAAACTACATGGAGAACTGGAAGAGAACAAGAAGATGCTTCTGGCCCAGACAGCGCTGTTAGACCAAACCTCAGAGAATCATGAACTCCTTCTGACAGAGAACGGCAAATTAGATGATCAGATTGACAGGAGCTATTTTTTCCTCCGTCAAATCAATCAAACCCTGGGACTTTTCCTCTCACAGGTTAAGGGTTGGCAGACTGCAGCAGCTGAGTTGGAAAGCTCAGTAAAGAATTTGGCACAAGAACGATATGATATGAACGGTGCCATGCAACAAATAAATTTTACTTTAGGTCAAACGTCAGAGTGGATTCATGGGATTCAAAGAAAGACTGATGAGGAAACATTGACTCTGCAAAAAATTGTATCTGACTGGCAAAATTATAGCAAAATTTTTACTGGGTTTAAGTCTACATCTACGAAAACGATTGACTTGGTGAGGAACATTCAGAGTAGCATTGCTGCAACTTCTCAAAGAATCACTCTTAACACAGAGGTGATGCATGATTTGGTCTTACAAGTAATGGGCCTTCAACTGCAGTTGGACAACATCACTGGCCTACTGGATGATCATGAGGAAAACATGGCGGACCTTCAGTACCATTCAAAGTACACACAAAATAGAACAGTTGAGCGGTTTGAAAGCCTGGAGGGCAGGATGATATCTCATGAAACAGAAATTGGTACCATATTCAACAACATCAATGCTACAGATAACCACGTGCACAGCATGTTAAAATATCTGGATGATGTTCGACTTTCTTGCACTCACGGGTTTCATTCTCATGCTGAGGAATTGTATGTTCTTAACAAATCCATAACTCAGGTGCAGAGCACCTCGGATTTGCTGAGAGAGAGGTTCGGCTTGATGAACGCCCAACTAGATTTTGATTTGAGAAACATATCGATGATCATGGAGGAGATGAAACTGGTAGACACAAGACACGGGGAAATTCTCCAAAAGGTCACCATAGTCCAAGGTAAGTTTTAATGACTGAAACAATTGAAACCTGGTATTAAATAAAGAAATACACTTGTTGGACTTCTCTGAAAGCAGACCAAAACCCACATTTTTATCTAGCATCCCTTGAATTCCTCCACCCATGAAGAGTAACTTTTGCCAATTTTTGCTGTTCCTGCTTCACTCTAAGCCCAGATAACGGCGCCTGTTTTAGCTTTAAAGCTTCGCCTCTTCCATTCATTGCCACTGTTGTGTGTGGCAATGGTGTCATTGCCCCACCTATGCAATGACTGATCATCTGCCATCTTACATAGGGGAACAGCAAGAAAAAACATGTTCCAGGACGAATGTATTTCCAAGTTCAGTGGGTTTGGTCCGCTTTAAGTGTATGCAGGTGAGTAAAGCATGTGACCAGTACATGGGTGTTTGTATCTTGGTTGGTGTAAAGAAGGTTAGTACAATAATACACTGCCTGGCCCAAAAAAAAGTTCACCACCTGGATTTAGCCAGAACAAAACCTAGGACTTTGACTTTCCCGTGCTTTTTCCATTCCCCTGAGGCATCGCAAATTAGGATGCCCCACTGTGTGAACCACCCCAGAAGCCACTTTTTCGCTCACTCTTTCCTCGTTTTTTCCACTGGTGCATGTGCCGGCTTTCTTCCAATGAGATCCATCTGCCTAGACTATGGTATTCGGCAAACGGCTCTCACTGACTAAAATGGGGAGTGCGCGCTGCCACATTTAGCTGAATGGCTGGGGTAGGAGAACGCATGCCACTAGGGAAGCAGGGGATGTGGCAGCGTGCGCTCCCTATTTTTAATGAAATCTGTTTGACGAATTACATAGTCACGGCAGATGGCTCCCTTTGGACAAGAGCCTGCACATGTGCCACTGGAGCGGGGAAAAGTGAATGTTTACAGGTGCCCTAGGGGGGCTTCGCACGGCGGTGTACCCCAATTCGAGATGCCTCAGGGGAAGGCCAGTGGCTGGCCTAGAATCTTTTGTTCCGTTTTAAACAGAGCAGATAGAATCTTCCTCACAAGTGTCTATAATTATAACACAATCTTACTTGTTTATAGCTGGACCTATAGAGCATTGTAAAAAAAATAATATTTTGGGGCCATCAAGCGCCTCTTTTTTGATACAACAATACAAAAAGAACATGTGACTTAGAAGTACCATAAACGTCACTGTAAGCTTTAGCTTTGAGAAACTTTGGCTTATTAATAAACTTACATAGAGCAGAGAACGAGGACCCCAGTGGTCCTCTCAAGATTGTAGCTGTGGTTGTGAATAATTTACAACCCCATAAAATGCACACTTCATTCATTGCAATGGCTGGACCCTCTATTGGGCCAAAGAACTTGGCAGAGAAGTTGGAAAATAACTGGCCAATCAGATACCTACTGAATTCATAGTTTTCAAAGCAATAGCAATAGACCTTATAGGGATGTTCTGGACAATGGATTAATCTGACCTGGTGATAGAAACACCCCAATGCAACTGTCAATAAGGAATGTGAAAGGGAAAGTGTTATGCCTAATTTTTGGGATTCCTGGTGGGCTTTATATATATAGGCATTTCAAGTAGGGATGCCAGGGATGGAGGATAAAATGGACTACAGGCCATTTTGGCTTTATGGCTCGACTTTAAAGTGGACCTACACCATCCCTAGCATTACCACCACTCCCTTACACCACCAGTAAGTCCTGCATTAGAAAGAGTATCCCCTTTTCCTAGCATAGTTCAGATTGGGGACAGGATATGGTTGGACACCAATGTAGCAATCACACTTCCTCCAATAGGAAGCATACTCCTCATCAGTGTGCAGCTACCTCATGTTCCCCATCAAATAGACTTCCATGCTTGAATTTGGCTAATTCACAAGGAAATGACTATTACTGCACTCCACTACAGCTGGAGGCAGGACATTAGTGATTGCTGTGCATTTGTATATGTAAAAGAGCTCACAGGCTTACATGAGCAGCAATTCAAATGCACATTGAAGCTCATGGCGGCAGTGTGAACCGGGCCTAAGGATCTTAAGCTGTGGCATCCCAAACAACATTCCCCCAGTGGGGGGGGCAATTGTTAAAAGGGACCTACATTTTTTTTCTCTGGAGATCCTCTTTAACGTCGTTCTTTCAGCTGTAGACTGTTTGGTTTGTTTTAAATCACCATCTCAAATTCCAAACATACATCACAGCTGTAAAGCAGTAACACACACCATAACATTCAGCACGGAACATAAAAATCTACTTCTGTGTTCCGTATGTTTGGATTTAAATTCCACCTGAGCACATGTCGCCCTGCCACACACCCGGGAATTTATTACAGCCTGTTTTCCGGGTCTTTCTCAGGCACTATACTTACATTATTTGCTGTAAACATGCCCCACCTGTGCTATAAAACTTACCCTGTGTGCCTTCTGGATATGTTTCTGGTATCTGTTAAAGTGACCCTATACCTAATAAGAAAGTTTATGTTGTCACCTTCTATCTACAGCCCAGTGCCCCAAAACAGCCGTATTCACTGGGCATTGACTATTCACTATTACCAGCATCAGACACATTTTTTATAAGGATATTATTCAGGGCAGTTTCTAGCTTAAAGAAGAACAACCGTCTCCATAGAGTTTATAAGACTCGGGGCTCCCTCTATATGGGACATCCAAAATATATGGAATCACCGGGTTCACTCACATCACTGGCGATTCTATGCTGCATCCCTTAAGCTGGGTAGCATAACTGCGACTGGGGGGCCATCTTGGTGTAGTCTCTGCTGCTTTTAGAAGCTTGAGCATTTAAAAAGGCTCTTGCAGGTCAGTCTTGACAAGAATTGCTAACAAAATGTTTTTTATCAGAGAACGTTGCCTGGGCTACTTTAATTGTCATTGTAATGTCTACGACATTCACTTCATCTTTGCTAACCAGGGACAGGAAATCAATTTAACTGAAAATTTATTTTTATGTAAGGATGAGGAACAGTACATCATTTAGAGGTTCTCTGCAAGTGACACCCTTCTGGCGCCCATGACTCATGGTTAAAGAGGGTCTAAAGTGAAAAATTACTTTAACTAAATTAGTTTAGTTCAATTAGTTTAACACCCTCTCCCAGGCAATTTGATTGGAGATGCTCTTCTATTTAAAAAGCAACGGGAAGCCTAAAATTGGTCCTTATTGCTCACTCTTTGATGCAGCTTTTCTCTGCCACGCTGGGTATGAGAGCAATGCAGGAGCACAAACAGAGTAAATGATTAAACCTGTTTATGGGCTCCTAAGGCTCTTTATCAATTTAATATATCCTGTGAGTAGGGGGTTGACAAAAAAGGCGTAGGCCTAATCAAATTACAAATCATCATAGTTACATAGTTAATATGGTTGAAAACAGACACATGTCCATCAAGTTCAACCAAGGGCGTTGGGGTAGGGGAAGTTATTTTATTTTATGGGTGGAAGTTATTTATTTTATTTTTTGTTTTTTTTTTTACTGATAACCGCTAATAGTAACTGTTAATGTTCTTCTAAATAAGCATCTAATCCTTTTTTGAAGCTGTCAGTGGTTGATGCTGTAACAAGCTTCTTTGGGAGGCTATTCCATAGATTTATAGTTCTTATAGTAAAACATGATTGTTGCATCCGGAGACTAAATTTCTTTTTTTCCAGTCGAAGGGAGTGCCCCCTTGTCTTTAAAGAGGATTTTACCTAAAATATTTCCCCATATTTTTTGTATGGGACATTTATATCTTTATAATATATATATATATATATATATATATATATATATTATATTAATATATTATATATATTTATATATATTTATATATATTTATGTAGTTAATCATGTCCCCCCTCAGTCATCTCCTCTCAAGACTAAACAGATTTGATTCTCGTAATCTTTTCTCATAACTAAGATCTTTCATTCCTCTTATTAGTTTGGTGGCTCTCCTCTGCACTCTTTCCAGAGTCAGAGCGTCCTTTCTATGAATGGGTGCCCAGAACAGAAAATTTCAGGTGAGGGCGGACCAGTGCCTTGTAAAGAGGCAAAATTACATACCTATCCCGTGATTCCATGCATCTATAATGCATGATATTATCTTGGTGGCCTTGGAAGCAGCTGCTTGGCATTGCATGCTGTTATTTAGCCTGTGATCTACCAGTACCCCCAGATCCTTCTCAACAAATGATTCTCCCAGTTTTACTCCCCCAAGGATATCACTAAAAGAGATGTGCTAACATATCACATTTAATGTAATTTAATGTTATTTTAATGAAAACATAGGTTAAGAATAAGTTATTTATTAAGGTAAAATAACCTATAACCTGTAACGAGGAGATGAAACCCCTCTTTAGCCAATGGTATTATAAAGCAGAGGAATCACTGTAGTCAGTATTGTTTATGGACCTCAACCATTTAAATAAGATACCCAAACACTGAGTATAGGTCTACTTTTTAATCAGCTTCCTGCAGAAAGGTTGAGAGGATAAATACTGTATTCACTGCAAAGGTGCATTTGCCTGCCAGGGCAGGTCAAGGCGGGCTGTTTTTTAAGTTGACCATTACATGACTTTTTACAAAATACTGTTTTGGTGGTCTTTATTATCTGCTTCATATTAATATATATTTCATGATTTTAATGAATTTGTATTTTTTCCTGTTTTCACTCTTGGGCATGATATTATATTCCAGAGTCTCACTCTTGCTTAATGGAACACATTAGATTTTGATTTTGTTTTGCAAAATGTTCCTAATTTCTATCCTTTGGGAAACAAGCATTAGCTGCTCTCCATACTTAATAGTTCTGGGAAAATAAAAAGGATTTGGGGAAAAAGAAAAGCAAATAGAGTAGAGCTGGTCAGTAATAGACCCCCCCCCCCCTGCAGTGACTCAGTGGTGAGGGACTTCACAAGTCGTAGAAGTTGGTTTTATTTTGCTCCACTGCTGGTGGGATCAAGAGCTTCCAAGTGTGACATCACTCCAAGAAGAGCGGCTGCCGGAGAAAGGCAGAGAATGGGATTATTTCCACGCGGCAAACACTTAATTTGTTGAGGAATTTACTGTTATGGATAAAACACAGTTTGCTGCTGGACTCTACAAAGAATTATTATGGCAGGTGTGACACCAGTTTGAAAATGCAAAGTGATAATTTGGCAAAACAGATTATTTCAACTGCTTCCATTTTTTATCCACAAACTAAACAGAAATAACAGCTCCCCTAAATAATTTAACTTGTATTATATATAATATAATTAAATTATAATTATAAATAATATATATAGTATAATTAAAATATAATATATAATACAATTAAAATCCATGTCCAGGGACATGCCAACTTTCTCCCCCATTATTTCCAGTGGGGACAGTGTAAAATGAGCCATTTTAAAGCATCTCCGAATTTCTGATTATATGTAAATACCTTATGTATAATGTTGGGCGAACCCTTGAGCAGGGGTACTCAACCACTTCTTGCAAAGGTCCATTTACAGACATGAAAACAAAAACTAAAAAGGCTGCTTGCCCCTGACCCCAAGAATCCTATTGGGTACTGGAGAAAAACAGCTTTCCTTTTTTTTTGGCCACACAGAACAGCTCTGGCCCACTGCACATGGCTTTTAACCCCTCCGTGCATTCTGTGAAGGCCGTGTACAGGGTTGGACAAGGGCCTAAAATGTTACCGGCAATGAGGTCTGGTAATAAGGATGGATGGAGAGGGATGAATGGGAGAGGAGCTGTAAGGAAGAGGGATGGAGAGACAAAACAGGAAGTGCACCGAGGGATGGAGAGAGCTGAGAGAAGGGATGGATGGGCAGAACTAGAAGGACAGGAATGGATGAGCAGAGCTGGAGGGGAATGATGGCCAGAGCTGAAAGAAAGAGTAATGGATTGGCAAGCATGGGAGGCCAGGGATTGGATGGGCAAAACTGGGAGGACAGAAATAGATGGGAGAAAGAAACTGGACTGGATGGGACAGAGCTGAGGGGACAGGGATGGATGGGTCTGAGCTGAGGGGACAGCAATGGATCGTGCAGGGCTTGCGGGACAGGGATGGATGGGGCAGAGCTGGAGTGATAAGGATTGATGGGGCAGGGCTGGCGGGACAGGGATGGATGGGGCTGAGCTGGGGGGGCAGGATTGGATGGGGCAAAAAGACAGAGAAACAGAAGTTTGTGTGTACCTTGCAATGCCACTTTCTGCCAGTGCAGTATTTCATACAGCAATGCTAGGTGCCAAGGAGCCATGACACTGGTAGCACTACATCGCCAATCAAGTAAAAGGGGCAGCGTTGAGCATGGCAACACAGAAGCAACTGAGTGCAGGGCTGTCAGGGCTGGGGTCCGGAAATCTGGCGCCGAGGTCCTCTTTCGGACCCTGGTCCACCAGTTGAGTACAGCTGCCCTAGAGTTTTGGGTTTGGCATGTTAGGCCAAAATTTGAACAAAAGTCCGGTTCCCTTATTAGAACTTGAGCCAGAACCTGAACCCGGTCCCCACTGAAATCAAGGGGGACACACATTTTTTTGGAGGGGGCGATCCTGCCTCGTGCCCCCCCCCCCCTCTACTACTAACCCACCTGAGCGAGGGGGCGCCAAATTCGCAAAGTTCGGTATGAACTCGAACTTTGCGGTTTGGGTTCGCCCAATACTACATATGTATTATAGGTTTTGAAAACTCAATTCTCTTCATCAGACATGATGTTTTATAACATTGTGTCTGACAATGAGATCTCAGTTTTCTCGAAAGCTTACCTTAAATATACTCTGTTAGCCTTAAAGGTATCAATGTGTTTCTTCACTTTTTGCTGCTTCGAATGACTAACACGGTACAACAACATAATACTGCTTATGTATCTCAAGTGAAGCCACTGACTTTTCTGTCATTTCTGGGTTGTAGCTGAGCTGGGAAGGATATATCACGGGGCATGCTCTGCTGTGGTCACAGACAGCTGTTTGACCACTGTGGCTTGCCAGACTCATTCACGCTAAGAGCATAAAGGGACTGAGTGGCTATTGGACCACTTTTTTGTTTGGCCCTGGAGCAACTACATTAAAAGGAGCGCAAATTTGAAACTCTGCTACAGCTTCTACCAGGCGTTGATGGAAAAGGGGGAAGAGTTGATGGGACAGACATCAGGTGAGCTGCTTCCTGCCTTATTATTGTCATTGGCAGGACTGCCCATTTAAACCTTGCAATGAACGAGAATCAGTTCACTTTTCAATACAAGAGCTTGGTGGACAATTATGGAAATAAAGATGATGCCAGTTCAGAGTGTCCATCTAAATTTAGGCCTAGTAATACATAAAATGAAGAGTCAGGTTTATTTTGCCTTGGTTGTATATTACATGCATACTAGAAATGTGTTCTTGCAGGGAGGCTAAGTACAGGGGGTGGGGGGGAGTAACTTTTGACCAGCATTGATCAGTATCAAAAAGACAAGGCAAGGAATGACCTTTGTTAGAGCAGCAAATTGCAAAGTACATCATGGAGATGGGGTCCCAATGTAAAGAAGAGTAGAAAGAGCAGGATAGATAGATAGATAGTAGGAGTTTATTGTAGAATTGAAGTACAACTGGCAGAGAACTAACATTTAACATATCAGCATTAGCAGAATAGAGGATCAGAGACATATGGTAGGGAATAGACCGTCCTAGACCTAGATACCTCTGCCCATACAACTTATTCCAAAGTGTCTTAAAGAGGAAGGGGCCCTAATACAAGGAGGAGTAGTAAGAGTAAAGAGTAAAGTATATAGAGGAATTATTAAAGTAATGAGGAAGGGGAGGCTACTGACCAGGCTGCCGTTTCTGTTTCAAGGCACCATATGAATGTGCTCTAATCCAAGGAATCAAGAGAAGGGTAGCTAGCGGAAGTAGGAATCAGATGTTAAAGGCAGATATTAAGAAGGGTTTCATTTCAAAAACCAAGTTCCACTTAGTAGGCATCCTAGTTCAATAGTAGAATAGTAGTAGGAAGGAAGATGAAAGGAATGGACCAACGATGGATGTTTTACATTTAGTATGACTATAAAGTTTGGGGTGGGGGCTAAATGTATAAAATGTATTAAATTAATGGTAGCCTTTTTTGTTTTCTTTTAACAATACAAGAATAGTGTGGCATAAACAAATGACTCCAGAATGGATATTCTAACCAGTTGTGAGGCTACAGAAGACCTCTCAGACTCTAGCCTAGTAACTGCTGAATGCATTAGGAGGTGACGAAAGTTGCTCATGAATTGAGCATACCAACTACATATATCAAAGCCCCCTTAAGAAAGGTTTCTAATCTAAGTAACAACTACAATGACATTACATCTTCGAGTGTAAACTATTTGCGTCCTTTAGATGAGAGGAACCTAGTCTATAGAATGCTGTAATTGATAAAAGCTGATACATACATGAGGTATTTTTACTGTTCTGAAAGCAACTTATATGATCATTAATAATTTAAGTGTTTTAACAGGTTCCCCAGGTCCACCAGGGCCAAGAGGATATAAAGGTGACGTAGGAACCAAGGGACCTATTGGCGTGAAGGGTGACAAAGGTGACACAGGAGAATTAGGTGTTCCAGGCCCTCAAGGACCAAGAGGATTAGCTGGCGATCCTGGACCTATTGGAGAGAAAGGCTCTATTGGCATTAAAGGCACATCTGGATTCAAAGGAGAGAAGGGCAGTATGGGACCATCGGGGCCAAAAGGTCAAAAAGGAACAAAAGGTGATATAGGTCCTCCAGGACCTGTTGGTCCTTCAGCTGAACCAGGACCCCCAGGTTATCCTGGAATACCAGGATTTCCAGGACCACCTGGTATAAAAGGAATTTCAGGGCCAAAGGGATCCCAAGGGGAACCTGGCTTACCAGGACCACGTGGTTTACCAGGACCTCCTGGACCAAAAGGAGAATCTACTGTCTCAAAATGAATGTAAAACTGGCATTTGCTTTCACTGAATGACTATATAAAGTTGGATCCTAATCTATGACCCCATCTACTGGAAATATTCAACCATTAGCTTATTGAAATAACTGAGTAACAACAATGCATGAATGGCTGGACTGGCAATGTTGCTCTTCAAGGCTGTACCATGTATTAACACTTTCTTATAATTTCATAAATCATTTGCTCAGTCATTTATAGGCATATCGGCATCTGTTACATTAGTCTATCAACTTTTAATATCTTAAAGTGGATGGAAACATTTTTTTGGGTTCACCGCTCATCCGCTGGGATCCCCCCGCTGCTGTTGGCTTGGTTGGCACTGCTGTTTTTCCACCTCTTAAGCGATGCCCTGCAGCACTACTACCAGCCTACTGGCTCTCAAAAGTGCTGCTGTGACGAGGTGGACGGCTGGCGGCATCCCCTATATGCTGTTCGGGCACTTATGCACTCCCATGCCCAGCCATTCGGGAAGGCTGGGCGTGGGAGCGCTCATGGCCGAAGAGAAGTCAGGGATGCGGTGCCGGTGGAGATTGTGTTGCGGAATCCACCGGAATCAGGTAAGATCACTGGCTCCTGGAGGGTTTCACACAGCGTGCATCCGGTGTAGGAGGCCTCGGGGGGTAGGCTAGCGGCTGGCCTGGAATCCTTTAGATTTAAGAGCCTCGCTTGCGAGGGGTTTAATCCACTTTAAGGGATCTTGCTTGGGTAAATATGAAGGCACTTTCAATATCATGAATACGATTGTATCTGTGAATAGGAGGGTACAGTTAGCAGGTCTTCCTTGGAAAGACATGATAGTGTTTCTCATTAGCTGTCCGTGGATGACAAATATTCTTAGATGCCACATCATTATACATATGGGCCTAAAAAATAAGGAAGGAATAAGAACCAGGTGGGACGTTTTGAACATACCATTCTGCTTTTACTGGGAAAATCTACCTAACTCTAGTGGCATGTCCCCTGGCAGCATATACTGGAATATCAGCTTATTGTTATTACGATGATTCAATGTGTGTAGATGATAGAGCGGGCTTATGCTGCACCCCACAGGCTGGCTCAAAAGACACACACTGTAATGGAACAGATAACACATGTAAAAGTGAAATGGTATGTTCAAAACCTGTCACTGGTGTTCAGCAAGACCCTAGAAGTTCGGTTTCAGCAAGTTCGTTCCATTCAGATACCCGAACTTGACCCGGACCTGAACCTGAACCCTGTTGAAATCAATGGGCACACAAATTTTGGGACCGAAAAATGGTCCAAACTTATATTTAAAGGGCAATTGGCAGATGGGTAAGGGGGGGTGAAGGGGAATCACCTATCAATGGGCTCCCAAAGGCAGAATCGGAGCAGCATTGTTAGAAAAAAAATTGCAGAGGGTGAGTGGGCGGACAGCAAGTGAGGGGTTCAGTTTAACTCAATGCAGGGTGTGCAGAATACAGGAAGTAATTGTACACTTACCTGCTGGTGACTGGGATCCACGTTTTCCCATCTCCCATAATGATGGTTGGGGCTACACTAAGATGGCCACCCCACCTGAGTGGGGACACTGCCAGCAGCCAGTGTCTTCACTCAGGGGGGCGACCATCTTATCATTTGCCAGCTCACGGAAGATTACAGTTGCTTCCTACGTGCTGCACACTCTGCATTAGGTTAAAGTCACTCACCACTATGGGCTAAAATCTGGTTTATGGGCTGCTCAGCAGGCCATCAACCAGCCTTTCCAAGTTCACCAAACGCCAAACTTGAACCTGGACTGGCTGAAGTTCGAGTTCGCTCAACCCTACCTGTCACCGCTCAACTTTATTTCTGGCAGGAGAAGAAAACCCCAAGCTTGGCCAGAATTTCTTTAATTTCGGATGTATAAGTAATCCCCCTAAATATCCAGCATGTTTATATAGAGTTTTAATATTTGGTGACTTTGAAATACTGCTTCTTTAAAGGTTGGGCAGGCATAGGGTATGACCTGAGCTTGTAAACCTCATTTCACTGTCATCATGTGCTCTGTAGGTCACTGGCTGTACAGTCGGGGATACAGACATGAAAGAAAAATAGTCATGTTTCAATACCTTTATCAGGAATCCTCAAACCATTGCTGATCTTGCAAGCCTGTGGACACAATCTATCATTTGTCCAATCAGGAACAGGAAGTACAAAAGCCTCACTCTGGCTGTAAATTATTGCTGTGTAAGATGCTCACCTCACTGCTACTTCTGTGATTCCTGTCCTTCTTGTTGCTAGCTGCCATATCTCGGTTTGACCTTTTGGACCCTTGAACCCTGGCTGCCAGCCTCTGACTTTGGCCTGTCTACAGATTCCTCTTCTTCCTGTCACGCCCACTGTCATGGATTCTAACAAAGTTAAAAAAAATCTTTGTGAGGATCCATGATACTGCTCGTCATACTGTGTTTTGATGTGCGTAACCAAACTTTTTATTGGGTGTGTTGACCCATTGGGACTTTTTCTTGTTTGCTGGCTTGGGACAGTCAGACGGCATGCAGCTGGAGAGTGGTACACTTTGTTTGCACAAAAACATTTTACTCCCAAATTTCCCTTCATCAGGGAACCAAAATAAAAGACTATTATGTGTGTAGCTGTGGTGATCAGAGCCAACAGAATGTAAATGTGTTTTAAGTTGTATGTCATTTTATGTTGCAAAAGAGGACCAACGTTGGGAAACATGATTGGGAAAAATTGTAATCTGCATTCAAAATGGAAAACAGAAACAAAGAGTGCTTATTAGTAACTAACTGCTGTAGAGTCTGCTTCTATAAAATACCAAATCACTGCATTTTATTTTTCCTTTCAATCATTTTCAATTACCTTTGTAGAGCATGAAATTGTGGCAATTTTTATAGTTGACCCTTTTGATCAACATAGAAACCTTCCATGAAGAAAAGCTTCAGAGGGGTACCACAGATGTGATTGTGGACTTGATTAGACCCATGACTGACGCTCTTCCAATAATCATTGCTAAATGATGATGGCAGGAATCTGATTCCCTTGATGGAACCTCCATTCCTGCCCTCCATATGAGCTAGAAGCAATCTGTTAGGACTGCAGATTAATGGTGGACTTTAATACTTTAGAGGACACAGGAAATGTGATTCAGATTATTCTGCGTGGTACTTACATTCCATAACTACTAGGGATTTGTTGTGGCAGGAAAGGATAGAGATTCCAGCATGAGCAGACCAAGAAAGGCAAAAACAGAATAAGGGTCAGAGCAGATGTCTTCCTAGTCCAGAGGTCTTCCCAGTCATTCAATACCAAGGTGCCGCATGGAGGGGGGCATGGTCCGGGGAGGAGAACAGAAAGAGAAGTATGGACCAGGGGTTGAAAAAGGAAAAAGTATTCTCCCACAACTAGGAGCCCCCTACCCAGGCAGCCAAACAGAGGAAACCCCAATCTGAGGAATATAAGAGAAAGTAACTAGTGGGGTTTCAGAAATAAAGGATAGAGTTCAGAGAAATAGGCGAGAACTCTGTATGCTAACGGCTTCCTTCGCAGGCCATACAAGTATTGGCGGCAATCCTAGTTTAGCAAGTGGATAAGCTAGATGGTAAGAAGTGACTAGTAGGCCAATACTGGGGTTTTAAGATTGGTATTTATATTAAAGTTGGGGGAGGGGGGTTCCAAGAGGGTTACATTTTTGTCAAGAACTCTGGCCGCAGATAGACGTTAAAGTTAGTCCAGAAATGTGTCCAGTTAGCACTTGCTGGCAGAGTGCTCCTGAGCATTTTATTGCATTAAACAAAGTTTAAAAGTTGAAAAGTCTTGAATGTATTCAACCTTCTTCCTTATCACTTTATGATAGAAACGTTTACTTCTGATGTGGGCATCTCAAGGAGTTTAGCAACACCTGTGGCTTTAATTCTAGCTCTATTTGCACACCAGCTTTTCTTCCTCCTGTGGTCTAGTCTTTTTAGATTTCTTCATCTCCGGCCATGACAATGTTCATGAATTATTAATGCTGCACAGGAAAAGCTGTCACTGTTTTTTTTTTGTTTGTTATGGTAATGTGCAACTGGATTGCACAGTAATGACAATGTAATTGTTACAGGTTTCAGTTTTATATGTACTGAAAATAAATCAAATTTATTTGCATAAGAAAGCACATGTAATTTGCTGTAAATAAAGAATGTTGAAAAATATGTTCAGATTTAAGTCTCATTTTAGGAATCTGTAGAAGTCTAACTTCAGCCAAAACATTACTCTATTAAGAAATAAAGATAAAGGTAATCAAAGGCAGTCAATTAACTAATTGGTACTGGAGGCAGGATGAAAAGCGGAACTGGGCTATACTTTGTCTACACTCAAGACAAGCTATGGCGCTAACCTAATGGTAACAAAGAGAAGCTGAGCCTTCGCTAAGTGGAAGAGGGCCCTTGCAACTAATAGGGAACACCTTTCTGAGAAGTATATCAAGTTGTCTAAGCAAAACAATACATTTGGAGCAGAGGGACTACTGCTCCCAGCACCCATTTACAGAAGTCATTCACTGACACAGTCAAGTATAACAGTACTATAAACTTCATGTAGTAAAGGTTAACTTGGCAATAGAAATGAATCATACACAGTATAACACAATAAAAGGCCCAGTTGGGGCTTTAGTTAGTCTGTGCACATATACCCAGGTATATAGATAGTCTATAGCAAAATTCCTCCAGGAGAAAGTCAACACAGGATGCAAGCTGCAGGGGACCCTGATTTTGACTCAAAGAGATGATTCACTCAGATATCAGATTTGAGCAGCAGTTGAAGCTTCTCCACAGAGTACACAGCAGCTGAACATGCAGGTGAACATTGTAGCAGTCTGGGAAGTGATCCAGGCTCCACTTTGAGGCTGTATATGTGGGTTGCAGCAGCAGAGCACCTGGCAGCAAGCCGCGTGCTCAGTTCTCCTAGCATACAGATGTCTGTCATATATATATATATATATATATATATATATATATATATAGACTTTGATACCTCCAGTTAGGGGCTGCAAACCCCAACTTGCAGGGGCAGGAACTGTACTAGAGAGAGAGAGTGATCTGCAGCAAGCCCTTTTCTCTATGATCTCCAGCAGGCCTCTAATATTCCAGTTGCAACTTTGTGGTAACTGAGCCCTTCCCTACAGTGATATTTCAGGAATAACCATTTGTTAGACCATTGTGTTGTGCTACGTTTCAGACTGCCCTAAACTGCCTTTTGTTTTTAAATTGAAGAAATGATTGAGATATCAAGGTTTACCGTTTTACCCCATGATTATTCTTCTAAAGCTGGTACACCCCTTTCCATTCACTTCAAAGGAAAGGTAAGAGCTGATCGGGTAAGAGCTGCAGCCCTGGACTACGATCGATGATCTGTGTGGGGAAAAAAGTATAGCTTTTTTCGGTTTACGGCTGCAAATGGTCTTTAACACAACCAACCGGTGGATCAAGTTTTCTCTAAACCCAATGGGTAACAGGAAAGAAGAGCGTCTATTATCCTCATTGATACATGAGGTTAGTGAAAAACAACCTTGTGGTTGATGAAATATGTCTCTAGTTCTGCCATCTGTGTCCAAAAAGGAACCTCTTCCAGCAGTTTAAATGGAGGCCCTTGCAGTGTTAAAATAACCAGGTTAGGATACAGTTCCTGTTATCATTGCAGTGATAGCAACAAAACCAAGGAAAACATAGAATCCAAAAGATTATTTGGGGCACACCACTAGGTCATGTAAAAACAATAGATTTTATTTCACTTGTGACATTTACCAATTAAAACAACATCAACACACAAGACACATTAAAAACCACTAATACATGGCCTCCAGGTCTCTTGTTCCATAAAGATAAATACATTCAATATATACCAAATTTTCTTTAAATGGACTATCTACACATCAAAAATATGTATATACTGGCGGAAAGAAAAAAATAAAATTATTGGAAAAGCTGACCTAAAAATAGGTATCAAAAATTTTTTTGTATATATAAATATATATTAGCTGTGAAGCAAGCCCTCTATAACAACGTATCCCTTTATATAACTAATCCAGCACCCAAACATATAAGCAAATACATGCAAGACAATGTGCTCTATATACGTGACAAAGTAACTAACAGTGCAACTAGGAGGGAGTGTAAAACTCCATGGCTAAATCCTAAAACCTAATAAAACTAGATTCAACTGACACACAATACCAATAAAGTGCTTAGTGCTGTTCTATCAACATTCAATTATAGATAAGCATATAACACACATAAGGTGCTCTAAAGAGCAGATATGAAGCAAGGTCTTGCAAAAAAGCTTATTTAACAAGGGATAGCGCCAGGTAGCGAATGGTGAGCGAACGGTAATGACGCTCACCGCCACGAGAACGCCGGCTCCCCTCCGCAATCACACATTTATGAAGCCGATCCTGCTTAGCGACTGACAGAGCGCCAGATAGCGAATCATTCATCATTATTCTAGCCTCACCCCACAGCGCCAGCGAGCGACCTTGAACAGCGACAGGTATGACCTCTCGCTACCTGGCGCTCTCCAATGCATTTCAATGGAGCTAACTTTAAATATTCAAAACTAATTGCTATTCATTTTTTTTTTTTTTTTTTTTTTAATGTCAAAAATTCTGTGACCACTTCTGCAATGTTATTTTTTTTTTAAGCTAAAAAAAAAAAAAAAAAAAAAATTGGTGCAGAATTTATATTACAGGTCTGATATTAATGTATTCATATTACAAAATGTTTTGAAAAACATGTTTTTTTTTTCGAAAAATATGGTTATTTGGGGGTTAAAAAACTACTTTTAACCCATCGCCGCCAGCGCTCTGGGGTTTAAACAAGCGTTTCACAGCGCGAGAATTTTAGGAGCGTGATTTGTTAATGAATATGCTGGGAGCCGTTCGCTATGGCCGTTCGCTGTCATGCGCTCCCATACAGCGCGGAACCTGTCAAACAGCGACTCATAACCCCGTATTCAACATTACCACACACCGACTGAGTCGCTGTCAACAGTCGTACAACGGCCAAGCACAGCGAATACTAGCGGGCGCTGTGAAAATAACGCTACTGTCGCTCATCTGTCGCTACCTGGCGCTATTAATTAATCAGCCTGTCAATCATACATTGAATCAAACATTACAAATAGCTACAACAATGCCGCCAATTGTAAGATACAGGAACCCTGGAGGCCACCACGCTGCCCCCACGCGCTCCACCGTGCGCCCACAGCTTCAAAGGGGGTCTTAATAAAGATCATTGCAGTGATAAGTTGGCAAATACAAAATGTCTTCAATGCAAGGGTAATAAATAAATAAATAAATAGAATGAAAACTGCAACACATTTTTTGGGTGTGGCCAAAATATTAGTGCATGGAAAAATAGCACAAATGGGAAAAATGGATTCAGAGTCTTTAGCCTTCCTCAGTAACCTAGACTGAATCATATCTGGTCAATGAAATACAAATCTAAGTTATGTATGTGTCTTAACAGACTTTTCCCCTAACGATGATAAAACACTTTATACGCTTTTACCATAAAATAAGAGTATAAAGAAACAGATCAGTATTATATAAAGCACCTGGTGACAAATGACCCCAGAGGTAGTTACAAAAAGGTGCATGTAGTGGCACTATCCTGGGCTCTGGGGTGTTCTTTGTGGCACTGGTGTAATATGTATGTGTATATGTATAATATGTCATGTGACTTATCCTCACAGGAGTAGAAGCACAAAGTCTGAGACCAGTCTGTTGAACAAAGTTCCACTTACTTTGTTAAAGGTCAACTCCAACTTCCAATGTAGTTTCCAGGAACAACACAGTACAACTTCCTTTCATTGGCTCCAGAATAATACTTGCTTCCACCAGCTCCAACTGACACAGTATAGCCCAAATCACAGAAGTAACATTTGCTCCAGTACATAGTAGGCTAGGTACCCTGTTGCCTGGACTTCTGTAGTTGATTTCCTGGCCTAGTGTGGTTCAAGCTCTATTCCTTGTGTTACAGGCCCATTCCAGCAAGGAAATGGGGGAGGGGGGGGGGGGGGGGGTAAGAAGAGCTGGGGGATTCTTTAGATCTAAGGTGGGACTCAGTGTAGGTGCAGTGGTATTCACTGTGATGTCACTCCTTGGCTTACACAACACAGGACACTCAGGTGGTGAGGTAGAACTTCTTCGTTGGTCTCTTATCCAACATTACATCCAATACAATCCATATACAGCTTCTATCACACGTTCCTATAGTTGCAGTTATTCCTCCAGTGTCAAAAACACGGGTATCTCCTTAAAGCAGATCAACAGTCAAAAATGAATTAAATCAGACCAACACAACAAACGGTGCTCATATGTATCCCTCCCCAGTTTAGGTTGCTGCACATAAAAAATAATTTACCTTTTTCTAACGCCTACTGGGATAAATTTTAAAACAAGATGGGAATTATGTCAGTTGGGAGGGGAGGCTCCAAAATGGCCACTACCTTTCTTTTTCAACTGTGCCAGGCTGTTGTTACGGTATAAGAGTTTCTCTCACACGTCTGCCCTTTATGGCTGTTTTGACTACTGTTGGAGATGATTTTAATGGACATAAATAAAAGTTGAATTTTTAAGGAGTGCTGACCCAAAACCTTTCTCCCTGGCCTTAGGGAGACCTGGGAAAATTCCCAGTGGGCTGCACTGCTTTGGGGCTGTCTGTGCTGCTACCTTTACTAACATTCCCACCCAATCCCAGCCCCCATCCCCTTCACCACTCTATCCCCTCACCCAAGCAACCCCAGCCCATGTCCTTCCCCTAATCATATAGCCTCGGTCTTGGAGCACACTGGTTCACTGGTCAGGAAGCAGCAGAGAAGCCACTAGCTGGTCATGGGTAGGCCAGGTGCTGGTAAAATCCCAGGCTAATTTTTGGCCCTCGTCCACCACTGAACACATCTCATGATAAAGCTTAATAACACCTCATAGCTCCAATCCAGAGGTACAATGTATTGCTACTGGATTCCTGTACAAGTAATACATCTGCCTCTGATCTTACTGTCTATGCCCAGGCATAGAGTTAGTGAGTCTTCCTTAAAATCCTTTTTCCAATTCAGGGGTGTAGCTAGGGGGGAGCATGGGGGCACTTGCTCCCGGTCAGGGGGGTGCCAAAAGGGTGAATCTTTGCTCGGGTACCAGAAAGCCTACCTACTCCTCTGTCTAATGGGCCAAGCTACTGCTCTGTCTAATGGGCCAATACAAAAAATATGGGGAAACACTTTTTCAGGTAAAATCCTCTCTAAAGACAAGGGGGCACTCCCTCCCTTCGCCTGGAAAAAAAGAAATTCAGTCTCTGGAGGCGACAATCATTCTTTACCATAAGAACTATAAATCTGTGATATAGCCTCCCCCAGAAGCTTGTTACAGCATCAACCGCTGACAGCATTAAAAAAGGATTAGATGCTTATTTAGAAGAAAATAACATCAACAGTTAATATTGGCTTTTATCAGTAAAAAAAATAAAATAAAAAATAACTTCCCCTACCCCAAGACCCTTGGTTGAACTTGATGGACATATGTCTTATTTCAACCGTATTAACTATGACTGTCCTATCCTGGAGACGAACTAGAACATAACTAGACATAGGCAGCAATTTACATAATTAAATTCAACAGATAATTAGAGGACTAATACGTGGTTGAGCTTTTATAGAGTAATTTAGTCTAATCACATATATACTGTAATTAATACTTGTGGAACAACATCATGTAATGGGTGTAACAAAATGCAAGGCTGATAGCCGATCAGCCAGCCATTAAGCTTTAGCTACATTTTTATGCAGTGATGAAGGCTTAGAACCAAGTATTTTCTTTTTGGCCCAGTGTGGAAATTTAGCCACCCATCATATTTTCTATGGACAAACAGAAACAGAGAATTCCAGGCATCTGGTAGCAGCACAATGATATTTCCCGCAAGCATGCGTGTGCATGGAAACACAGAGGCCGATTCATCAATAGCGCCAGGTAGCGACAGATGAGCGACTGAAGTATGGCGCTAAGAGCGCCGCTAGCGTCAGCCGCGGGCGGTAGCGATTCGCTATAGCAGGCCTCCTCAGTCGCTACCTGGCGTTGTTGCGAACAACGCCTACATTGCTGAATATGATGTTGGCCCTCAGCTTTGTAGGCGCTGTCAGTCAGTGTGACCACGCTATTCTACACAGCGCCTGTTAGCTTTGCTGTGTCCTGGCCATCCAGTACCTTCTGAATAAAACACATTGCCACATTTGTTAAAAATTTAAAGAGTTTTTATTTTGTGTTGAAAATGAAATTAAATTCAACCAGATATTCTAATATAAATGCAAAATAAAACATAATTAAACACATAGCCACAATTTTTTTTTTTTTTTATTTGTGAAATAAAAAGGAAATACAATTAAACCACCAATGAGAAAGACAATGAAAAGAAAAACAGAACAGAGAAAAATGGAAAATCGAAAAAGAAAAGAAAAACAGAAAAGAGAAAGGAAAATCGAAAAAGTAAATAAAAACAGAAATGAGAAAGGAAAGGAAAATAAAAACAGAACTGAGAAAGAAAAGGAAAATAAAAACAGAACTGAGAAAGAAAAGGAAAATAAAAACAGAACTGAGAAAGAAAAGGAAAATAAAAACAGAAATGAGAAAGAAAAGGAAAATAAAAACAGAACTGAGAAAGAAAAGGAAAATAGAAAAGGAAAATAAAAACAGAACAGAGAAAGAAAAGGAAAATAAAAACAGAACAGAGAAAGAAAAGGAAAATAAAAACAGAACAGAGAAAGAAAAGGAAAATAAAAACAGAACTGAGAAAGAAAAGGAAAATAAAAACAGAACTGAGAAAGAAAAGGAAAATAAAAACAGAACTGAGAAAGAAAAGGAAAATAAAAACAGAACTGAGAAAGAAAAGGAAAATAAAAACAGAACAGAGAAAGAAAAGGAAAATAAAAACAGAACTGAGAAAGAAAAGGAAAATAAAAACAGAACTGAGAAAGAAAAGGAAAATAAAAACAGAACTGAGAAAGAAAAGGAAAATAAAAACAGAACAGAGAAAGAAAAGGAAAATAAAAACAGAACTGAGAAAGAAAAGGAAAATAAAAACAGAACTGAGAAAGAAAAGGAAAATAAAAACAGAACTGAGAAAGAAAAGGAAAATAGAAAAGGAAAATAAAAACAGAACAGAGAAAGAAAAGGAAAATAAAAACAGAACTGAGAAAGAAAAGGAAAATAAAAACAGAACAGAGAAAGAAAAGGAAAATAAAAACAGAACTGAGAAAGAAAAGGAAAATAAAAACAGAACTGAGAAAGAAAAGGAAAATAAAAACAGAACTGAGAAAGAAAAGGAAAATAGAAAAGGAAAATAAAAACAGAACAGAGAAAGAAAAGGAAAATAAAAACAGAACTGAGAAAGAAAAGGAAAATAAAAACAGAACAGAGAAAGAAAAGGAAAATAAAAACAGAACAGAGAAAGAAAAGGAAAATAAAAACAGAACTGAGAAAGAAAAGGAAAATAAAAACAGAACTGAGAAAGAAAAGGAAAATAGAAAAGGAAAATAAAAACAGAACAGAGAAAGAAAAGGAAAATTAAAATAGGAATTAGAATGAAAAGGAAACTTACAACAGAATTAAACACATAGCCACATGTATATATATATATATTTTTTAATTTTTACTCTACAAAAAAAATAATAATAAAACAGAAATGAAATTGAAAATGAAAAGTCCAACAGAAATTCTAAAGCAAAGTAAAGTGCAGGAAAGTTTTTGAAATGGAAATTAGGGATCAGGGTGCATCTCTTTGTGCCTGAAAAAATAAGAAAAGTGCAGTTAGTATATATCTTTAAAGTTGTTTTGTCGTTGCCAAAAAAAAAAATGCATAACTTGATAACCAACATTGGCGTCTTACACCCCCCTTAGAGTGTTTTTGGTCATCTTACACCCCCCTTAAAGTGGTTTTGGTCATCTTACACCCCCCTTAGAGTGGTTTTGGTCATCTTACACCCCCCTTAGAGTGGTTTTGGTCATCTTACACCCCCCCTTAGAGTGGTTTTGGTCATCTTACACCCCCCCTTAGAGTGGTTTTGGTCATCTTACACCCCCCTTAGAGTGTTTTTGGTCATCTTACACCCCCCTTAGAGTGGTTTGGGTCATCTTACACCCCCCTTAAAGTGGTTTTGGTCATCTTACACCCCCCTTAAAGTGGTTTGGGTCATCTTACACCCCGCTTAGAGTGGTTTTGGTCATCTTACACCCCCCCTTAGAGTGGTTTTGGTCATCTTACACCCCGCTTAGAGTGGTTTTGGTCATCTTACACCCCCCCTTAGAGTGGTTTTGGTCATCTTACACCCCCCTTAGAGTGGTTTTGGTCATCTTACACCCCCCCTTAGAGTGGTTTGGGTCATCTTACACCCCCCTTAAAGTGGTTTTGGTCATCTTACACCCCCCTTAGTGCGTTTTTTTGCTCTTTTTGATGGGAGTTCAAATACATTTAAACAGTAGTGCAGTACTTGCATTAGAGTGAAGGGTAGTTAGCTTACCGCAAAAAAAGAAGTGATCAGCCTTTCCCTTAGCTCATCGCCAGTCTGGGTGTCCTCACTTCTATCTGCGGGCAGGTTGGGGATTTCTGGCACCAGTGCTGTCTCCTCGGGGGCTTGGATTCGGTGACAAATGCAAATGTTGTGTAGCACACAGCAGGCAAGGATGATCTTGGAAACCTTCTGTGGGCTGTAGAGCATCTCTCCTCCTGGCCGTGCCAAACAGAGAAAGCGTGCTTTCAGCAGGCCGATGGTTCTTTCCACAATGCTTCTGGTCTTGCGATGCGCTGCATTGTAGCGTTCATGGGCAGAGGTCCGTGGGTTCCTGACCGGAGTCATGACCCACGTTCTCTGCCCATATCCCTTGTCCGCTGTAGAAAAAACACAAGGAGAGAGACAGCAATTAGTACTAGTACATGTTTTTGGGTGGTAGTTTGGTTAAAATTGGCTTACTAGGCCACATATTAGCAAAATACATAGACATGGTTAATTTATTACCCAGTAGCCAGCCAGCTGGCATTTCGTTGTTATCAAACTTCCGGCACAGGACTGTCCGCTGCAAGACGTAAGAATCGTGGCATGAGCCGGGGAACCCCGATCTCACCGCCCGCAGCCTCATGTCTGGGTCACAGACCACCATGATATTAAACGAATGGAACTGCTTCCGGTTTCTGTAGGACAGCTCCTGTGCACGGGGAGGGCGGAAAGGGATATGTGTACCATCAACGCACCCTAGCACATTCGGGATCCCTCCCATCAGATAGAAAGCATGTTTTATTTTGGCAACCTCTTCCTCATCCTCAGGAAACTTGATGTAAATTGGGATTAAATCACAAATTGCCAGAACTACCTGGATTAGTATGCGGCTCATAGTAGCCTGGCTTATCCCGCTGAGGAGGGCTGAGGTTGCCTGGAAGGTCCCTCGTGCCAAAACATTAAGAGTGGCACACAGGCGTACTATGCCTGGAATGGAATGAGTGCGTTTGGTGGATGGCTCGATTTTGGTCTTAATCTGATCATATAGGGACTGTAGTGCAGCACGATTCAGACGGAAGCGGCTCCTGATCTGCTCGTCACTTAAGTCCCATACTGAAAGGCGGATTGCAAAGGAGCGGGGTGCCCTAAGCCTCACAACACCCCGCTCCCTTTCCTCCTGCTCTTTCAGCATACACATACATCCATCCACCCAGACACCATACATCACCCTCTTATCCATCACACACACTAAAGATATATACAAAAACAAAAATAAACAAAAAAAAACACTAACACACAACACACACACAAACAATCACACTCCACACACACCCGCTACAATGCAGCTCACCACAAAACCAGAACTATAGTGGTCCAAACCACCAGCCTGCTGAAAACCAGCTTTCTAAGTTAAGCACAACCAAGAGGGGAGTTGCTGCACAGCCCACAAAAGGCCCCAAAATCAAGCCTCACTTGCTGTATGCTACACAATATTTGCAGATGCCACCCAAACCAAGCTCCTAAAGAAACAGCACTGATGTCAGAAATCACCCAACAAGCCACAGAGAGTGAGGACAGAAACCAGACAGAGGCTCAAATGAGCTAAGGGAAGCGAGCACAGCACCACACCACAGCCTTTGCCACAGTGTAAGAATAGCAGAAGCTAGAACATTCCTTCCTTTTATACTTCATTTTCTAAAGTGACAGGTCCGCTTTGCCGCCTTTTGCGTCGCTCTGCTATTTCCGGGCGCCAATTAGCCGACCCAGGTGTGCGTAAAACAGAGTGCGCACGCGCACGCTAGTAGCGCTACTAGCGTACTTGAGCCGTAACTTGCGTGCATTAACGGACATGGGCCAAAAATCAGGGGTGGACCAATGAAAGGGAAGCTGATGTTTTTTTAAATAGCCGTTAGGCTAAGCACATGTCACAAGGGTTTGAGATACATCAGTCCATTGTTGGATTTGGGTGTGTGTGGTTTGTTTAATGAGGTCTGTAATGAGTTAATTGACTAACACACATGCTTCTGTCAGTGCAGTGGAGGTGTGCCTAGAAGGAACTGGGCTGTATGTGTGAATCAATTAAGTGGGCTGCTTTGGGATTGGCTGTTAGAGCACATAAAACCTGCCCAAGCCTAAGAGATTGCGATGCCATTCTGTAGTGTGCATGCGTGCTTGTGGGGTGTTTATTTGTGTGTGTGTGCAGCTACAGGATGGAGCCAAATACAGGACATCTGCCGGCCACAGCAGGCCCGAGTAGGAGTTTGGTGGGTGCTGTGCGCAGACCTCCCTTACGGAAAAGGGCACAGCCTGAAGGTGGGGCAGCACCCCAGGCTAAGCGCCCAGGTGCCAAGAGGGAGCCTGAATTTAATTTGGCTGAGAATAATCATCTTGTGCGCCTGACACTTGCTAAATGGGAGCTGATATTTGGCTCCCAAAGCAAGTCCATAGGCAAACAAGAAAGAAGCAAACTGTGGGATGCCATTGGTGTGGAGCTTAGTAGCACAGCTCAACACCCACGTAGTGGCCCATCCTGCAGGAAACGCTTCTACACTTTGCGAGGGGCCCTTATGAAAAAGATGAATCACGATCTTGATGTGGACAGTGGGTTCATCCAGGCTCCAAAGAGTACCTACAGGCCGTATGAGGAGATGCTGAAGGCCAAAATCCCACTGGCTCGGCTGCAGGGTGTGGATCCTGGGGATGACACCACCGGTTGGGCTGAAGGTACATATTTTCTGGCTTTTACAATAACCTAATGTTAATGTATGTGATTTGCATTTTTACATTCTGACCAACTAACAGTATGACCTGTGAAGTATTACATTACAGCTCAAACATTTGTAACTTTTCTGTCTGTTGCTTTATGCATAGGTGCACATGCTGCTGTCCGGGATGTGCCGCAGGACACCCAAGCTCCTGCCCTTCCAGCAACCTCAAGGCTACCCCAGTCTGCCATTGAAGGTATTTACACATAATTTGGTTGCTGGTTTTTTTATAAACAAATGGGTGTGGGAGCAGCTCAAACAATCAAGGTTTGCCCTGTTGAGTATTAATAATATGTGCCTGCGCCCTAATTGCACGCCCACTGTAACACTCACAGCAAGTAACTAACAAGGCCCTAACATGTGTAGATATGTAGGACGCCAGAGATGTGTAGCCATATATCGGCATATCAATGTGGGAGCAACACTTGGCTTGATTAGTCAATATTAGTGAAAGAGCTGCTCACACACCTTAATGCATGTTGTATTTTGCAACGCACAATAGCTATGGCTCAATGTTGGTTTTATTTTGGCCTAGCTCCCATGCCCTTGGCCCCAGCATCTCCTCCGGATCCCACCTACTCTTTGGATGTCGGTAAGTGCATGTGTTCACCTTGCTTGATCCACTTTTACTCAAGTGCATGTGTCTCATTCCTCTTTTTTCTTGGTAGGCCAAGTGACTGGTTCATCTTTGGACCCCACTTCCGATGTTGCCGGTCAACAGGACCCTGTTGGTGTGTAGAGCAATACATAATGTATCCTTTATGCTGTTTATGTTACACTGGTTCAATTTGGTTAGTCTACTAAGCTACATGTTTGCTTGGTAAACTTGAAGATGCCTCTTGGGAGTGCTGGTTGCCTCCCCAGGGTCAGTCTATTAGTTATTTGAGTGATAGCAATGTATATTTGCGGACATATTTTTAGCCAAACATTCCCTGTAGTAGTTTGCTGATTATTTAGAGACATTCTTTTTTTTTTTTAGTTGACCCGAATATCGGAAGTGGCTGTCCAGAAAGGGCCCCTCAAGTTCCAGCTGCCAGAGATGAGGGTAAGTGGTTTGGCCTTGCTCTAGTCTGTATTTTGGCTCTAATGTTGTGCCACTTGCTTCTGGCAACTTGTGTGTCCACATGTATTTTCAAGGTCCAAGCTCGAGTGAGGACCCCACTCCAGACATCTGGGATATTGGGGGTATGTTTAATTTAAGCAATGTTTATGATGAGATTTGCAGAAATTAGTGCGTCTTAGTCCTGTAACATACATGTTAACAATCTGAGTTTAACAGAGACCTTTGGTCTAGTGTGTATTTTTGAACTTTTTAGAGGTATGGCCTCGATAGCCTAACCAGGTTACATTAGAGTTTGGCCCACAGACCTACTAACCTGATTTTCCTGTTTAGCATATGCCAACTTGCCCGACATCTCGGATGTTGAATTGCGACTCTCTGGCAGCGATACCTCGAGCCTACCTGTGCCGGAGGACACGCAGGTAACATGGCTGATGTAGACGACCTCGAAACACATTGGCATATTCGTGGGTAGTGGAAGAAGCAACATGTCACATTTCCTTTCATTGTTGTTTTGGCAGGAGGCGGAACCAGAACCCCAAGCTGGGACCTCTTCCCAAGTCCCATGTGGCCAAGCTTCAGAGGCTCAGACAAGGGTAAGTTGTATAGTGAGTGTTTATGGTAACTTTTTGGAGGGGCATAACTGCATTGGTTCTGTTTGACTAAAATGTGGTTTACTATTTGTTTAGCCTCCAACCACAGCAAGAGGAGGTGTGGCACCAACCAGTGCCGATTTCTACGAACTAGGGGTCCGGATGCTGGAGGACTACAGTCGCCAACAGCCGCGTGATGGAACTAATGAGCGCATTGCGGCGTTGGAAAATCAGGTGCTGATGTGTCAGCAACAAAATGAGGCCCTGCAGCGCCAGGTGGACCAGTTACGGCAAAACCAACTACAGAACCAGGACCTTGGTCGCCTGGCAAATGTTATCGAGCAATCTGTACAGCGCCAGGAAGAAGCAATACAGCGCCAGGCAGAAGCAATACAGCGGCAGGACCAAACTTTGTTGTTGCTACAACAGCTCATACAACAGCAGTCTATATTTTTTACTGCACTGTTGTCCCCCAACACCGCCCCTAGCAATGACTCCCAACCTCCCCGGCCACCCAGCCAAGAATATTAATTTGTAAACCTTTTTCTTATGATTTATGTAAATATATTTTTGAAAAACACCTCTAAATTGTGTTTATCCATACATGTGAAAGCGAAATACACAGTCATGGATGATTTGCTCAATCATCTCTAATATTATGCCACCATTTATGTGCCACATTAGTTAACATTGCTTACTATGGTGTAAACATGTACTGGCTCAAAATGGCTGCCTAATTTTAGACATAATGGTTTTTGGGAATCTAAACCTATGCTGGTCAAGGAACAACACAGTTATTCGTAAAAAAAATTGTATTTAAACAAATTGGCCCAACACGGCCAACATAGGCCAACAAAGCCACAAACTATTGAAATGGCAGCCATCCCCCCCACCCTAACGTCTCCGACGCCTCTTCATGGCCAGCAGCATCCCTTTCATCTGTCGGAAGGCCCGCCACAGTCTGCGATGCTGGCGTATACAAGCTGTAGAGATGTGATTAAAAATAATATGTTAGAATTTGATTGGGAACTCAACATACACAGATGTAGCAATGTAATGCAGTGTTTCTAACTTGCTAACACTCACATTAACATTGTTGAACAATGTGCCCTTAACATTTTAAATTAAAGGTTTAATATTGGCTTGAAAACATGTTAGGACCACATACCTTTACTCTTAAAGTGGACCAACACCCACAATATAGTTTATCATGGGTTTTGGGCCACTTTGTTGTTGCTCACAGATCTGTTTTTTCCCTGATGTGTGTATACACACAGTAATCCATAGCCACTCACCTCTCCATGCTCCAACGTGATTGGCCCAAAAAACGCACGCTAACGTCTATGCAGGGAACAGGAATGTACAATCCTCTTCCGCCGCCTCTTCACGCATGTCACTCTCTGGCTGCTCATGGGGACCCGGCGGCCATTCACAGAGGCCCAGGGCGGAAAAATGCACGTCTGGAGTGGTGCGCGGGAGCCAGCGGAAGATAAGTTCCGATAATTAGGGGTTTGCTTGGTGGGTTTGACCCGCGGTACATGCACTTATCGTATGTTCCGCGGGGTGTTAGTTGTTAGTTGTTGGCAAATTAAATGTTTAATGCACATTAAACACCCTTGGTGTTGGGCCAGGTTAACTCTTGCAAATGTAATAATGTTTATGGCCAAGTAACGACATTTATGTCTTTAGTCCCAGCCAAACATCAGGGCCTAAGGATGATGGAAGTTTGCCCTATAATGTTATGGGTAAACACCTAATCAGCCCCATTTGGTTGTCTATACGCCACAAATAGTCCGTATGTGTCCGTAACAAGAATGTGAGGCAACTATCAAGGATGGTGACTGGCATGTTGGATTATTGTACAAACACATGTAACCTAGATGTGTGTGAAATTCACACATTGGTAAATTAAAAATTTCCACAAATGTAACTAGAAGAGAAAGGTTTCACAAGTATTTACCCATATGAATTTGGATGTACTCACCATCGCAGCTGTGGCGGTGGCCCATGCTGCTGGCCGTCCCTGGAGCTGGTGTGGGGAGGAGGAATTCTGCCTCCGTCTGCGTAGCAACATCTGTCCATAAAAAATCAAAATACAAAACAACATTTAGTGGAGCTATGACACCCGAAGATTTGACATCAATCTGGTTATTGAGTCTTACCTCAAAAAAAAAAAACTTGTTTACATACATGTTAAACGATATTTGCTATATTCCTGGTCCATTAGTTAATGTGAAGTGTTTATGGTTGCCACATGTATCCATTATGAAAATCTGGCACTAACCTTTACATTGCAATGTAAATGACTCATTACCAATTTAATGGCTAATGTTACCAGTGTGCAACATGTGTTTGGCCTAACTACTTCACGTAAATTAACTATTGCTAGCACACATCATGGTGTGGCCAGAAACATAGGGGTGGTTGCCAGTTGGCTAGCACTGTAGTGTGGTTTGTGATGTTAATGTACATTAGCAAACCAGCTGAGACAATGGACCAGGAAACGTGTCTGTTAAAAGTGGTCCAAGACCCAGGATTGTTAATATTCAGTGTTTTAGTCTACTTTGGCAGAGCAACACAATTTTATTCCGCCACCGCCCCTGCCTTCCGCACATCACTCCTCCAGTGTGTGCGCACGCGCATGCCAGTATGAAACAGAGCGCAGGCGCACACACATCTCGAGTGCCACACAGGAGGCGGGGACAATGGCTTCTGCCACCCCCAAAGAGGGAAGTAGTTTGTGGTGTTTTGTTGGGGGGTGGCCCTGGGTGAGGGATGTGATTGGGCAGGGAAGGCGCCAGAATCCAAGCAATATCATCAATGTTTGTGGGTCCACTTTAAGGAATGACATAAATTCCAAAATGAGCTGGCTAACAACATACACTTACCACGACTATGCCCGAGGAGGATTTGACGCCAAAATTCCATGGAGGTGCCGCCTATATGATGCCCTGCAAATTACAGAGGAATGGCAAGGGCTAAGCACAAATGGTCAGATGAAACCTGTCACAGACTAACAATTAAAACATGTAAACTCACCAGGGGATGAAGCGCCACTTGAAGCCCAGGGAGGGCTCTGAGGAGGAGGCGGGGAGCCTCGGCTCCTCACACTCTGCTCAGAAGATCCACCAGGCAAAGGGCCACCCTCCTCCCTCTCACTCCCTGCTTGAGAGTGGCCCCTTGCCTGGTGAGAGTCCTCAGACTCAGAGTGTGAGGAGCTGAGGCTTGATCCAGCCTGCCCCCCAGCAGCACACTCCTCTGGGGCGTCATCCCCTTCCTCCCCTGGGTCCTCTAAATAGGACCCGCGGGAGGGACCCTCCCCCGATGACTCCCCCGAGTCCGCCTGCCTGGTTCGGGGGAGGAATCCCTTCCCACGTTTCCCCAGGGGAGGACGCTTATCTGTGTGGAGGGGGTGAAAGCAAATAATTAATATAAAGAGCAAAAAAGGACACAGCTTAGCAGATGATTCTGCACAAAGGCAAAAAAGAACATAAGCTTTAACTTACCTGATGCGTAGGCATCATATAGGCGGTACACGCCTTCTGGGTCCCGGCGCTTGAAATCAGACCATTTTTGCTGGATGGCCCGGATGGTCAGGTCGGTCTGGAAGCGCCGGGACACAGTGGCCTTCACCTCCATGGCAAGGCGTTTTTTAGCTCCTCGGGCATAGTCGTATTCGGCCAGGCAGAAGTCCTATGAAAAAAAAAATAAATAAATAAAAAATTAAATACATGACCTCTGAACAATGTCATAAACAGTTATACAGAGACAAGATCAAAGTGGACCCACACCCAGGATTTACATTATTCTGGGTTTGGGTGCACTTTTGTGGGCCACAACTATTGTGGGTGGCCCACTGTCTGCAACCCCCTTGGAAGGCCCCAAATACACCGCTGAGGACACTCCCACGTCACTCCGCAAGCCAAACACAGCGCTCCACGCCGGTGTGGTATGCGCATCCAAGGCCCTTGGGAGGTGCATACCAGCTCAGCTGTGTCTGCACGGCAAAGTACGCATGTGGCGTTTGACTCTAACAGGGAGTGCGCCTGCACACAAAATGAAAATATGTATGGCGCAGGGGTACACCCTGCTAGAGGTAAGCGCAATAGGCATCCGCAACTCACGCATGCACAGATGGGACGGGGCAGAGGTAATTTTTATGGCCCTCCAGGGGGGGGGGGCCATCCCAGCAGGACATCCACAATGGGGATGCCCCATGTGGAGTGTTAAATTTTGGCCTAAAAACAATACAAATTCTGCCCCTATCCCCCCTGTGTGTTTATCAATTTTTAAGCTAAAAATACATAACTAAAATACTCACTTTCACAACCTGGCCATTTACACGGCTATCCACCCGGGTGCGCCTTTGTTTCCTTGGCCCAGGAGGGGAATGGGTGGGAGGGGTGGTATTTGGGGAAGGTGAGGTAGGTGGGGGATGTGGGGGAGGGGTGGTGGGTCCGGAATCTGAGGAGGAGCTGGGGAGGCGCATTACTCGGCGTTTTGGAGCCATATTGGAAACGCTAAGGAGGAAACAGGAACCGGAAATGACGCTAGCGACATTAGACCAAAAAAAAAAAAAACATAACAAAAATACGCACCGCGCCCCAGCAACAAGCTATTCTCAGCTATGTGCAAGCTAAGTGGCGGAAAAACTAAAATGACGCTTGAAAACAAGCTAGTGGCATAAGCGCAAGACAGTTTTACCTTAAGGTGGCGTTGAAACGCAAAGGAGGATCCCGGAACCGGATATGACGCTAGCAACTGTGCTTCAAAATTTAAACACAAACATGCGCGCAGCAGGGACAAGCTAATATCAGCTATGTGCAAGCTAAGTGGCGGAAAAACATTAAAATGACGCTGCAAAACAAGCTATTGGCATAAGCGCTAGACATTTTTACCTTAAGGTGGCGTTGAAACGCAAAGGAGGATCCCGGAACCGGATATGACGCAAGCAACTGTGCTTCCAAATTCCCAAAAAAACATGCACGCAGCAGGGACAAGCTAATATCAGCTATGTGCAAGCTAAGTGGCGGAAAAACATTAAAATGACGCTGCAAAACAAGCTATTGGCATAAGCGCTAGACATTATTACCTTAAGGTGGCGTTGAAACGCAAAGGAGGATCCCGGAACCGGATATGACGCAAGCAACTGTGCTTCAAAATTCAAAAACAAACATGCGCGCAACAGGGACAAGCTAATATCAGCTATGTGCACGCTAAGTGGCGGAAAAACATTAAAAGGACGCTGCAAAACAAGCTAGGGCCAAAGGCGCAACGAATTATTAGCTTGATTTAGCAGGGGATTCTACATACTGTAATGCATAGGTCCTTCTAAAGCATACACCGTTGTGCTTAAATATACAGATCTTATTGCTTCACAAAGTCATCACACAATCTAACTAGACAACTACCTGAAAATGTGGCACACATGAGAATGCATAACGGGTTGTTATGAGCTGGTACGACTGAATGTTAATCCTGCAATATGTGGCCAGGCACGCTCACAACTACAGTGTATTCATTAACAACGACTGGGGTCGCGGGAAGTGAATTCCTTGCAAATGGCAGAAGGGAACATGTATGAACAGCACAGCGCCGCACAACGCAGCGCAGCGAGGCACAGCGCCGCTCGCGCCGCCACATAGCGAATTCAAACAGCGACTGCACAAACACTGACCAACACAGATTCATCAAGGACAGGGCTGCCGAATAGCTTGGGCGCTGACAATTTCTAAGAGCGAACGTGACCGCCCAACCTGACAGGCTACAAAATAGCTTTACAAGCCCCGTTTGTGTGGAAAACCAGCGATTTTGAGGCCAATGAGTTTGGGTGGAGGAGATGCAATTCCCATGTCACTCACAACATTACATTGTGAAAAATAAAAAAAAAATCTAATACAGATAAATAACCAGCCAGATTCATAAAACATATCAATATAAACATGTGTTGAATTTAGTACCAAAGAAAAAAACCCCAAAACCACTAAAAACAATCATTGCAGCGTCTGCCATTGAAATGTATGGGAGAGCGGCAGGTAGCGCCAGGTAATACGTGTCGCTGTGAAGGAATTTGCAGCGGCGCTGTTCGGCCCAGCCGGCTTCATGATGAATGCCGCGCTAGCCGTCGCTCTCGCCGGCGCTAGCCTCATTTAGCTTGATAAATGCGTCATTGTGACCGCCGCCGGGCGTACTTGAGTCGGTAGTCGCCGTTAGCTGCCGCTACCTGGCGCTCGTCAGACACTACCTGGCGCTATCGCTTGATGAATAAGGGCCACAGTCCTGGGGTAATTGCATGCATTCTGTATAATGCCTTCCAAGGCTTAGTGGGGGCCTGACTATAAGCGAGGGGGGGGGGGGTAGTTAGACTGAGGGTTGGTGCTTGAATGGAGGCATACCAAATCAGGAAGACTGGGGGTGGGTTAGACAGAACTTAAAGGGAAACTATAGTCATCAATTCCTTATACACATTTTGGCTGCAAATTTAGTGTTCTCTATCTGCTGTATATCCTATTTGATCCCCCTGTGTTCTAATCTACTGCATCACCAGTTTAGCCCATATTTCCCTGTATGCTAAACCACACCAAAAGCAAGTACCAATCATGTTCCTATGCATTCTGTTTCCTGTCCCCTCTGTCCTTCCATTTACACCCGCTAAATAGGGTGGCCATTCAATGAATTGTGATGACTGCTAGCAATTTTGATGATAATATTACACATCTAAATATTTAAAGGTATAATACATATATCCTTAAAGGAGCAGTATCGCAAATTTTTCTTGGTGACCTATATTTAAATGTTACTTTGAATGTAGGTAAGAGTAAGAATTACAAATGTAGAAAAAAATGATGTCTGTGTTGTGCAGCTGGAGACTAATAGCTCATGTTTATGTCTGCTGAGTGTCGGGGCCCGACACTCTGGCCTGTTCCACGCTGAGGAGAGAGGGAAACAATGTAACAAAGTATCAGCTGTTCAGTGCTGGCAGCCGTCCAGCATAATATTGTAACATTGCCTGGCCAGAACTCATATATCTAAAACAGAGAGAAAAGCTCTAGAAGTCATTTAGCTGATTGGTAAATAAAATGTCAGTTTGAACCAGAGAATCATTGGTTCGAATCTCAGACTCACCAGTTTTCTTTTTTTTTTTTTTTGGGGGGGGGGGGTTATTTTATTTCAGAATTGGATTTTTGGGTTTACATCCTGTTTTTTGCTCTAAACATTTTTTATTTTGACAGTTTTCCCTTCATGTTGGCTCTGCTGCAGAATCTTTCAGTTTACCATTTTCTCTCTCTTTTCTCAACACATTTTTCCATATGATCTTTCTTTCAGCTTTGTGTGTTTTGAGCAAAGCCCAACCCAGGATTTTCACTATCTGGAGTTTTGTTTTGTGCCCCTAGGGGCATCCCGACTTGGGATGCCCTGATATGTGAAATCCCCAAGTTCGCCTGTGAAAACGTACCTTTCCCTGTCCCATAGCGCATGCGCGGGCTCTCATCCAATCAGTGCTGTTTGCACACAGATGGGGAGCCTGAGCAGTAACCTTCCTGGCCGCCCGGCCTGTCTAAATGACTATCTGCGTGAGCGCGCCAGAAAAATGGGGGGATCTGTGGTTATCCAGGGGTCGTTTCACATAGTGGGCATCCTGATTTAGAAGGCCCAAGGGGGAAGGTCAATGGCCGGGTCTTATAGACTTCAGGGTCGGCCACTCAGTGTTTTGTTCCACTTTAATACCTTTAGATTTTCCTGCAGTTATTCAAAGATGAATTTCAGTTATTTTCAGTCAGTTTAGTTTATTTTGTATAGATTTTACACATTTGAGTCACCTGGTCTCATAACAAAACCAGCACCTCACACACACACACAGCCGTTACCACTGATTACAGTGTCAGCCTTTGAGGTAAAGTGTTGCTAGGAGACCAGTGGGCTACATGAAGCAGCTCACTAAATACAACCCAGCAGATCCCCCTATTCAGCAAATGGACTGAGCCATTGTCATTATACAATTTAAAAGTAAGGCATATATTTTTTCCTTTTTCTATCGCCACATTATTTATACACATGTTAGAAGCTATTGTGTGGCTATTTAATTATTTATCTTTTTTAATGCAAATTTCGCGATACTGCTCCTTTAACCTAATCAATGTTACTGATTCCAATTTAGAATAATAATAGAAAAAAAATTATAATTTATACAGTCTGTGTGGCATATCATTTGTTAACACTTACATGCCTTTCATGGAAAAAAATTGATCCAAAAATCATGAACTTCAACAAATTTAGTCCCCCACTTAAGAACCTCTACATTCTTGGCTACTAATGCTTCATGTGGCCTTGATTATAGCTTGCATATTATATCAGTTTCATAATTACAAGGCACAACTTTCCATTCCAATTCTATTGTGGCTATATACAGTAATCTTGCCATGCTGCTCGTGTACACCCATTCATAACACACACACACACACACACACACACACACACACACACACACACACACACACACTCACACACGGCAATCAAATCAGAGACAGTCCTGAGAAAATTTCACTTGTGGTTCTTGAGTTGACCACATGTAAGTATTATGGAATCTTTCAGGTCGGGATTGTGAGAAGTGGTCAGGATGGAGGCAAATTCTCTGTTTACACTACAGTGTGTGCATTGTGAAAAAACAATAAAAAAGGAAACACAAAGCCCACATAGATCCCACATCCAGAGTTTACTTTGTATTTTTCCCAGAGCCTCACAACAGACATAGCAGGACAACTGGAAAATTTGAATATCAAAGACCTTAAAACCGTAGACCAGCACATATGTACAGCTTTCTTCTATCTATCTATCTATCTATCTATCTATCTATCTATCTATCTATCTGAACTTCTTTCTCTGACTATTTCCCTGTCTGTATCCACTGCATTGTCAGATATATATGACCAGAAACAAAAAACAACCCTGCAATCTGACATTATTTGCAGGGGATTACATTGAAGAGTGTAGTTGCTAGGGGTTCAGCAATTTTCTGCTCAACCAAGAAATAACAACAGCGCAAGTATGGAACTTTCAAAAGTGTTTACGAAGGTTGGGCAAAGTGACCAAACCCATTAGATCCAATCAGCAGATATGTCACACATCAGCAGATATGTCTTCAATTGCTTGCCCAATCTACAACACAAAAATGGTGCCACGTCTTAAAGAAGAGCAGCCGTTGGCCTAGAGTATATAAATGGCCCTACAGTGGTCTCCCACCTTGGAGGGCATCTCAAGCAAAAGGGGGCACAAGCACTAATATTGCCTAGGGCAGCATGAACACCAAATATAACCCTGCATAGACTGAGAGGAAAAGGAGGGTAACACTATAACTGACAGCGTAGCCAGCTAAGGATGAGCTCGTATCAAACAACGGGTGTCTTTTTCCCAGAAATTCGTGTTCGAGCTTTGGATGCTTGACAGTGCTGCTGGCTTCCCTTGCATTTTGGAGCTCTGCTTACAGCCGAAACAGGCAGCTGACAGCGTGGCCAGGTTCCCCTATTCTCCGGATTGGACCCGGCCGTGCTGTTAGCTGTACCACCACTACTGGAGTTTCCCCCCCAGTGACAGTTCTTATATGCTCAGATGAGAGGTCTCTGAGTATGTGCATCACTGGAGGGCAGTACATGAAGTGGTTTCCCAGTAAATCAACTCCATTCCCTGCCCTCCAGAACACACATGGAATTGTCCCCCATCATCTCAAATGCCGGCAGAAGTGGTCAGAATGACTCGCCGCTGGAGGTATGGGTATAGTTTAAATTGAGAATAATAAAAAAATGTGTGTGGTCTCTTATTTATTACTTTAACTGTTTGTGAACTAGTCCAATGGACCTCTATACTAGTTTATATGGTGGGGGAGTTGCAAGCCACCTGCCCAACATGCCGCTGGTGGCCTTACAGATAAACCTGCTCACCCAATGGCTAGGGGGGTGCGGAAGTGCTTGATGCCCATCGGCACAGGCCCAGTGCTCTTTCTTAAAGAGCAGTGGGGCCCCGCCAAAGAGCATAGGATCTAGGGAAGGGGGACCTCACTATATATATATATATATATTACATATATAACACCACCAAAGTTCGGATGCCCATTGACTTCTATGGGGTTCAGTCTTCGGGTCAAGTTCGGAGCAAGTTTTCACTTTTCAATAAAGTTTGGCAGAACCCAACAAACCCTAACTTTTAACCCAAGTTTTACCAGATTACCAGGATAAAAATATATACTGACTGTCTTGGGAAAAAGAATGATGTTATCTATTCCCATGGTCTGTTTTCAGTTTATGAGCTAATGTCCTCTCTGCCAGCCTCTGTCCTCATTCATGAAATGTTGATCTAAAGAGGCACTGCTGAATTTCACTGACATCATTGCATAACTCATAACTAATTTGGGCCGTAAGCAAAAAGTACAAGTTTAAATTATTTGGCTGATTTATTTAATCTTATTTAATTTCCCAAATGACCTCATGCTATGGGCATTATCAAACAAAAGAGGCTCTGCATATTTTTAACCCACAACAAACCGTTAACGTTTTAAAATCCCCCTCTAGTCAAATAAAGCTAGAGGGTCTTTGAACTAGGCAGTGGGGGGGCATCCCATTGAGGGATACCAGGCTAGAAGCCTGACCCATGTTCTAGGACTTACTTACTTATGTGATCCTTCATTTCAGCCCCTGGAACATGACCCCAGGTGACCACTGGCGATGAGTGGATTTCACCAGACAGGCGCCAGATGGATCCCTGCCGAACTTTGTGGGTTCATGCGCCCGAAGCCGGATTTCACATGGAAATACATGCGCACATTCAGCATTCTGGCCGGACCATATAAAAAGCTGATTAGAAATCCTAGGCACCAGATATGGTATTTAGTCTGGGATAGAGGCTGGCGTGAGGTCTAGTGAGGGTTGGACTCACTACTGCTGCACTTATACCACTGGCTTGTCACTACTGTAAAGACTGGGGTAGGGGTTCCCCCTCATACCACAACTAGCTGTAAAGACTGGGTGAGTGTGCCCCTTTATACCAAACTTACTGTACAGGCTGGGGTGAGTGTGTCCCCTTATACCACAACTTGCTCTCAGCACTGGGGTGAGTGTGCCCCTTTATAACACAACTTGGTCTAAATACTGGGGTGAGTGTGCCCCTTTATACCACAACTAGCTGTAAAAACTGGGGTAAGAGTGCCCGCTTATAGCACAACTAGCTGTAAAGACTGGGGTGAGAGTACCCCCTTTATACCACAACTAGCTGTAAAGACTAAGTTGAGTGTGACCCCATATACCACAACTAGCTGTAAAGACTGGGGTGAGAGTACCCCCTTTATACCACAACTAGCTGTAAAGACTGGGGTGAGAGTACCCCCTTTATACCACAACTAGCTGTAAAGACTAAGGTGAGTGTGACCCCATATACCACAACTAGCTGTAAAGACGGGGGTGAGTGTGCTTCTTTATACGACAACTAGCTGTAAAGTCTAAGGTGGGTGTGACCCCATATACCACAACTAGCTGTAAAGAATGGGGTGAGTGTTCCCCTTTAGACTTGCTGTAAAGACTGGGGTGAGAGTGCCCCCTTATACCACAACTAGCTGTGAAGACTGGGGTAAGTTTCCCCTTTATACCTCAGCTTGATGTAAAAACTGGAGTGAGAGTGTGCTCCCTTATACTACAACTTTCTGTAAAGACTAAGGTGAGAGTGTGCCTTTTTATACCACAACTTGCTGTAAAGACTGGGGTGAGAGTGTCCCCTAATACCACAACTTGCTCTAAGCACTGGGATGAGTGTGCCCCCTTATACCACATCTAGCTGTTAAGACTGGGGTGAGTGTTCCCCTTTATACCACAACCTGTTGTATGGAATTAGTGTGACTACAATAGCATCACATTGATGTATCACACTAGTGTTTTTTTCTGTTTATATTATTAAAAAAATTCCAATGTGACTATAATATGCCAGGCTTTCCAAATGGTTGTTAAAAAGGACCAGAACTGGAATTCGCGCCTATGCCCCTGCATGAAGTCCCCCAGATTGCCCGCTTTACATACCTCTCCGGCGTTCCCACGGCCCAGTGGGCGGCTCTTCTCCAATCAGCTTCTCTGTCCTCTCGCTTGTTCTTTTGGGGTATGGGCAAAGAACATCTTAACTCACCTAAATTAGATATCATGTAAGTTTGCAATGATCTTTAATAACTCTCTTTTATTTGAAATATGGAGGAACATCATTTCAGCACGGAAAGATTTGTTACTAATTATCGGTAAGTGCTTTCATCATAGGTGGAGCCATTGTTGCTTGATATTAATATTATTATTTATGCACATATTAATGCCACTAATGTAATTGAAGCATGAGGCTCGGAACAAGCAGTGCCTTGGACTTTGGAAAATCACACTGTGCCAGAACAACATTGTTATTGCTACTCAGCCAAAATACTTCATGAAACTAATGTCACTCACTTTCCTAATGGTAATCGTGTTCTAAAAACGTGTTTTCTTGCAGATTCTTACTATAGGTACATCATGGTGTGTTTTTTATCTTTTACTTTCCTTTATTTCCTGTTTGTTTCTCCTTTAACAACTATTTTAATTCTCCTTTCTTGTGCTTTCTTTCTTGCCTTTAAAAGGAAAGTCAACTTTCATGGATTTTCCAATCCGACCACAGGTCAGGGCTGCAACAGGTGTACAAGGCTTCCCTTAGCCTTCTCTCACAACCCCGGTATCTGAAGCTGGATGCCTACTTCCAGTTTCAATGAAGGATGTGCAGAGATAAGGCACCAATTATCAGCATATAAAGGGGAAGTCCAGTCACCAGCACCTCTGCAGAAGAGGGCCACCTGCTGGTGGAGCAGCATACAGCAGAGGAAAAGCCAGGAAATGGAACCAGCCAAGGCTAAAACAGGGGAGAAAAAGGCTCCCATAAGAAAACAGGGTAGATATTAGGATAGTTTGGCTAGTGTTTAGTGTAGGAACGTGGTGCTGCGCAGTGGAGGAGTCTAGGCACAGATCAGGGAAGGGCCTCTGATTAGTTCTATACGTTTAGACTCAAATGGTCTGTCAGGGCTAAGAATGAGACTGGTAAATGCTGTTGTGGGGTGCTATGGTGTGACACCCCAGACTGCTCCCCTGGAGGTCCTTGATGGTAGCCAGAGAATTACCCCCAATGCAAGGAACAGAGAGAGAGGACGAATCTGAAGCGCCCTCTGCTGTCATTTGGGGGGGAGGGGACTGTGGGTGGAACAGATATAGACCAACCACAGGTCAAGGTGGGGGAAGGGGACCCTAAATAAGGATTACTGTTGACTGTGGACTGTGCCTGGGTCCTGCTTTATAGGAGACCTGAAAACAACAGGGATACTACGGGAAACAACCCCCTGGGAGCAAGGGCTGCACCTACCATGTCCACAACCAGGGAGAATTCCCTTTCCCAGCCGGGAACTGACAAGGAGTCCTCTACTAGTTCACTCTTAAAGCACAGCAAAATTCCATTGGATGGACACTGATATATACCCTTGAACGAAATTGTGTAAGGATTGAGTACACCCCATTATACATCACAGGAGCACAGAGATGTGAGTAATGGAGTTTGTGACCATAAGAACCTCTTAAAAGTGGAACAGCATCCCAATCAAGGATGCCCCGGGGATTGAAAGCAGTATAAGCTGTGAAGCTTCATGAATTAGGATTGGATTGTGATATTGTACAATACAAGGCCTATGAATATCAGTGCTCATGCTATTTCTGTACCTAACCATAACTACATTGAAATATCAGTGCTCGTGCTATTTCTGTACCTAACCATAACTACATTGAAATTGCCCGAAGAGCTATGACATACTGCAGTTGTGTAAGTCTCCAGGAATTTTAATCATTTCATACACCAGTAAAAGCTGATATTCTAGACTGGCATACGCCTTATATCGTAGCTGTTCACTTTTTTGCAATCAGCAAGCACTCGGCGCTGAACTAAAGTAAAACAGCAATATGTTTTGGATTATTTCTAATAAAATCAAGACCAATAACCTCTTTGTTTTACGTTCAATGTTTTTTTCAAATGTTTAAAAAAAAAGGCAGGGGGCAAGAGAGGTGTTGAGGAAACTTAATAATAACATTAGAAGAAGGGGAGAAAAGCTTTGATAAAAAGCAGACATGGCCTTAAATGCCTTTGTTTCCATGAGGGTAGCTATTGCCAGAGCCGTCAAAGTGACTGTCCTGGGACTTAAAGGGAAACAAAAGCCCTTGATGGCGGCCATCATCGATTGAAATAAAACACTTAAAATCTTTCAAGAACCTATTTTCTGTACCCTTCTTTATACCCTCACAATTGCAAGCTTGTAACAGGCTTAATCGCCATCAAACAGTATATTATGTTTAGAATTCAGATGTTTTTGCAGCTTTTTTTAGCTGAATGTTTTGAGAGGAAAGCTCAGATGACATCATAACGCCTCAAGGGTGATTAGTATGGACTAACAGACTTGCCCCATATGTACACATAATACTGAATCATTGTCAACACCTATTTTTGATCCTGCATCCACTCAAAGCTGAAACGCTGTCTCAACGATTTTCACCTGGTCGCTGCCATCCTTGAGCACCCAGGAGTCTTCTTACTTTCCCAGAATCCCAGCCGTGCTGCTGCCTGGACATAGTCAATGTAAACCACAATGCACAGCAGCAGGAAGTGACACTTCCTCTTTCCTGGACAATGGCAGGAGTTACAAAAGGCGTAAATTAATTTTTATGTGCAGCAACCTGAATTGCTCTAGGGAGGGATGATTATTGGCACGGTTTCTTGTAAGGTTGTTGGTCCAGTTTAATTAACTAATGTCTTTAAAGCAGGGTCAGTTTTAGACAATCTGGAAAATAAAAAGTGAGGCCCAAGCTGGAGCAGAGGCAATCCAGTTTGGAAGCCGGATAGTCCCCAGTATGCGGCATTTGGTTCTCTCAAAGAAAGAAGGGGAACCTGTACCCCCCTCACTAGCGGCTTCAATAGCGGCTCCCTGGCATCAAGAAGAGCACAGCCTGCCGGACGAGGGGAGAGGCCCCGGACCCGACGGACCTGCAGAGAGGAGGAGGGTGAACCACAGTGAATTGGCAATCTCGGGGTTGAATCTAGCTTTGGCCCTGATCCAAAGCCCATCATTAGAACTGACATCACCTGCAAGAACATTCGTCCAGAACCCGAAAGGGCAAAGCACCCCCATCCAGCAATTTTAAATTGAAGAGGGGCAACTATCAGCTAGAATCTATAAGACCCCATTGTTCCAGGGCATCCTGATTTGGGATGCTGCAGTGTGTGTTATCTCCAGTATTGCTGTAAAACTCACATTTTCTTCAATCCCTTGGTGTATGCAAGGAGATGCCCCTGGAAGAGGAGCAAAACCTGGAGAATCCTGAGTATTGTTCTTCCCCATCCAGCAACATAAAAATAATTTAGAATGAATAATCTTGAGGTTGGGAGTTCTCAAACTTGCACTTGTGTCCCTCTCTCCTGTGCTGTACAAGGTGATAAGCAAGGCCGAGTCGCTGCTGGTACATTGTAAAAAGCCAGCCAGGCTAAAATGACACCTCTTTCTCTACTATTCCCCACACAGCACTACATCAATAAAAAATTATACAAAATAAAAATATGGTATAAAACGGGTTGCCTTCCCCCTAATGCCAGCCCTGCCTTGAACAGACGTTACAAGTTGCATGATTTTTACAGTAGCTTAGAGGACATACAGCTAGTATGTTTAGAAGGCAGTCATCCAAGCCAGTGATTGTTTCACTTTGCTGTGTCTGTCTTAGGGATAGGTTCACTTTATCGATTGGTTGAGAACTTGTTGCCTTAACATGTTTGAGTCTATGTTATTAAGCAGCTGTTGTCTGCTTATGGTATCTGTTTGGACAATTGTGGTAGAGGATTGGTGGAGAGCTTAGAGAAGGGCTGGCCACTCGGGTGGGCGTAACATGTGTTTCTCATTAGAGCCACTCAGCTTGGAGAATGTGCAGAGCTTGCGCTATCACACTTCAGCAGCTGATCTCTCTTCCCAGTTATTAAGCAAGAAACATTTCTCAATCAACCAAGCTGTATAAATGTCTAGAATTAAAGGAAGAGATGGCCATTAATTACTGGTAATTATTAATTGATTGTACTGACTACATAACTACTATAAACAAACAGTTTAAAAGTCTTGTTTTTTTTCTCATGTGAAAGTTGATCTATAAAAAAAAGACTTCACAAATTTCTGGAATAAAAAAAGGCATCCTTAGGTTTTTAACCTAGTTCATCTTAAATAGACTGTAAACCCAACTGCAATAATAAGGCAGCAAGTAGGCCACCTGATGCCTGTCCCATTTGCCGCTCCTCTATTTGCTGCAATTCTGGTTAGAAGCCGTAGCAGGGCTCAAAAGTTTTCCCTCCTTTCAATTTTATTGCTCCAGGACCACACAAAAAAGTGGTCTAACCGCTACTCCCTCTCTTAGTGCACTCAGTGTGATGGAGCATGTCAAGCCACAGTTGCCCCACAGCTGTCTCTGACCTCAGCAGAATGCACTCACGTGACATGATATTCCCTTCCAGTTACGGCCCAGAAATTGAAAGCAAAGAAACTGGCGTTGCTTACAAATACATAAGGTGTCTACATATAATCGGAGATTTGAAAATGCATTGAAATGGCTAATTTTACAATGTTTTCTGTATTAAGGGGGGAAAGTGAGAACATGCCTGGACAGGTTCAACACTCCTTTTGAGCTGGCTGCCCTCTAGAAACATCTCTTGTAGAATGCCCAAGCATAAACAACACCAGTAAAGTCTGCAGACACTGGTCTGCTGGCTCAAGTGTGGAGTCACACTCTATATTGTCAAGGAAAGGTCTGATTGCAAAGACTACGTTCCTTGGCCTGTTATGCAACCAATAGCCTGGAGGCTAAGGGCAGACTGATGGTGGGGATAGACTGGTACTGCAGGGAAGCTCCAGGTCATGCATTGGGGGATAGGGTATACTGCAGATAACAAAATGGACAGTTCTGTGGGTTTAACAAGGTGGGAAATCCCAGATCCAAAAATCCCGAATCCAAAGTCTTTTAGGCTATAGAGTTGAATTACCAGGGTTTGGGGATGCTATGAGATCCATTTAATATTTTCCTGACACCTCTCTTACTAATAATATCAGAATGACCAAGGAGAATATCCAAATGGCCGAGATTCCTATGCTGTCAAACTAGGAACTACTTTCTTGGCAGGGAACACAAGAGCAGTTTGAAGGAGATCCCAAAAGATAACCAACTACAAGGGACCCTCCCCCCCCCCACACCAGCATCAGCCTAGCAGAAGACCTTAACATGTTTTACTGCATGTTTAAAGTAGACAAGTAGTCAGCCCCCTTACATTCCATCTTCAGGATTACTCCATGATCCTTCGCCAACTTTTCCATGGTGGAAAGGAGGTTGCCTTACTATCCAACGCAATCCACAACACGGAAAGTGGCAGGACCGAATGGGATGTCATCTCACTGTCTGAAGACCTGCAGCACCCAACTCACCATTTTCCATCAGTTTTCCAGGACATCTTTAAGCACTCCCTGAAGATTGTAACAGTTCCTCCTTGCATGAAGTCCTCCACAATAATACCAGTACCCAAAAACTCCACACCCAAAGATCTGAGTGACTATAGACCAGTGGCCCTCACTTCGGTCATCACAAAAGTCACTGCAGAGGCTGGTGCCTGACTACCTAACAAGGCTCATAAATCACTGCTTCACTTACAGAGGCAACTGAACCTCAGAGGATACTGTGAACAGTACCCTGCAGTTCATGCTAGAACACTAGACAAGCCAGACGGCTATGCTAGGCCATTTTTTTGTACACTTCAGCTATGCGTTTAACACCATCACATCTATTGCTTACAACTATAGAGCTATGTAGCATACTACACAACATTTGCAAATTGATTCTTAACTTCCTCAGTAACCGAAGCCAGACAGTGAAATTAGGCCTGTTCCACTCCAATTGCAGGACTAGCAACACTGGGACCAGGAATGTGTCCTCTCTCCTCTATTGTTCTCCATGTACACAAACAACTGTACATCACCCTTGGACTAAAAATCTTGAAATTTGCTAACTCCACCACAGTCACTGGTTTAATCAGCAACAGTGATGAATAGAGGAAGGTGATAAAAAATCTAGACATGTGGAGCATCGCCAACCATCTGGTCGTGAATTTATCAAAGACAGTGGAGATAGTAGCAGACTTCAGGAAGCTTGCAAACCCTCCTCCTCTCTCAATAAATCTGGGCGGAGCAGAGATCAAGAAAGTGACAAAAACCTAGTTCCATGGAGTAATCCTCACTGACAGCCTGTGCGAGCATAAGAACATCAAGAGAAGTAGGTGATCCGCACTCCTTCAGCAGGAAAATCACAGCATTTATTAGAATCCAATTAAAATAATCTTCATAAAAAAGTAAGCAAACCTTAAAATCTGTGTAGTCCTGGCACAACTGAATGTTAATACAGCCTCTAACGCATTTCGGACCTTGTCCAGTCCTTAGTCATAAAGCATAGGAACATCAAGGCATCCTAAGGAAAGCCCATAACAGACTATACCTTTTAAGGTAACACAGGAGACCATGCCTACCCAAAAAACGATTAGCTGCCTTCTACAACGCAACCATTTCCTCTCCACTTTGTTTCTCAGCTACCACCTAGTTTAGCAGGACCAGCAGAAGCCTAAAAATTTAGCTATAATGCTGACTTGATTGTCACTCATTCACTGCAGAAACAGGTCTGCTGTTGTTTACAGTGGTTGGGTGACTAATTCATCACCTGTAATCCTCAGTGATGTGGCTGCCAGTACTTTTCTTCTAGTGTAGATCACATCAAGGAAGTGAGTATTCTTTTTAACCCCCAGTGTTTTAAGCTGGGGGGGAAGTGAGGACTTCTTATTTTTACTTAAGGTCCTTTTTAAAATTAAGTAAAAGCATGACTATCTGTCCCAATGCTATAGCCTCAAAATCATGGCATGGGGAATACCCAACCCTTCCACATTATCTGCCCCTACGCCACTAAATTGTCAGTATCATCCACTTGGTTATATCCGCCCCTCTGTGCATGACCTGGCAATGATATGGCCCTTGAAGAGCACTCTGGTTTTATCCGCTAGTAATGGGCAGCCCTGGTAAGTAAAATCATGGGCTGATACCAAGGGTTGCCTGGGGGACCCCAAGGGGCCTCTTTGGCTGCAGTTTTCTTTTAGAGTCTTTATATATGGAGAAAGTACAGCAGTCTGGGCAAGGTGTTCCCACCTGTATAGCTGCAACTTGAACTTCACGAGCAAGATTTGTCTTGGCCACAGATTTGCTATGCAGAATCAGAAAAACAGAGTGACGCCCACACTCCGAAAATCGTTCCAGGTCATGAGGCTTGTACTGCAAACAAGGCCTGAGGTTTTTTTAGAATTCCTTTAAATCGTTTTTAGCAAAGTCAAGAAATTTCTTATAAGTAAAATAAACACGTGGGACCGAACACAGATGGAGGAAAGTTCAGGGATTTGGCAAGCAGTGAGAAGTAGTACAGTGAATTAGACAGTAAATAGAAATGTTAATATTTGTTCATACTTATGGCTTTTTATGCTTCATTGTCATAAAACTTTGAATCACAGCTGATTTCATTTGTATACTCATGTGAAACAGACTCTTTATTAATTTACACAAAACCACCACTATCACACCCTGTTATTTAGCCCTCGAACTTGGCGCCCCTCTTTCTACACAGTAAGCGAGTCTGAACTGCTTGAAATTATGGTGCATCATTTTAAGGGTATATGTAGAGTATTGACTTTAAAACTAGTATCTATAGGAGGGGTTCCCAATAGGTGGTATGAGTACTACCACTGGTGGTACGCAAGATGTCCAAAAGTATTTCTGTACATTTGTGCATATTTTGTGCAATATAAAAAGTAGTTTTGAGGTTTTTTTGGTGACTAACAACCCTTACAGACCACCCAGGAGGTACCTGAGATAATTAGAAAATAGAATGTGGTACATGATGAGTAAATATTGGGACGCCTCTGATTTAGAGTTTGAGTTTGTGCAGTCAATACCGTAAATAATACAGATCTTTTACAGTCAAAGAGAGGGTCTCCATCAAATAGTAATCTCTAGTTCTTTGGATGAGTGGACTGATCTTGTCATTTGGATGATTGTCTTCAATGTTTCCATCGGTTGTGATCCCTTTATCTCTTCTTCATCCCCCCCTCTTGTTTGTCCTTGATCCTGAGGATAAAAAATGACTGTCACTAGAGTAATTTGAGAATTGGCTAAATATAAATAAACTACTGGACCTCGCCTCAGTTTTTTGCTGGGTGCTACCCCTCTTGTTGACATGATGAGGCTAAAGCTATCACATTATCTTTCTGAATATATGAGGGCATGTTTGAACTGGCCATTTTTTAGTGACTCAAAGTGGGAAAACTTAAACTACTTTGTGTTTGATGGGTGTAGTGGGGGTGTGATTTAGGGTGCGGCTTATTTACAGGCTTTTGAGGAACATATGTCCACAGAATTCTATGTGTATTAGTAGATGAAGTCCTGCCCCAAGTCACATGCTTCATGTTGATGATTGAGCCAATGATGAAGTAGGACAGTGTCAGCAGAGTTTTTGGGGACAGTAGAACAAAATACCTCAAAGTGGGGCATCTGGCTAGTTTAGACATGTTGGAATGTTCATTCAAGGTGCGGGGATTAGAGTTTTGACTTTGTGGTGGAGTCATCTAGGAAAAATATAAAATGTACCAATATTCTCATGGCCAACAATGCAGAAGGGCCAGCCATAGCGAACTGTCGCCCCTGAGTCAGATTTCTGCATGCTGCCTACAACACACACATATGTACATATGTTCACACTCAGATAAAAGCAAGAAGATAGGAGAGAAGAGAAAATGTGGCATAGAAGAAAAGAGAGAGGGGACTTGGAAAACTAAGAAATAGATGGAAAATGCAAAAAGAGAGAGATTATAAAGGGAAGACAGTAATAAAGAGGAAAAAGGAAAGAAAAAGAGAGACGGTGGCATGGGAAAGTGATAGAGAAAAAAAGATATATACAACGAGAGAGAAAAAGAGATGTGGACCAAGGTTCTATGGTCTGAAAAACACAACTTATTTTGAGTTGCGTGTGGAGGGGGTTGCCTCATATGGTATGTGGAAGATATCATTACGTATTGCCTTTTGAGGTGTGAAGGACCAATGCTGATATCAAATTAGAATTTTGTATCATTATAATCTGAGCTGGCCCTGGATATGTGAATTTAATCTGAGTGAGCTTGTATTTTTGTCTTTACAAATGTAATTATTATAAAGGTTGGATCAGTATTGTGTTGTACCGTGTTAGCAATTATGAACAGTAGAAAAGTAAAGAAATAAGGCAGTAACTTTTGTAGGCTAACTAGAAATATTTTAAGTTGAGCTTTCGAGAATACCTAGTTCCCTTTTTCAGACATGATGCTATACAACTGAACCATAAGCACACATTTATATACACATTCCCCTCGATTCAAAGAGCAAAAGTTAATTGATTTCGTATCGAGAATCGTAAGTTTGGGTGGGTGTTTGTCATTTTTTCTTGTTTTTTTGGCCATTTCGTATTCGCACGATCGTTCGCGCATAGACGTATATGAACATACGCATTTCGTACGAGAATCGTATAATTTGCGTTAGTTCGTGTGTTTTTCCCGTCAAAATCGTATTATTTGCGTCCGATCCTATTTTTTACGTCCTTCACATGGGCTTGCGCCCAATTCAGAGAGGTGATTGCTAATTGTTTTGAAGCCCATTAAAGAGCTGCTTTACGAAATGTTTGCCGGCAGCTATTTGGCCTCGGGAGTAGGATGGAGCGGAGCGAGTTTGTGGCACATCAAGGGCTTATGCTTTTTGGCATTGAGTTGATCGAGATGTCTGAGAGCAGATTGCCCCTGCGTCGTCGCATGAACATCGATAGCATGAATGATGTTGAGCTGTTCGAGCTGACCAGGCTTAATCGCGCTTCCCTCCATAAATTATATAGTGAGCTGCGGCCATGGTTAGCCCGCACCACAAGGAAGGGGCATGCAATTTCAGGTATGACCAAGATGCTTGGCTGCCTGCAATTTTTGGCGAACGGCTCGTTCCAGAGGCTGGGTGCCCTCTCTGTGGGGATGTCACAGCCTACGCTGAGCCGCGCACTGTCTAAATTTTTGGAAGGCATGGCTGCCATAACTCAAAAATATATTTATTTTCCAGATGATATGGCAGCCAGAAACGCCATTAAGCTTGGGTTTTATAATGTGGCCGACATGCCCAACGTTATTGGTGCAATTGACTGCACACATGTGGCACTCGTACCTAGGGCAGCCGACGAGTATATATATAGGTATTGAGATTGGTTATTATGTTGCCCAACGTGTCATGTAACCTGTTTTCCTTTGCGGCAGCATATTTGTTTATCCCTCATTTGTGTAGCTGCTTTATCTCGGCTTTTCATTAGTCTTTCCCAATAGAGTGCAGACATGTTTTGTGGTTAATTTATTAGTTTGGGTCAAATATCAATTACCCTTTTTGTATGTTTTTTCCTTAAGGAATCGTAAAATGGGACACTCACTTAATGTCCAGGCCGTGGTTGGTCCGGATATGCGGTTTATGAGTGTCCTTGCCGGCTACCCCGGATCGTCCCACGACTCCTATATCCTCCGGCGATCTGGGTTGTTTCGGAGATTTGAGGCAGGTGAATTTTCGGGGGCATGGCTGCTTGGTAAGTGTGTCCTATTTGTGTGTTATTAAATGTGGCATTAATCTTGTATTTGTTGATATGTTTGTTTTGGAAAACTTGACAGAAGCGTCCAACTGCCTTTTTCTTGGCTCATATATTAGGAACTTACCCAAAAAATCCTTGTCTCGCTTTGGCCTTCAGAATGTTTTCCCTTTAGTTAGGATGTCTGTAAGTTCCTTGTGCCTAAATATATTGGTTTGGAGTTTATACCCAAGGATCTTTGACCTTTGGCTCCTTTTGTACTATTGGTCTTTAAATGTCAAAGTGGACTTAAACTGCATACATTGTAGTTTCCAGTGAAATGTGGATAGGGATCTTTGACATTTGGCTCCTTTTGTACTATTGGTCGTTAAATGTCAAAGTGGACTTAAACTGCATACATTGTAGTTTCCAGTGAAATGTGGATAGGGATCTTTGACATTTGGCTCCTTTTGTACTATTGGTCGTTAAATGTCAAAGTGGACTTAAACTGCATACATTGTAGTTTCCAGAGAAATGTGGATAGGCCCTCAGCAGCATCCTAATTGTAACATGTCTGAAAACTACAAATATATGTAAAATACAAATACCCTTGGCCGTGCAGATGTTTGTTAATTAATTGGTATATAGAAGTGCCATTTTTATTTAGGTTATACCTTAGTGCAATTTTTGGGGGCCCTAATGTGCCCTGTTTTTTTTGGTGAACACTTTACCTTACATCATTATGATATCTGTGAAATTTTTGGTGTTGGTTGTGTTGCCTTTTTAATTTTGATTACATTTAATTCTCTGTTTAAGGTGATTCCGGGTACCCACTTCTACCCTGGCTCATGACGCCTGTGCTGCGGCCCCAGGATGCCTCTCAGGAAGCGTATAACCGTGCGCATCGCAAGACCCGGGCTGTTGTGGAGAGGGCCTTTGGTCTGCTGAAGACACATTTTCGTTGCCTTGACCATACTGGGGGGGCCCTGCAATATGATCCCAAGAAAGTGATCGACATTATAATGGCATGTGCTGTTTTGCACAATTTTGCCATCATGGAACGTGTCCCACGTTATGTGGACAGCCTGCCCTCTTCAGCCGTCGAGGATGAAGTCGAGAATTTTGAGGGGCCCCCCAGTGAGTCTGGCCAATCTGTTCGAGCCAACCTGATCAGCCAGCATTTTAGTTAACTTTTTTCCCTGTCTCACCATTCTGTATGTCTGTGTTATCCTTTTTGTTACATATGTTGTTTTGCCGTAATGTGGCATTACCTCTAAGTAAAACATTTAGACCTTAATTGTTGCCTAATGTATTTCATGTAGTTTCCTTAGCTTTAGCTTTGCATTGTTACACCTCTTCAAACCAAAATTATCTGGTTTAGCCCAAGCTGTTAAAAATGTCTTCCCACTAAAAACGCCACAAGTATTGTAAGTGAATTTTTTGTTTTACTTTGAAAATGAAAAATTATAGTGGTTAACAGAAATCAGTCCACATACATCTGTGGTAACAAATGGATAACATTAAAAAAAAACATCGAGCACATCTACACCTGGAAGTGAGTGGCACAACCAAACAAGGACACCCAGTCCAAAGGCCAGCCTAGTCCAGTCATTAATATTGCCTGTGCCCAGGGATATTTGGGCATGGCCATAATGTCACACAAACATGTCTGCAAACAGGAGGAGCACCAACCAAATACATAGGTAAAGCCATAAGTGGCCAGATAAACTCCACATAGACCTATGGCATTGGCTAGTGGCCTTAAGCATTACTCTAAGGAACTATATGGGAGCAAATACAAAACACAACCTGCCAGAGCAACACAAAATGGATTGTTTGAAACCTCAAAGGACAAGTAAATACAGTGGGGGTTAAGAGAAAAGATGTCCCACACACCCATGGCTTAATAGGGTGGCTGCCCATAATACCCAGGTGGAGGTCCAGGTGGAGGTCCATGGGAATGGGACCTAGCCTGGGCCATGGCAGCATTGTGAATTTGAAACTGCTCCACAATGTTTCTCTGCATATTGGTCATCTCAGCCATGGCTGACTGGATGCCATTACTTGCATTGGCCACGTTGCTGTTGAGGGTACGCAACTCCGCGAGGATGCCCTGTAGACTGGTATGGATGTTGACCATGTCGGCATGCCTTTGCTCACGCTCTGTAACGAGCTGGGCGTCATAAGAGTCCCTTTGTTGGGTCCATAATTGAAGCAGGGCACTCTGCCTCCCCTGGGAAATTGTGGGGCGGCGTAATGGCGTCCGCCGCACAATTACCCTGGCTCTTGGGCGTGCCCTGCCGCGTGGTGTCGTACCCTCAACAGCAACCGGCCTGCTTTGCAAATCCTCAGCAGCAGAGTGAACACTGGGGACTGTAGTGTCAGTCTCCCCATGTGCAAGCACAATGGATGGAGATTCACTCTGCTGCTGAGGATTGGCCAGAGAAACATTATGGAGCAGTTCCAAATTGGGACCCAGGGGGAGTTCATCCGACGTGCCCTGTACGGAGACATCATCATCTTCCTCCATGTCCTGGATCTCTTCCATGAGTGTGCGGGTCTGTAGGGACATATCAAAAAAAAAAGGCTAAGTTGGCGTCCAAATTTTGGATTTCAACAGTTTAACACATTCTTAAGCACTTGTTAGTATTTATGCTACTAAATTAACTTACCGAAAATCTCTGATCTGGGCTCCTATGCTGTACGGACCTGGTAGGCATAACCAAACTGGGGGGTGAGTTTACCCTTGCTGAGGGATCATGCTGGGCTGAAGAAGAGAAAAACAAACCACGTAAACACACACACATAACCTTTTTTAGGATAGGTAATCAAATATAGCTCTATTTGTAATATTATTCAACTCTAGAGCAATGGTGACCTTTGTTCAAACACACGCAAGTTTACATAGGTGCAATGGCTCTGAAAAACTGCTAAGTGACCTCAGTTCTAAGTCATGAAGTGTACCCAGTCAGCATACAACTTTCAAGGCACATTTTTGGATTTAGCCTACCATTCGCTAGGTCCGGGGTACTCAAACAATTGTTTGAAACGCCCATTTCAAGGTATGTGGTGAGAGGTGAATGTCTGGCCATGGTGCTGACGCAGGGGGTGTCTAGTTAAAAATAAATACACTGGTGGAGGGGCTGGAGATTTCAAAGTGCCAACTAATAAAGGCTGCTTGCCCTTGCTGGGCTGGATGGGCCAGAGCTGAGGGGACAGGGATTGGATGGCTAAAGGGGGGAGTTAACGTATTGATGGTGATGGGATGGATGGAGCCAATCTGTTACAAATGTATGGGGCTTATGTGGGGGGGGGCATGGGGGGACTGTGGCAGATGGGCCAGAGCAGGGGCAGCGGGACACGATTGTGGCCAGAGAAATTTTTAAAAAGTTACTGTGTACCTTGCAATGCCACTTCCTGTGCAGTACTTCATATTGCAATGCTATGTTTCAGGGAGCCATGACATTGGGCAGGAGACCAACCACTACATGGCCGATCAAGGGGGCAGCTCTGAGCACGTCAACACAGAAGTAACTGAGTGCAGGGCTGTCTGGGCAGGGGTCCTTGAATGTGGTGCCAAGGTCCGCATTGGGACCCCGGGCCGCCAGTTGAGTCTCGCTGCTCTAGGTCAGATATGTTTGTGGGTGGCTAATTAAATTGTTAACTCAAACACAACTCACACAACCAAAAGGCAACCCATACATAATGATGTGTGTTTTGTGATTGATTCCAAATATCTCACTTATCTTGCGAAACTTCATGACTTTAACAATCCAATTGGACATTTGAACTTTGCCATAATGGCTGTAGGCCTAAATGTGTGATTCCCAGGGACAAAAAGAGGACACAAACAGCCACAGTAGTGCGAGGCCAAGCAAGGCAAACCATAGGGGCATCCCGTTAGCTTGTTACTAGTGAACTGTAGATTATTTAGCAAACAGCCAAACATGCAGATTTAAGAGTACTCACCGTGGGTACGGGTCGGTGAGTCTGTGTCCCTTAGACCAGCATGTCCACCGACCGCGACCGGATGGAGAAGTCCAAGCACAATCTCCTCAGCAGGGGTAAACTCCAATTTAGATGGAAAGCCACCGCCAGTTTTCAGGCTGAAAAGAGAAAATCGTTTGGGACTCAGAAAAGGTGCATACAGTACATCCAAAACATTAGATTTAGCGTAAACATTTAGTTACCTGTAATTATGCCTTTTAATTTCTTTTTGCCGTACAGCATACTTCAGATCAGAGATTTTCTTCTGAATTTGGGACACATCTTTCCTCTCTTCCCCCGCTGCATTTACTTGTCGGAGGATGGTTTCAAACAATTCCATCTTGCGCTGCTTGGTGGTGTGTTTGGATTTGCTCCCATATAGCTCGTCATAGTATAATGTAAGGCCACTAGCCAATGCCATATTTTGGTCATGGGAGAATCTCCCACTCAACTGGCCGCGGCGGAATGTGCGGCCAGATGGTTGGCTTGGCTGCTCCTCCATGTGTGCAGACACATGTGGTGACATTATGGCCTGGGGCTGGGTAGGGGAATGGCCGGATTGGTGGCTTCCCAATGACTGGACTGGACTGGCCAAGGGACTGGGTGTTCTTGCGTGGCTGGCCACCGAACTTCCAGGTGTAGATGTGGTCATGGGGGCAATTCGGGGCCCTCTTGGGGGGCTAGGTTCCCGGCTGGTGCCAGGTCGGGGGCTCTGTTCCCGGCTGGTGCCAGGTCGGGGGCTCTGTTCCCGGCTGGTGCCAGGTCGGGGGCTTCTGGCCCTGGATTGGGTTCGGCGGGCCCTGTAGGGGCTTCTGGCCCTGGATTGGGTTCGTCGGGCCCTGTAGGGGCTTCTGGCCCTGGATTGGGTTCTTCTGGGCCTGTAGGGGCTTCTGGCCCTGGATTGGGTTCGTCGGGCCCTGTAGGGGCTTCTGGCCCTGGATTGGGTTCTTCTGGGCCTGTAGGGGCTTCTGGCCCTGGATTGGGTTCGGCGGGCCCTGTCGGGGCTTATGGCCCTGGATTGGGTTCGGCGGGCCCTGTAGGGGCTTCTGGCCCTGGATTGGGTTCTTCTGGGCCTGTAGGGGCTTCTGGCCCTGGATTGGGTTCGGCGGGCCCTGTCGGGGCTTCTGGCCCTGGATTGGGTTCGGCGGGCCCTGTAGGGGCTTCTGGCCCTGGATGTTGTTCTTCTGGCCCTGTAGGGGCTTCTGGCCCTGGATTGGGTTCGGCGGGCCCTGTAGGGGCTTCTGGCCCTGGTTTGGGATCTGCGGCCTCTGGCTGTGCTTCGGGGCCTGGATGGGGTTCGGGCCCTGGATGGGGTTCGGGCCCTGGATGGGGTTCAGGCCCTGGATGGGGTTCGGGCCCTGGCTGGGCTTCGTGCCCTGGATTGGGTTCTTCGGCCTCTGGCTGTGCTTCGGGGCCTGGATGGGGTTCAGGCCCTGCTGCGGGGCATGGGTTTCCGAACTGCCCTACTTGAAGGCATGGCAGCTTTTTGGCTGCAGGAGGGGCACGGGGCTTGGGGCCCCTTTTTTTGGTACCTGAGGGTCCAGGGTCCCTTGGTGGGGCCGAGGTGGGAGTCTTGCCTCTCAGTTTTCGGCCAGCTTGCTGGGACCTTGTTGTGGGGCCCTCCGCGGACTTGCTTGGTTGGGGTCGCTTGCTCATCGCCTTTTTTGGTGCCATCGTACACAAATGCTCAAAGAGAATGAGCTTTGGGTGCAGGGACCTTTAAATAATGAGCCCAGCGTGTGACGCCTATGCGCACGACTACGCGCTCGTACGAACGTACGTTCGAGCGGAACCAGGAAACCGCTGGGGTTTCACTTATCTGCTGCCTGGAAGAAGCATAAAGATGGCGCCCACTATCTTCACCCGTCAACAGGAAGAGATCCTCATGCTGGTAAGTGGCTGCCTGTGCATTTTAATCGAATAGTCAATGATGGCCTAAATGTAAATGATGCGTTTGGAACTAGTTTGGGGTATCTTAATGTTTAATCACTGGCTCCTCACACTTCATCCTCAAGGGCCGAGCCTGGCCACGTTTTCAACTGTCTATGCTGATGTCCTAATTCGGGCAATTGCTCCGGCTTAGCAACAGTTAATTAACCTGTGGAGTAGCGGGGCGAGCTGGCAAACCTGGCCTGTCTCGGACCTTGATGCGGATGTTTGAGGAACACTGTTTTCCTAAGCCATAAAAACACAACGGGAAGCCACACACGTGGTCCAAAAGCCTAAGCATTAGGCTACATCTTGGATGTTTAAACCATCCTAACATGCCATAGATGCAGGTGGCCTGATTCTTGATGTTGGCTATTATCTGTATGTACATGGTGTGTGATACATATAACATAAGACCAGACTGTCAATCACAGTCAACGTCCTCTTTAAGGCAGTCCCCAAAAATGGCGGCCACTCGAAATGTGTGTGTTAATGACATTAAATTCTCAACTTGTGATGCAACACATATGGGTCTGTGTGTAAAAGTAAAAGCTCTGTGTCCATTATGTTTTTCAGATCATGCTTCAGCGCCGGTATGACTTCGCGCCCAATGTGTGCGAGAAAAGGGACATCGCCCGGGAGATCATCGCGGAGATCCACCGTGTGACCAGCACCACCTTCACTCACACCCAGATAATGCAGCATTGGTCGGACCTGAAACGTCTGCACATGCCCCGGGTGCGGAGGTATTTTGGGATCCATTTCCCAAGTAAGTACAAAGCAATTGCATGGTATATGTTCCAAATGTCTAAGTTATGCCTTTATTTATAATGACTTTTCTTTGGTAGTGTTGGAAATGGATTTCAGAATTCGCCGCACCCGGAGACGTACAGGCCGACCAGTGCTGCATGACTCTGCATCTGTGAGTGAAGGTGGTGGATCTCCCGGGCGACGGACCTACCCCTCCTCTGTGGCCTCCTCAGACCAGCCCCTGGACCTTACCACAGAGGAGGGGCCAAGGCGCGTGGGCGTGGAGTCATACCTGGCCACGCATGGGGAAGGCTCTGGTATGTCACTCTTCATGTATAGGCACAAAGATATACATGGCAGGCCAAAAACTAAGTTATCCTTTATTATGTATTTGTAGAAGCTTCTGGAGCGGGTGAGATAGTGGAGGAGGAGGCAGCAGAGATGCTTGAAGTCGATCCTGGCGAAGGTGAGTGATGTCAGCCAGACTGGGAGCCAGATATGTTGGGAATAGTGACTCTCTACAAGTACTAACCAAATGTCACATGTTTCTCCAGGGACTTCTTCACAGCAGAGCCAGGACCAAGGGCAGCCTGTTGGCCCCAACCAGCCATCTGTCGGCCACCAACTCCGTAAGTCTCCATGCCATTATTCATATTAATGTTTGCTTAGCTAATAACACACACATAACTAAAGGCGTAGCCAATGTGTAGTTCACACTTTCATGTGGGCACTTCGTTAGCTTAAAGAGGACCCTAACTAGTATTAAGAACCAAAGACTTAGCCATCACACTGTACCTACAGATTAGAAACATGGAAAAACACCCTTCACCCATCTAATGCATGTTATTAGACTGAACAAAACCAATATTGGGGAATATGGAATGCACAATATTTACAGGCAGCATGGGATACAGATTGAAAAAAGGAAGGTGCTGCCATGCATTGTGTGAGTGATGACCTTTCCCTCAACCCAGCTATGCTCTGGATTCCCAACGCACCACTGTAACCTACTCCCCTGTACTTTATCCAACTCTCCACTCCTCATTAAGTGTTATGCTTCAGAGTCCAGATGGCGGCGCTGTAATCCCCAAAAAACCCTAAATAACTTTGAGGTGGTGCAGAATCATTTGTGAATAGTTATTGGTTTTCATTAAATAATGTTGAAGGTCCGGTTTAAGGAGTTTAAACACTTACCTGTGGGAAATGCATTAACTGTATCCCTTTGAAGAAGGACATATGTCATGCATTTACATGTATTTGATTAACCCTAAATCTATTTCCAGCATACAAACCGGTCTGGGACTCCTATTTATGTTTCTTTCTCTATTGGTTACAGGGATGATCCCCCAAACCTTGGCGGGAAAAAAAAAAAGAATGAAGGAGTTGGTGGCCGAGCTGCTGGCCATACAGGCGACGTTGGGGCCAACAGATGAAGAAGACGAGGAGGATTAGTGCCCTTGGTCCTGGCTCCTTTCTTAAAGTTGTTTTTAAAATTTTAACAAATTTTAACAATTGTTTTATAGTTTTGTTTAAAAACCAAACAAGATGTTTTTTTTTTAAAAAACCAAAAAAAAAAAAAAAAAAAGGTGTTTTACTGTTAAAAAAATACCAAATATTTATATGTGATTTTGATTGAAAAAAAAAAAAAAAAAGGTTTACAAAAAAAAACCCCCCAAAAAAAAAAAGTTTTTACAATGAATCCAAAAAAAACAAAGAAAATATTTTAAATAAATTATATTTTAAGCCTTCAGAAATGTGTCTTTTCTAATATGCACACACCCAAAAAATTACACAAACCAGAAACAACACACTTAGAAACATATAGACATATGTAAATTATGTGATATTCTTACGTTTTATGGACCGAGAAATGAAGTGGGATGCAGCCGCTACGGGGTTTAGGTAAGTTTGAGGGACCGAGAAATGAAGTTGGATGCAAGCGCTAAGGGGTTTAGGTAAGTTTGAGGGACCGAGAAATGAAGTGGGATGCAGCCGCTAAGGGGTTTAGGTAAGTTTGAGGGACCGAGAAATGAAGTTGGATGCAAGCGCTAAGGGGTTTAGGTAAGTTTGAGGGACCGAGAAATGAAGTGGGATGCAGCCGCTAAGGGGTTTAGGTAAGTTTGAGGGACCGAGAAATGAAGTTGGATGCAAGCGCTAAGGGGTTTAGGTAAGTTTGAGGGACCGAGAAATGAAGTTGGATGCAAGCGCTAAGGGGTTTAGGTAAGTTTCTGGTTGAGGGTGCGCATGCGCAAGATCTTATAAACATACGAACGCACGAATCTAAGAGGCCAAAAACCAATGAAAACAAGAGTCAAACGCAAGTAATTGGAAGAGCTTGACGATGGAAGCAGCCGAAAAAACAGGCTGCCGCCGCAACAGGTGAGCACATGAACGTGATTTTTACGATTGGCAACTGACTGAGGCAAGTTCGGGAGATATCATACGAACGGACGTATATTTTAGGATAGAAACGTATTTGCTTATTGAATCACTCGCAAGTTCATACGAACGCACGAGCGGACGTGAAAAATAGGATGATCGTGAGCCAAATCCAAGCTGTTACATGTTTCTTTGAATCAACCCAATTATGTACAAAGAGAACTGGGTATTCTCGAAAGTTCACCTTAAAACATATCTAGTTAGCCTGCAATAGGTATCGCCTTATTTATTTACTTCTCTACTAAGGGTTGGAACAAGAACACTTTAGAAAGTTCTGATATGCCTGCTGTTGGGTGACGGTGACAAGTCCTCCTGTTGAACTTGAGTTTCAGTATAGCCAGCTGCAGTGATCCTCATATGCAGCATCAGTGGTTTTGGTAATGTACAGACCACCCTTAAAGCAAAGTGAGCATGGCGAGTGAATAAACCACCATTCTTCATGCAAAAGGAAATGCTGAACTGAACTGTGATAATGACTTTTAAGCAGTAGCTCCCACCAGCTGTAAACGGTAATTGTGGTCTCCAATCTTCCGTAACCATATGCTGTAAATTGCTGCTTATGCCTCCAAATACTGTATTCACTTATCCCCCATCATCCTTACTGAGCTCTCCATGTTATCACACTACCTGAAACAGCCAGTTGTGGGTAGATGCTTTTGTTGTGCACAATGGCTTGTTTTTTTTCAGATCATCTAGGGTGGTAGGGTCCTGAATCCTAAACTGAACACTTATACGTATCAAACACCAAAGCTCGGTCTATGCTGTAGCAGCTTGTGACTTCCCCTGCTATCCTCATACTGTGCCCGCAGACATTAAAGAGCATGCACAACAAGAAAACCAAATTGGAGCATCACATGCACTGTGGGTTCAAGGACCAAGGTAAGTATGTGGTGATTCCCTTGGTTGATACGAAGAGAAGGCATCTGAAAAGTGTGGCGGGTTAAGGGTTTTGGTCCAAGAGGGCATCCATCTCTTTATGTTCCTATTTACATTTGTTAGATATTTTGTTTGAATAATTATTCTTTATTTCTTCATTACATAGATAGAATACTATTTTAATTTTGTAGTCAATTGTGCAAATAAATATAAATATGTATTTTGGTAAAACCTGAACAATTGTCCATAAATGAGTCCACTAACCGAAGGATTATATACAAAGCAGAAGTCAGCTGTTAATGGGACCACCGTCATTCTAGCAAATCCATTCCAAGAGTAGAAGATGGAGAACATTCCAGAATACATACACTAATAATGTAAACAGTTATTGGGTCTACCAATAAAAAGAGGTTGCCCATCCAACATGATGGCTCTGGAAGAAAACCTTGATGTACAGAAAGAACGTCAGGACAAGAAGTTTGCTTATGGTTACCTAAGCAAAGATTAGAACTTGTTAATCCTAATTTTGTGATCAGAACACATAAGCCAATGAAAGAGTTATTTGTTTGTCCACAGTACAGTCCCAGTCTTATACTAACACAAAGCACAGTGGTGAATTGGTTTGGTACAGCTTTGGTGCATTATGGCCCGGGCCCTTACCAGTCATAGAAGCTCCTATAAATCCTTGATTGCGCCAAAAGTTAACTGAGGATAACAAAAACACATCTGTCACAAGACTGAAGCTCAACCGCAAGTGGCCCTTGCAATGTCTTCATTCCAATAAATACACCAAGGAATGGCTAAAAACAAAACAATTTAACGTTCATGTCCAAATACACAGTTGAAATGTTTTGCAGATGCTGAAAAAAATGCATGGATGAGTGGGAGTCAGATACTGGTAGACGTTTATCATAATGAATGCCTTCTAGAGGTTGTTTCTAAGGCAATACCAGCTATTACAGCCAGGGGGAAACCAATCTATATACACATTAACTTCCGCCCACTGTATCCCCCTTGCAGACAGTGTAAAATTATCAATTTCAAAGATCTCAAAATCCAAGCATATATGTAAATAACTTATGTGAAGATACTTTCTTTGCTTCAGTTTCTGGGTCATGGCTGAGCTGGTAAGGATTTAACATGGTCTTGAGCATGCTATGTTGTGCCTAGGACTGGTTGACCCCTGTGGCTTGCCATGCTCACTCATGCTGAGAGCTCCAAGAGAAAGAGTGTCTGAAAGACCACTATTTGCGTGGTCCTGGAGGAATGAAATTAAAAGGAGGGCAATTTTGGAGCCCTGCTACAGCTTTTACCTTTCTCTGCAGGAAATAGTGGTGAGGCACATGGGACAGGCATCAGGTGAACTGCTTGCTGCCCTGTTTTACAGGTTACAGGTTACAGGTTTAGGTTTACAGTCCCTTTAAAGTGGACGAAAACCCAGGCTTTTGGTCTTTGGCCTCTGGGCATCACGATCGAGGGTGCCCCACTGTGTGAAACCCCCCAAGTCGCCCAATTTCAATTACCCTTCCCCAGTCTTATGGGAGATGCACAGGCCTCTCTTCCAATCAGCACGCTTGTCTAATGCGAGTGGATCCGAGCACGCTGGTGGACGCTTCCCCACTACCCTTTAACAGGGCACAGGCACATGCCCCGCTAAAGGGATAGGGGGATGCGGCCGCTGCTCGCACATGCACCATTAGATCCCAATCAGGGTGCCCCAGGAGGAGCAAGTATGCCTGTCCTGGAGTCTCATAGACTCCAAGTATAGGCATACGGATTTGGGATCACTAAGGGTGTGGATGCAGCGGTACTAACCACAACTGTTCCGTTATTTTGGTTCATTTTAAGTGTGAAAAGGACTGTGTCTGTCTAAAGATGGGCAAACCCCCCAAAATTTGGTTTCTGAAAATTTGTTTGAACAGTGAATAAACGCTCGTGTTAAGATACTCGAACATGAACCCATTCTCCATTGAAAACAATGGGGACCCAAACTGTGTGGGGTGGCTGTGGTGGGGGGGTCAGAGCATGCAGCAGAAGTGCTGCTGTAACTTAATTGAGCCCCGATCCTCTTCTCTCAACTGCGTAATGGCGGCAGCAGCAGCACTTCAAAATGGCCCAAGCCGGGGCTACAAAAAGATGGCCGCCAGCTCCCTTAAAGCGGACCAACACCCTCCAAAACAACATTATTCTAATCACTTAAATATAAAAAAACACTTACCTTTTGATGACTTTTGCAGCCTTCTGTCCCTCACAGCACCTGTAATCTTCATACTTTTTCGCCGGAAGTCCCGCCCTGCATCTCTTGTCCGTTCATTACCTTCCTGTCAATCACGCTTCTGGGTTAATTTGCATTTCTTGTCCGTGGAGCAGGTCTCTTCAGCTGTCGCGCGATTTTGCTTGCAGTTCCTCATGTCTCAGCGTCATCGGGTGGGGGGGTTGCCTCTCTCAGCTCTCGGGAGCGTGCACGTCTCCCAGGGCTGTTTGCTAGCTGACCTCATGTGCTCAGCCATGATTGGCTGGAGGCACCTGAGCCTCCGCCTCCCCTCCTCTCACTCCCCTCCCTCCTCCTTCCATTCAGCGTCTGCTCTCCTCTCGTCTCATCTCGTGCTGGATGCGGTAAGTTTACTTTTCTTTCATAAATGTCTTGGTCAAATGTGTTTGTTTACTGTTTAATTCACTGTAATGTACTGCGCCACTGAGAATGTTATGGGGGGATTCTGCCTGCTGAGCATGTTATGGGGGGATTCTGCCTGCTAAAAATGTTATAGGGGGATTCTGCCTGCTAAAAATGTTATGGGGGGATTCTGCCTGCTGAAAATGTTATGGGGGGATTCTGCCTGCTAAAAATGTTATGGGGGGATTCTGCCTGCTGAGCATGTTATGGGGGGATTCTGCCTGCTAAAAATGTTATAGGGGGATTCTGCCTGCTAAAAATGTTATGGGGGGATTCTGCCTGCTGAAAATGTTATGGGGGGATTCTGCCTGCTAAAAATGTTATGGGGGGATTCTGCCTGCTGAGCATGTTATGGGGGGATTCTGCCTGCTGGACATGTTATGGGGGGATTCTGCCTGCTGAAAATGTTATGGGGGGATTCTGCCTGCTAAAAATGTTATGGGGGGATTCTGCCTGTTGTAAATGTTATGGGGGGATTCTGCCTGCTAAAAATGTTATGGGGGGATTCTGCCTGTTGTAAATGTTATGGGGGGATTCAGCCTGCTAAAAATGTTATGGGGGGATTCTGCCTGCTGAAAATGTTATGGGGGGATTCTGCCTGCTAAAAATGTTATGGGGGGATTCTGCCTGCTGAGCATGTTATGGGGGGATTCTGCCTGCTGGACATGTTATGGGGGGATTCTGCCTGCTGAAAATGTTATGGGGGGATTCTGCCTGCTGAAAATGTTATGGGGGGATTCTGCCTGCTAAAAATGTTATGGGGGGATTCTGCCTGCTGAGCATGTTATGGGGGGATTCTGCCTGCTGGACATGTTATGGGGGGATTCTGCCTGCTGAAAATGTTATGGGGGGATTCTGCCTGCTAAAAATGTTATGGGGGGATTCTGCCTGTTGTAAATGTTATGGGGGGATTCTGCCTGCTAAAAATGTTATGGGGGGATTCTGCCTGTTGTAAATGTTATGGGGGGATTCAGCCTGCTAAAAATGTTATGGGGGGATTCTGCCTGCTGAAAATGTTATAGGGGGATTCTGCCTGCTAAAAATGTTATGGGGGGATTCTGCCTGCTAAAAATGTTATGGGGGGATTCTGCCTGTTGTAAATATTATGGGGGGATTCAGCCTGTTGAAAATGTTATGGGGGGATTCTGCCTGCTAAAAATGTTATGGGGGGATTCTGCCTGTTGTAAATGTTATGGGGGGATTCAGCCTGTTGAAAATGTTATGGGGGGATTCTGCCTGCTAAAAATGTTATGGGGGGATTCTGCCTGCTGAAAATGTTATAGGGGGATTCTGCCTGCTAAAAATGTTATGGGGGGATTCTGCCTGTTGTAAATGTTATGGGGGGATTCTGCCTGCTGAAAATGTTATAGGGGGATTCTGCCTGCTGAACATGTTATGGGGGGATTCTGTCTGCTGAAAATGTTATAGGGGGATTCTGCCTGCTAAAAATGTTATGGCGGGATTCTGCCTGCTAAAAATGTTATAGGGGGATTCTGCCTGCTAAAAATGTTATGGGGGGATTCTGCCTGCTGAACATGTTATAGGGGGATTCTGCCTGCTGAACATGTTATAGGGGGATTCTGCCTGCTGAAAATGTTATGGGGGGATTCTGCCTGCTGAAAATGTTATAGGGGGATTCTGCCTGCTGAACATGTTATAGGGGGATTCTGCCTGCTAAAAATGTTATAGGGGGATTCTGCCTGCTGAAAATGTTATAGGGGGATTCTGCCTGCTGAAAATGTTATAGGGGGATTCTGCCTGCTGAACATGTTATAGGGGGATTCTGCCTGCTAAAAATGTTATAGGGGGATTCTGCCTGCTGAACATGTTATAGGGGGATTCTGCCTGCTAAAAATGTTATAGGGGGATTCTGCCTGCTGAAAATGTTATAGGGGGATTCTGCCTGCTAAAAATGTTATGGGGGGATTCTGCCTGTTGAAAATGTTATGGGGGGATTCTGCCTGTTGAAAATGTTATGGGGGGATTCTGCCTGCTAAAAATGTTATGGGGGGATTCTGCCTGTTGAAAATGTTATGGGGGGATTCTGCCTGTTGAAAATGTTATGGGGGGATTCTGCCTGCTAAAAATGTTATGGGGGGATTCTGCCTGCTGAAAATGTTATAGGGGGATTCTGCCTGCTGGACATGTTATGGGGGGATTCTGCCTGCTGAACATGCTATCAACTTACTAGCTATTCTCATGTCAGTTTGGCTTAGTAGAAAATAAACTGAGCACAAACCTCTGATTTCCTGATAGCCCAGGCATGCACCATGTGATCGCCAGAAAGGAATACATGGCAGGGCATCCCAAATCTGTATAGCTCATGGATGGACAGATCAGCATACCTGGAGTCGATAGGTAGATGGGAGGGGGGGCATGCAGATTCCAAGTGCACCTCCTTTCTGTTCATATCAATAAACATATAACAATACCGCAAGAGTATTGTTTGGGATGCCCCAGGGATGAGAAAATCAGCCTCCCTGGAATCTTTTAAACACCAGTTAGGCCATTGTTCCTCTTAAATCAAAATGCCTCGCTCATGCATGGCTTCACAGATATTATGCTAAAACCATTCAATACCACATATTTCCCTATATAAGCATTTTGATACATTAAATAGAAGGTTGCATGTAAACGTTAATTAATAAAAAATATTTACACAGACCTAAATCTAGGACGAGGAGTCTGTTTTAGAGAGTGATAGCCTAAAGCTGTTGCACAGCACCATTCTCGCCATCCTCTGCCACAGGTGTCAGTATCCCCCGTGCATTTGCATTCATTACTGTCTGTGCTCATTTCAACATTCTGACCAGGGGGCCTAAATCCTGGCTATCCTGACTGATTCCACTTGACATCCCCTGTTATCCTGATTTTTAAATTGAAGTAGTTTTTCTATTTGTATTTTATGGACACTACTCCATAGCACCAAAATAAAGTACAGGGGATGTTTGGAATTAGCTCCTTGACGCTATGCTTTCATAATACCTATTTGGGAGTGGAAACAGTTATGATATGTAGGTGAAGTAGCTTTTATCTATATCAGGCGGCACATCATCTTTATTTGATCCGTGCAGTCTGGCAGGAGCGGCCAATGCCGCTCTGACGCCGGCTGCTTGTACGGGGAAGCCTGTCACTCTGCTGCCGCTGCTGCTAGTGCTGGTGTCTGTTCCCTGACAGCGGGCCCAAAAGACTTTAGCTACGCCCCTGGCTGGCACCATGGCAGGGCAGTGGGCGCACACCTGAGGCGGGCACCTGGCGGGAGTCCAGCACTAGCAGCAGCGGCAGCAGAGTGACAGGCTTCCCCGTACAAGCAGCCGGCGTCAGAGCAAGCAATGTGTAGGAGGAGGGCAAAAGGTGCGCGCCCGCACCTAGGAAGGGAGACTCGCGCGCATGCGCGGTAGATAGGTGGAGCGCCGCTTGCATCGGGAGCGAGCGGCGCTTCACCTATCTACCGCGCATGCGCGCGATTTTAACAGGAAACAGAACAGGAAAATTAAGATGGCGCCCGATTTTTTAAAATATAGCGACGCGCTGAGGGAACATACAAGGTAAGTTTTTTTTTTATAACTTTGTTATTCGGGTCTTCCTGGTTATTTTACATATTTTTAAAGTATACATTAAAAAAAAAAGGGGGCAGGGTGTTGGTCCACTTTAAGTGAGGATTTGGTGCCAGCACTAAGAGTGTCCAGACTCATGGGAGCCAGCGGCTATCTTTTTATAGCCATTACTAGGGTCAGTTTGAAATGCTGCTGCAGCAGTTCAGAACGTGGTTCTGAACTGAGGTCCCTGAGGAATTCCACAAAAGTGGACTTTGCCATTAGGCATAGCTGGAGCTTTAGCTACCCCCCTCTCCCTCATTTCAATATCTGGTGCAATACTTTTCAACTCAAGTGATTGCAGTCCGAGAGCAACTCGATGTAAGATTCTGACTCACCTGTAGGGCTAAGCTGTCTTTTATAGATACAAGACTTCCAAATTTGATGCTGCTCAGAACCCACAACCAGACACATTTTAACGTAAAGCTTTTCACTTGGGCACAGGAAAATGTGTTGCCTAGAACACTGTACCAAAACACATGGAAGCAATTGACCTATTTGATGTCATAGTTTAATACTACGGTAGAAAAAAGACATAGGGCCATCAAGTTCAACCAGGGGACAGTAGGGGACAGTGTTAATATATTATTTATAGATTTACATAACTTTTAATGTTAGCATTAAATCATTAATAAGCCACCCAGTGAGCAGGGTTAGGCTATTTCACAGAGTAACAGTTCTATGGCAAGTAGGACTTTAGCCTCTGCGGCCTGAATATTGTTTCTCTAAGCAATGGGGGTGCCCCCTTGTTCTTTTGGAGGGTTTACATGAAAAAGCTTTACCCATATAATGAGCCATTTATATATTCATATAGGTTATCTATGTGTAGCTGTGTGGAGCTGTGTGTAGCTTTTAATGTTAGCATTAAATCATTAATAAGCCACCCAGTGAGCAGGGTTAGGCTATTTCACAGAGTAACAGTTTTATGGCAAGTAGGACTTTAGCCTCTGCGGCCTGAATATTGTTTCTATAAGCAATGGGGGTGCCCCCTTGTTCTTTTGGAGGGTTTACATGAAAAAGCTTTACCCATGAGCCATTTATATATTCATATAGGTTATCTATGTGTAGCTGTGTGGAAAATGGGTACAGTATAGTTATAGTCCATTAGTAATGCTAGCAAGAAAGCAGCAGACAAAAGGAAGAAGCTAGGAGAGAGGAAGAACAGGGACAGCCCTAGTGACCTTAGATAAAGGTCATCTGACTTTTACCACTTGGAATTTGTCTCTGAAGAGGCAGCTAAGATGTGCACCTCACCCACACCACACCTCTTCTAGTAATACCCAAAAAACGCCCCTCACTCCTCATACACTAGCTTGAGGGAGGGGCCTAACACATGCCCTCACCCCTTTTTGACATCTTCTTGAAATAAGCTATGTTATGATTCTTTATACCCCTTACGGGCCCTCCTTTTTTGGCCCTCCTTTGCACGCCATATTTTAGATAAGCCCACACCAGCGTCCACCAACCCCACACATCCCTATGCACACATAGGTTGACAAGCTCCTCACAGCTCTTTTTATGATGTGGACTTTAAAAACACTACCCTGACAACGTGGGGCACTATACCACTAAATGGTCATGTCCCTCCCTTTCATGAGAGGGCTTTCGAAGAATTGTGCTTTGCATATATATATATATATATATATATATATATATATATATATATATATCCAGTTCAACTCACAGGATATAATAATCCCACTTTGTTACACACTTATTAAAGCCAATATACATCTGATACCGAATTCATGATTAAATTTTCTAGTAATCTACTTTTTGGACTGCAGAGGACTGGGGTAAATTAATTTTCTCTGATAAAGCCCCCTTCAGACTGGCATGTCTTAAGAATTTTTGGCCAGAGAATCCTGTTTCATGCTAACAATAAAGCAATCTGAGACCATTCATGGGTGGAGTTGGTTTTCATCCAAGGGAATGGGCTTATTTACAGCTTTGCCTTAGAACACTGCCATGCATAAAGAATAATAGCTAAACATCCTTTAAAAACAACTTATTCCACTGATTTAGGAGCAATACAAAACACTGAAATGTTGGGTCTATGGCCAGGAAACTCCACAGATGGAAATGATTTAAAAAGCAGGTGGACCAACCCTTGTCTTCCTTAGCCCCCCCCTCCCCGCCCCACAAGGGAGGACAGGCTGGACTGCAGGGAAGGGCATGGATTTCCCATCCTTAAGTCAATGGATAGGCACAACTGAAAAATAGGTTATGGTGACAGCAAACCATAGTCAAGACGGACCAAGGTTAATGTCAGACAAGTGGAATTTGCAGTCAAGGTCCAAGCAAAAGATCAAAGGCAGACAGCAGTGAATGTGTGAGGAACTTACCTGCCTCAGGTGACCCGCGGAAGGCGCTTCCTGGTCAACGTGGCTTTCCCTGGCTGTGTGGTAGCCGGAGAGCATGCGAGCCGCCCTGCCTACCCCCTGCAGTAGTGCGGGGGCACTTTTTGACAGAGCGTAGCTCAAGCGACTTGCAGTAATTGATAGTCTCACCTACACCTTGGTGTTTCAGGGGCTCGACAGCCTTACTGGTCAGGAAAGTCCAGCCCCTGGGATCTGTTCTCCAATCCCATCCAGGATCCTAGTGGCACCAATCACTCACTTCTTCCCCTCAGTGTTCCTATTGGCCAGCCATCCTTTAAATAGTGTTTCCCTGACCTTATTGCCCGTTATAACCAGTGTTGCTCAGTGTGTGACTTTGTCTGTGCTATATCTGTTATTGATCCAGCTTTGATTTTGCCATCCCAGCTTGCCTGCCCGACCTTGAACTTCGTCTGACCCCATTAGATACCGCATTACGTCTGACCATCCAGCTTGACCTTCAGATAGTGTTTGACTACTCTCCTGCCTCATCCCTGTGTGTAGACACACCCTCAGACTGATCACCTGTGAACAACCCTGGACATAGTAAACCCTTGTATTCCTTCCACCTTCATCGTAAGCTGGCATCCTTTGTGCCTTTTGAGACCCGGGGGAAAACGTGTCCAGCAAAGCATATTGTGGGTCCCAGCAAACGGGGGCTTGGCTATAGGCAGAAACGGCGGCGGAGATTGAGGGTTGCCAACTCACAGAAGGTGAAAGACTCACAGGGCATTACAGAAGGTCCAGGCAAAGGTCAAAGGCAGCCAGCAGAGATTTGTGGTTGAGGTCCAAACCAGAGGTCAAGTCCAGGGATCACATAAGACACAGGTTGTCAGGAATATGGCAGATAACAATCGCAAGTGATCTGGTATCCTCATCATAATTCCCAGTCATTTTTATATAGTTAGTATTATAAACGTAAAGATGAAAAAAAAGTTGTAAAACTTTTTCTTAACAGTTATTATTAAGAGGTTTAGGTGCTTGGCTTTAAAAATCATACTTCAAAACAGACATAAGTCCATGTGTGTTTTAATATTAAAAAATAAATCTAATCCCTGGCAGTGCCACATAAACAAGGTATAAAGACTTGGAGCAGACTATTTTCCATGTAGTGGCTTTTAGCCTTTAAAAATAAACAGGCCCCTCGGCCATGTATTTCTCATTTGAAGAGCAGCTGAAGGACTTCTTGCTTACCTCGATCTTAGAGCGAGTCTGTTTGCCTTGGCCAGCCAGTTGGGTAGACCACAATTCCATGCAATGAGTTGAGAAGCAAGGAAGGGTGTGCGTCAGCTTTGAGGTAGCCAGGGAGGATGCTGCCAGCATACATGTGCTCGCTGGTGTCCTTCAGGTTTAGGAAAATACTTCTTCATACCAACTTTAACTCATGAACTACATATGGGCTACACAAGGGCCTTTGTCTGCAAAGTCACAGGATCGACCTAAATTGAACAACTTGCAGTTTAGCAGCCAAAACATTTTCTCTAGAATTGCTGAAGCATTTGAAAAACTGCAGGTGCACCAAAGAAAAATATGCTGTCCAATAATCCAAGTATAAACCATCTGTGACCGATCAAGAATGATGGCAGTTTATATAAGAAATAAACTCTAATATAATAGAAATAACATTTATGTAAATCAATCAAACTAATGACACTATTAATAATATTTATATACTATATTATTTACGGAAAAATTCCCTAAAAACACGGCAAGCTTGCAACCTTGTGTTGTAAGCTTGCCATCCCATGTAGCAAGCTTTTCTCACTTTATTACATACAGTATGATAACTCATAATGGATTTTTTTTTCATCATTTGCATAAAAGGTCTATAACTGAACTTGGCAAATGTATTGTGATAAAGTGTATGGAAAAGTGGTGGATGGGGTCTATATTTCCCTTGTTTTTTTCAGCCAGTCACGATCCATGCCGGGATAACAGAGCTCTGGTCCACATCCACAGTCCTGTACGGGTTTTTCCCCTACTCCCAGGTCTTTCCAGGTAATTAGACTAATTGAAGGAAGGAAGCCTAATGAAAGGAGCTGCTGAGAATTCCAGTGTGGAGAAGGAGAGACTGGGATAAGGAGCCCGTGCCTTACTGCTCCCAAAACCTTCAGGTCTGAACTGCATCTGCAGGACTTTGTGTTATGATTTTTTGAACCTGTGGATTAGCAGCCTGGGCGTGTATGCCCTGAAAGTGGACCTGTGATATCAAGGACTTGCAATACTTTGTACCTATCAGACACTGGACAGCTAAAGCTGGTGAGGAAACAGCTGACTGTTCTGCATTGCACCCTGCATTATACTCTGAATACAAGAGATTTTTTTCTGTTGGACTTTGTAAACTGCTTATTATTTCAACTAAGAACTGTATCCAGAGTCATTGCTGTTAGCACCCCAGATCCTAACAGTATTTAGTGGTGATCTGGTAATTGGGGGCATCCAACAAGTCCAGCAATGCCACTTGTTCCTGCTGGCTCCTTCTAGTGGCACAAAAACTCCACAAAGAGACTGGCTTATTCTAAGAGTATGCTCAGCATCTGCTCATCTGCTAGACACCTGGAGAGGTTGCAGCTTTACAACTCAAAGCTGGTTTTTTTTCATTAATACCACTAATCACACACACAGTGCAGAACGTGCAGGGAACATTTAAAGCAGATCAAAAGGGCTGGATGATAGCGTGCCCCCTAGGTATCTTATACCTACCTGCTGTGTGAAGCCCCCAGGGTCGTCAGTAAACTCACCTTAAAGTAGCACTAGCGCGAAATTGTGTAAAGTTAAAAATCCATATAAACACGTTGGCTATTGAGAAGTCACTTACCAACCCGACCTGAATAAAACTCCGGCAAAGCTTGTGGTTTATTCTCACATGGTAGGAACAAAATCCAGGGTTTACAGGTTTAGTCTATGAGGGGTGACAGAACCTGTCACCCCTGATCTCTTCTTCCATCCATTAAAATAAAAGAAACAAGCCTGGCTAGTTATTTCTTGATGTTGGTTGTTTAATTGACCCCTCCTCCCGCCATCCAGCATATTTATATAGATTTTTTATCATTGGGCCATTTATTCGTGATAGTGCTCCTTTAACCAGTAGCTCCACCGATGCTGTCTTCACCTGTGGCTGCATCTCCAGTTTCCCTGTAGCTGTGCGTGCTCCCGTACCCAGCCATTTAGTTGATCTGCTTTAAGGGGGGAAAGGATTTTTGTGGCAGAAGGCTTCCAGGTCATGCAACTTATATAAAGCCAAGACTGGCTTTAGTGTAGGCACAGGAGCAAGATGGTAGACTCAAATGACAAGCCAGTTAAAATGCCAAAGCATGAAACCATATAGATCAACTGTAGTCAGGGTCGGCCAGTAGGAAACGTAGACAACAGTGTAATGTTCTGGGTCATTTTTTACGAGCAATTGCATGTAGGTGGCATGGTGTTAACAAAAAAAACTGCAGCTCCCCAAGCCTGATATATTGGTGTTATACTAGACTCCTATCTGCTTCACATATTACATTTACTCACTAACCCCCCCGCTTAAATGTTTTATTTTTTGGACATATATGGCCATTGTATGCTTCAGCATGCATAGTAATATTTCCTTAGCTTTTAACCCATCTGTGCAGTGAGACAAACACAACCAGTGAGCACTTCATTCATGTCCTGGCCAAAATTTGAACCTGCTGCCATCCAGTCACAAGGCTGCTTCCTTAACCACTAGGCCATGACTCCCCCTAATCATGCACTGTTCACATCACAGCTAGACTATAGCAACTCTCTTTTGGCCTAATAGCTCCAATCTATTTTGAACTCTGTAGCTTACCTCATCCACCTTTCCTCTTGCTTCTGTAGTGCTGCTCCCTTTGTCCATCTCTCCACTGGCTGTACGTATACAAGATGATTTAATTTACAATTTTAACCGTACCCCACAAAGCTCTCTCCATCCCTGCTCCTTACTACATATCTTTCCTTATGAAAAAAAATCAATCCAGCCACTCTGTTCAAGACCTTCTCTTACTTTTTTCAACCCTGAGGATCTCCTCCATCTCTTTGGCCTTGGGCATATCCTTATTAATGCTATTGCCCCTTTACTTGTTTTCTGTGGCCGTCTTAAATATCCAAAAACATCTTGGGCATGAAATCGAGTTTTGGCACATCTTGGCTACTCCCTTGACTCCTGTGATTGGCTTTGGATAATATGGATCTACATGACTCTCTTGGACACCTAGACCAAGCAGGTTCATATGGAAGGATATTATCTGTGTATTTTAGTGCTGCACTTTTTACCAGCAATCCAGACATTCGCTGTAGCCAACAAATAGGCATATACCTTAATACAGTCTGCTCAACCTAAGGAAACAGCATGTGCGATTAAGTTCAGTGTTAAAGCAGAACAAAACCCAAACAATGCCATCCTCTGGCTTTTCCCGGGCTGTGTGAAACCCCCCAGATTGTTGATATCAGCGTACCATTCCCTGGTCCAACAGCACATGTGCGGGATCTTTGTGGAGCTGTTTGTGGTGCCTATGTAATTCAGCAAACGGCTATGATTGTTTGCAACAGGGAGTGAGAGTGTGTGCTGTCGGGTGGTGGTCAGAGTGGAAGGATATTGCATATGAAGATGGAGCCTCCTTAAGACAAAGACTCAACAGCCAGGCACCAATGCAATAATCAGCTAGCTTTATTGTTCCAAGGTCACAGTAAAGAACAAGTTAATCCAAATCATGGTCAATAGCACATAGCTCTCAGCATAAGGCTAGACAATCTCATGTCCGTCTCCGTCAGATGACATAGGACAATAGCATTGGGGGACCCAGCACCATGATTAGTTCAGAGTTATTCAGCAAATATTTCCATCAAGCACAGGGACTTGACCTTTCCCAAGGGACTATCCCAGGATCAAAATCTTTATACACTCCAGGTCTTATAGAGGCAACGGTGTTACGGGACGGGGGTAGAGACCTACCAGATGCTCAGCCAGGGTACACTGGGCAGACATGCAAATGATGGTTAGACCAAATTGGTTGGCTGCCTTTAATTTCTAGCTTCTGGCTCCTTCCAGAGGCTCGGGGTACTGTTCATTGGCATGCCCCAGCCTTTGCTGAGCCGCAGCCTGACTAAATTTCTTGATGGCATGGATGGCCTGTATTTTCGTTCTATAAGACGCACCTAGGATTTGGAGGAGGAAAATAAGAAAAAAAAAATATTTTAAACCAACTGTTGTGCTAAAACACCCTATTGCAAACATTGTGGCATTCCCCCATCCCATTCCCTATATAGGCAGTGTGACATTGCCCCCCTCCTATTCTCATAGGCCGTGTGGGATGCCCCCATCCCATAGGCAGTGTGGTATGCCCCCCTCCCATTCCTATAGGCAGTGTGGTACTCCCTCCTCCTCTTCCCCATATAGGCAGTGTGGCAGCCCCCCTCCCACTCCCATAGGCAGTGTGGCCTGCCCCCCTTCTGTTCCCCATATAGGCAGTGTGGCATCCCCCCATCCCCCTAATCAATGTGGCACCCCCCCTAATCAGTGTGGCATTCTCCCCAACCCCTCATGTAAGTATACTTACATGAGCCCAGTCCACCGCTTCCTGGGCTGGTACGCGCTGACAGCCGAGTGTCAGAGCGCACTGAACGAGATTCAATGGTGGAAGCCAGAGCGGGGATACTCTCTGTGCCCACCCCCTCCACCGCATCTCATTCAGCCCACTGACACAAACAAACACTCGACTGTCAGCGCGCTGAACGAGATGCGAGACAGACAACGTCCCCGCCCTGGGTTCCGGTTCCGCCATTGAATCTCATTCAGCCCGCTACCAGCCAAGTGTTTCTTTGTGTCAGGCTGAACTAGATGCGGTGGAGGGGAAGGGAGCCAGAGCGGGGTCAGACAGTGTCCCCACTCTAGCTCCCGGCTCTGCCATTGCGCCTCGTTTAGCACGCGCTGTAGAGCCGGAGCGAGGACAGCGGGCTTGAGCCTCAGATAAGTATATTGTTATCACTTTTTTTTTACACATTCACCTAATAGCGGTGCAGCTTATTGGTGAAAAATACGGTGCATGACTTTTGCAGACAGAAACGCGGTGACGTTTTTTCCAAAATTGCATCAATGCCCAATGTCATCGGTGCAATTGACTGCACCCACGTGGTGTTGGTGACTCTGACAGCAGAGGAGTATATGTATAGGTATGTGTATTGTATCATTACCTCCCCAGCTGATTGTAGCCAATTATGATATGTTTTTTTTGTTATTCTTTGTTTGGGCGTAATGTAGCTAAATGTTGTGACTCCCTTGCCAAACTGTTTTCTCTTTACAAGTTGCCAATGTATAGTTTTTTTTTTTTCTGCTAGAGTATTGTTGCTTTGATAGTGGTAACATTTTTTTGTGGTTTGTTGTTTCAGGAATCGGAAGATGGGGCACTCCCTCAACATCCAGTGTGTGGTGGGTCCCAACCTCCAGTTCCAAAGCATGTTGGAGGATTTCCCAGGATCATACCATGATGCTTTTCTATGCAGCTCCAGTCTGTATGATCGTTTTCAGTCTGGAGATATGAGTAGCACTTGGATCCTTGGTAATAGAGATGAGCGAACTTTTGAAAAATTCGATTCGACTGATTCGCCGAATTTTCAGACAAAAATCGTTTCGACCCGAATTTATTCGCGACGAATCGCTATTAAAAACGGCTATTTCTGAGCCTCCTAGAGCCTCAATAGGGTTGTAAACCATTCTGCCTTGCTGTAACACGCACAGGATGCGTGCTGGGTTAGTTAAATAATACTTTGAATAAATATCACATGCAGATCAGAGGCATCGCTAATAGAATCGCAGAGCGGCACAATTGCAGAGAGTTGAAGTGGCATCACTATGAGGGGCAGGAGCCCAAACATTGCTTTAAAGAGACACTGGAGTTGGCAGCAGCAGGAGCCCAAAAATTGGATGAATCACACCCTGGAGTTGGCAGCAGCAGCAGCAGCCCAAACATTACTTTAAAGAGACACTGGGGTTGGCTTCAGGAGCCCAAAAATTGGATGATTCACACCCTGGAGTTGACAGCAGCAGCAGCAGCAGGAGCCCAAACATTACTTTAAAGACACCCTGGGGTTGGCTTCAGGAGCCCAAAAATTGGATGAATCACACCCTGGAGTTGGCAGGAGTTGGCAGCAGCAGCAGCAACAGGAGCCCAAACATTACTTTAAAGAGACACTGGGGTTGGCTTCAGGAGCCCAAAAATTGGATGAATCACACCCTGGAGTTGGCAGCAGCAGGAGCCCAAATATTACTTTAAAGACACCCTGGGGTTGGCTTCAGGAGCCCAAAAATTGGATGATTCACACCCTGGAGTTGGCAGCAGCAGCAGCAGGAGCCAAAACATTACTTTAAAGAGACACTGGAGTTGGCTTCAGGAGCCCAAAAATTGGATGATTCACACCCTGGAGTTGGCAGCAGCAGCAGCAGGAGCCCAAATATTACTTTAAAGAGACCCTGGGGTTGGCTTCAGGAGTCCAAAAATTGGATGAATCACACCCTAGAGTTGGCAGCAGCAGCAGCAGGAGCCAAAACATTACTTTAAAGAGACACTGGACTGGCTTCAGGAGCCCAAAAATTGGATGATTCACACCCTGGAGTTGGCAGCAGCAGCAGCAGCAGCAGGAGCCAAAACATTACTTTAAAGAGACACTGGAGTTGGCTTCAGGAGCCCAAAAATTGGATGATTCACACCCTGGAGTTGGCAGCAGCAGCAGCAGGAGCCCAAATATTACTTTAAAGAGACCCTGGGGTTGGCTTCAGGAGTCCAAAAATTGGATGAATCACACCCTGGAGTTGGCAGCAGCAGCAGCAGGAGCCAAAACATTACTTTAAAGAGACACTGGAGTTGACTTCAGGAGCCCAAAAATTGGATGATTCACACCCTGGAGTTGGCAGCAGCAGCAGCAGGAGCCCAAATATTACTTTAAAGAGACCCTGGGGTTGGCTTCAGGAGTCCAAAAATTGGATGAATCACACCCTGGAGTTGGCAGCAGCAGCAGGAGCCAAAGCATTACTTTAAAGAGACACTGGAGTTGGCTTCAGGAGCCCAAAAATTGGATGATTCACACCCTGGAGTTGGCAGCAGCAGCAGCAGGAGCCCAAACATTACTTTAAAGAGACACTGGGGTTGGCTTCAGGAGCCCAAAAATTGGATGAATCACACCCTGGAGTTGGCAGCAGTTGGCAGCAGCAGCAGCAGCAACAGGTGCCCAAACATTACTTTAAAGAGACACTGGGGTTGGCTTCAGGAGCCCAAAAATTGGATGATTCACACCCTGGAGTTGGCAGGAGTTGGCAGCAGCAGCAGCAGCAGCAACAGGAGCCCAAACATTACTTTAAAGAGACACTGTGGTTGGCTTCAGGAGCCCAAAAATTGGATGAATCACACGCTGGAGTTGGCAGCAGCAGCAGCCCAAATATTACTTTAAAGAGACCCTGGGGTTGGCTTCAGGAGCCCAAAAATTGGATGAATCACACCCTGGAGTTGGCAGGAGTTGGCAGCAGCAGCAACAGGAGCCCGAACATTACTTTAAAGAGACACTGGGGTTGGCCTCAGGAGCCCAAAAATTGGATGAATCACACCCAGGAGTTGGCAGCAGCAGGAGCCCAAATATTACTTTAAAGAGACCCTGGGGTTGGCTTTAGGAGCCCAAAAATTGGATGATTCACACCCTGGAGTTGGCAGCAGCAGCAGCAGGAGCCAAAACATTACTTTAAAGAGACACTGGAGTTGGCTTCAGGAGCCCAAAAATTGGATCATTCACACCCTGGAGTTGGCAGCAGCAGGAGCCCAAATATTACTTTAAAGAGACCCTGGGGTTGGCTTCAGGAGCCCAAAAATTGGATGATTCACACCCTGGAGTTGGCAGCAGCAGCAGCAGGAGCCAAAACATTACTTTAAAGAGACACTGGAGTTGGCTTCAGGAGCCCAAAAATTGGATGATTCACACCCTGGAGTTGGCAGCAGCAGCAGCAGGAGCCCAAATATTACTTTAAAGAGACCCTGGGTTGGCTTCAGGAGTCCAAAAATTGGATGAATCACACCCTGGAGTTGGCAGCAGCAGCAGCAGGAGCCAGAGCATTACTTTAAAGAGACACTGGAGTTGGCTTCAGGAGCCCAAAAATTGGATGAATCACACCCTGCAGTTGGCAGGAGCTGGCAGCAGCAGCAGCAGCAACAGGAGCCCAAACATTACTTTAAAGAGACACTGGGGTTGGCAGCAGCAGGAGCCCAAACATTACTTTAAAGAGACACTGGGGTTGGCTTCAGGAGCCCAAAAATTGGATGAATCACACCCTGGAGTTGGCAGGAGTTGGCAGCAGCAGCAGCAGCAACAGGTGCCCAAACATTACTTTAAAGAGACACTGGGGATGGCTTCAGGAGCCCAAAAATTGGATGATTCACACCCTGGAGTTGGCAGGAGTTGGCAGCAGCAGCAGCAGCAGTAGCAGCAGGAGCCCAAACATTACTTTAAAGAGACACTGGGGTTGGCTTCAGGAGCCCAAAAATTGGATGAATCACACCCTGGAGTTGGCAGCAGCAGCAGCAGCAGGAGCCCAAATATTACTTTAAAGAGACCCTGGGGTTGGCTTCAGGAGCCCAAAAATTGGATGATTCACACCCTGGAGTTGGCAGCAGCAGCAGGAGCCAAAACATTACTTTAAAGAGACACTGGGGTTGGCTTCAGGAGCCCAAAAATTGGATGATTCACACCCTGGAGTTGGCAGCAGCAGCAGCAGGAGCCCAAATATTACTTTAAAGAGACCCTGGGGTTGGCTTCAGGAGTCCAAAAATTGGATGAATCAAACCCTGGAGTTGGCAGCATCAGCAGCAGGAGCCAAAACATTACTTTAAAGAGACACTGGAGTTGGCTTCAGGAGCCCAAGAATTGGATGAATCACACCCTGCAGTTGGCAGGAGCTGGCAGCAGCAGCAACAGCAACAGGAGCCCAAGCATTACTTTAAAGAGACACTGGGGTTGGCTTCAGGAGCCCAAAAATTGGATGAATCACACCCTGGAGTTGGCAGCAGCAGCAGCAGGAGCCCAAATATTACTTTAAAGAGACCCTGGGGTTGGCTTCAGGACCCCAAAAATTGGATGAATCACACCCTGGATTTGGCAGCAGCAGCAGCAGGAGCCCAAACATTACTTTAAAGAGACACTGGGGTTGGCTTCAGGAGCCTAAAAATTGGATGAATCACACCCTGGAGTTGGCAGGAGTTGGCAGCAGCAGCAGCAGCAACAGGAGCCCAAACATAACTTTAAAGAGACACTGGGGTTGGCTTCAGGAGCCCAAAAATTGGATGAATCACACCCTGGAGTTGGCAGCAGCAGGAGCCCAAATATTACTTTAAAGAGACCCTGGGGTTGGCTTCAGGAGCCCAAAAATTGGATGATTCACACCCTGGAGTTGGCAGCAGCAGCAGCAGGAGCCAAAACATTACTTTAAAGAGACACTGGAGTTGGCTTCAGGAGCCCAAAAAATGGATGATTCACACCCTGGAGCTGGCAGCTGCAGGAGCCAAAACATTACTTTAAAGAGACACTGGAGTTGGCTTCAGGAGCCCAAAAATTGGATGATTCACACCCTGGAGTTGGCAGCAGCAGCAGCAGCTGCAGGAGCCCAAACATTACTTTAAAGAGACACTGGAGTTGGCTTCAGGAGCCCAAAAATTGGATGATTCACACCCTGGAGTTGGCAGCAGCAGCAGCAGGAGCCCAAACATTACTTTAAAGAGTCACTGGGGTTGGCTTCAGGAGTCCAAAAATTGGATGAATCACACCCTGGAGTTGGCAGCAGCAGGAGCCCAAACATTACTTTAAAGAGACACTGGGGTTGGCTTCAGGAGCCCAAAAATTGGATGAATCACACCCTGGGGTTGGCAGGAGTTGGCAGCAGCAGCAGCAGCAACAGGAGCCCAAACATTACTTTAAAGAGACACTGGGGTTGGCTTTAGGAGCCCAAAAATTGGATGATTCACACCCTGGAGTTAGCAGGAGTTGGCAGCAGCAGCAGCAACAGGAGCCCAAACATTACTTTAAAGAGACACTGGGGTTGGCTTCAGGAGCCCAAAAATTGGATGAATCACACCCTGGAGTTGGCAGCAGCAGCAGCAGCAGGAGCCCAAATATTACTTTAAAGAGACCCTGGGGTTGGCTTCAGGAGCCCAAAAATTGGATGAATCACACCCTGGAGTTGGCAGCAGCAGGAGCCCAAACATTACTTTAAAGAGACACTGGGGTTGGCTTCAGGAGCCCAAAAATTGGATGAATCACACCCTGGAGTTGGCAGGAGTTGGCAGCAGCAGGAGCCCAAACATTACTTTAAAGAGACACTGGGGTTGGCTTCAGGAGCCCCAACATTGGATGATTCACACCCTGGAGTTGGCAGGAGTTGGCAGCAGCAGCAGCAGCAACAGGAGCCCAAACATTACTTTAAAGAGACACTGTGGTTGGCTTCAGGAGCCCAAAAATTGGATGAATCACACGCTGGAGTTGGCAGCAGCAGCAGCCCAAATATTACTTTAAAGAGACCCTGGGGTTGGCTTCAGGAGCCCAAAAATTGGATGAATCACACCCTGGAGTTGGCAGGAGTTGGCAGCAGCAGCAACAGGAGCCCGAACATTACTTTAAAGAGACACTGGGGTTGGCCTCAGGAGCCCAAAAATTGGATGAATCACACCCAGGAGTTGGCAGCAGCAGGAGCCCAAATATTACTTTAAAGAGACCCTGGGGTTGGCTTTAGGAGCCCAAAAATTGGATGATTCACACCCTGGAGTTGGCAGCAGCAGCAGCAGGAGCCAAAACATTACTTTAAAGAGACACTGGAGTTGGCTTCAGGAGCCCAAAAATTGGATCATTCACACCCTGGAGTTGGCAGCAGCAGGAGCCCAAATATTACTTTAAAGAGACCCTGGGGTTGGCTTCAGGAGCCCAAAAATTGGATGATTCACACCCTGGAGTTGGCAGCAGCAGCAGCAGGAGCCAAAACATTACTTTAAAGAGACACTGGAGTTGGCTTCAGGAGCCCAAAAATTGGATGATTCACACCCTGGAGTTGGCAGCAGCAGCAGCAGGAGCCCAAATATTACTTTAAAGAGACCCTGGGTTGGCTTCAGGAGTCCAAAAATTGGATGAATCACACCCTGGAGTTGGCAGCAGCAGCAGCAGGAGCCAAAGCATTACTTTAAAGAGACACTGGAGTTGGCTTCAGGAGCCCAAAAATTGGATGAATCACACCCTGCAGTTGGCAGGAGCTGGCAGCAGCAGCAGCAGCAACAGGAGCCCAAACATTACTTTAAAGAGACACTGGGGTTGGCAGCAGCAGGAGCCCAAACATTACTTTAAAGAGACACTGGTGTTGGCTTCAGGAGCCCAAAAATTGGATGAATCACACCCTGGAGTTGGCAGGAGTTGGCAGCAGCAGCAGCAGCAACAGGTGCCCAAACATTACTTTAAAGAGACACTGGGGATGGCTTCAGGAGCCCAAAAATTGGATGATTCACACCCTGGAGTTGGCAGGAGTTGGCAGCAGCAGCAGCAGCAGTAGCAGCAGGAGCCCAAACATTACTTTAAAGAGACACTGGGGTTGGCTTCAGGAGCCCAAAAATTGGATGAATCACACCCTGGAGTTGGCAGCAGCAGCAGCAGCAGGAGCCCAAATATTACTTTAAAGAGACCCTGGGGTTGGCTTCAGGAGCCCAAAAATTGGATGATTCACACCCTGGAGTTGGCAGCAGCAGCAGCAGGAGCCAAAACATTACTTTAAAGAGACACTGGAGTTGGCTTCAGGAGCCCAAAAATTGGATGATTCACACCCTGGAGTTGGCAGCAGCAGCAGCAGGAGCCCAAATATTACTTTAAAGAGACCCTGGGGTTGGCTTCAGGAGTCCAAAAATTGGATGAATCAAACCCTGGAGTTGGCAGCAGCAGCAGCAGGAGCCAAAACATTACTTTAAAGAGACACTGGAGTTGGCTTCAGGAGCCCAAGAATTGGATGAATCACACCCTGCAGTTGGCAGGAGCTGGCAGCAGCAGCAACAGCAACAGGAGCCCAAGCATTACTTTAAAGAGACACTGGGGTTGGCTTCAGGAGCCCAAAAATTGGATGAATCACACCCTGGAGTTGGCAGCAGCAGCAGCAGGAGCCCAAATATTACTTTAAAGAGACCCTGGGGTTGGCTTCAGGACCCCAAAAATTGGATGAATCACACCCTGGATTTGGCAGCAGCAGCAGCAGGAGCCCAAACATTACTTTAAAGAGACACTGGGGTTGGCTTCAGGAGCCTAAAAATTGGATGAATCACACCCTGGAGTTGGCAGGAGTTGGCAGCAGCAGCAGCAGCAACAGGAGCCCAAACATAACTTTAAAGAGACACTGGGGTTGGCTTCAGGAGCCCAAAAATTGGATGAATCACACCCTGGAGTTGGCAGCAGCAGGAGCCCAAATATTACTTTAAAGAGACCCTGGGGTTGGCTTCAGGAGCCCAAAAATTGGATGATTCACACCCTGGAGTTGGCAGCAGCAGCAGCAGGAGCCAAAACATTACTTTAAAGAGACACTGGAGTTGGCTTCAGGAGCCCAAAAAATGGATGATTCACACCCTGGAGCTGGCAGCTGCAGGAGCCAAAACATTACTTTAAAGAGACACTGGAGTTGGCTTCAGGAGCCCAAAAATTGGATGATTCACACCCTGGAGTTGGCAGCAGCAGCAGCAGCTGCAGGAGCCCAAACATTACTTTAAAGAGACACTGGAGTTGGCTTCAGGAGCCCAAAAATTGGATGATTCACACCCTGGAGTTGGCAGCAGCAGCAGCAGGAGCCCAAACATTACTTTAAAGAGTCACTGGGGTTGGCTTCAGGAGTCCAAAAATTGGATGAATCACACCCTGGAGTTGGCAGCAGCAGGAGCCCAAACATTACTTTAAAGAGACACTGGGGTTGGCTTCAGGAGCCCAAAAATTGGATGAATCACACCCTGGAGTTGGCAGGAGTTGGCAGCAGCAGGAGCCCAAACATTACTTTAAAGAGACACTGGGGTTGGCTTCAGGAGCCCCAACATTGGATGATTCACACCCTGGAGTTGGCAGGAGTTGGCAGCAGCAGCAGCAGCAACAGGAGCCCAAACATTACTTTAAAGAGACACTGGGGTTGGCTTCAGGAGCCCAAAAATTGGATGAATCACACCCTGGAGTTGGCAGCAGCAGGAGCCCAAGCATTACTTTAAAGAGACACTGGGGTTGGCTTCAGGAGCCCAAAAATTGGATGATTCACACCCTGGAGTTGGCAGCAGCAGCAGCAACAGGAGCCCAAACATTACTTTAAAGAGACACTGGGGTTGGCTTCAGGAGCCCAAAAATTGGATGAATCACACCCTGGAGTTGGCAGGAGTTGGCAGCAGCAGCAACAGGAGCCCAAACATTACTTTAAAGAGACACTGGGGTTGGCTTCAGGAGCCCAAAAATTGGATGAATCACACCCTGGAGTTGGCAGCAGCAGCAGCAGGAGCCCAAATATTACTTTAAAGAGACCCTGGGGTTGGCTTCAGGAGCCCAAAAATTGGATGAATCACACCCTGGAGTTGGCAGCAGCAGCAGCAGGAGCCCAAACATTACTTTAAAGAGACACTGGGGTTGGCTTCAGGAGCCCAAAAATTGGATGAATCACACCCTGGAGTTGGCAGCAGCAGCAGCAGGAGCCCAAACATTACTTTAAAGAGACACTGGGGTTGGCTTCAGGAGCCCAAAAATTGGATGATTCACACCCTGGAGTTGGCAGGAGTTGGCAGCAGCAGCAGCAGCAGCAGGAGCCCAAACATTACTTTAAAGAGACACTGGGGTTGGCTTCAGGAGCCCAAAAATTGGATGAATCACACCCTGGAGTTGGCAGCAGCAGCAGCAGGAGCCCAAATATTACTTTAAAGAGACCCTGGGGTTGGCTTCAGGAGCCCAAAAATTGGATGAATCACACCCTGGAGTTGACAGGAGTTGGCAGCAGCAGCAACAGGAGCCCAAACAGTACTTTAAAGAGACACTGTGGTTGGCCTCAGGAGCCCAAAAATTGGATGATTCACACCCTGGAGTTGGCAGCAGCAGCAGCAGGAGCCAAAACATTACTTTAAAGAGACACTGGAGTTGGCTTCAGGAGCCCAAAAATTGGATGAATCACACCCTGCAGTTGGCAGGAGCTGGCAGCAGCGGCAGCAGCAGCAGCAGCAGCAGCAGCAGCAACAGGAGCCCAAACATTACTTTAAAGAGACACTGGGGTTGGCTTCAGGAGCCCAAAAATTGGATGAATCACACCCTGGAGTTGGCAACAGCAGCAGCAGGAGCCCAAATATTACTTTAAAGAGACCCTGGGGTTGGCTTCAGGAGCCCAAAAATTGGATGAATCACACCCTGGAGTTGGCAGCAGCAGCAGCAGGAGCCCAAACATTACTTTAAAGAGACACTGGGGTTGGCTTCAGGAGCCCAAAAATTGGATGAATCACACCCTGGAGTTGGCAGCAGCAGCAGCAGCAACAGGAGCCCAAACATTACTTTAAAGAGACACTGGGGTTGGCTTCAGGAGCCCAAAAATTGGATGAATCACACCCTGGAGTTGGCAGTAGCAGGAGCCCAAATATTACTTTAAAGAGACCCTGGGGTTGGCTTCAGGAGCCCAAAAATTGGATGATTCACACCCTGGAGTTGGCAGCAGGAGCCAAAACTTTACTTTAAAGAGACACTGGAGTTGGCTTCAGGAGCCCAAAAAATGGATGATTCACACCCTGGAGTTGGCAGCTGCAGGAGCCAAAACATTACTTTAAAGAGACACTGGAGTTGGCTTCAGGAGCCCAAAAATTGGATGATTCACACCCTGGAGTTGGCAGCAGCAGCAGCAGGAGCCCAAATATTACTTTAAAGAGACCCTGGGGTTGGCTTCAGGAGCCCAAAAATTGGATGATTCACACCCTGGAGTTGGCAGCAGCAGCAGCAGCAACAGGAGCCCAAACATTACTTTAAAGAGACACTGG